>OY787661.1:66003739-66360708 GCA_963678985.1 Spisula subtruncata
CAAACGGTAGCTAGTTTTTACAGTAGCTTATTTATGAGCAGAAATACTCCCTTGTCTGTTATAGTGAGTTCGTGGAAGCTAATTGTCAGAAAATACAATTGACCTTGACGCATTCTTGTGTTTATTTCATACCTAATCATCAACAATGTAGGTAATGAAGTTGTTTCAAGCTGCCAGGAAATGTTTTACAGTTTATGTAAGTATTAGTGTTTGTTGACAAGGTGTTGATTGCTGCCCTCATCAGCGTCATGCTTCAATAGTGTTATTGATATTTTAAAGACTAAAATGCTATGGTGCGGAACTAATAATGAATGATGAACATACTAAACACCGGTTATAATTATAACAATAAGCCATAACAAGCTTACATAGAATGTAATCAATACTCATCATTCCTGATCATTTAACTCCCACAATTGGCGAGGATTTATGATCCCGGAATAATGTTTCAACATATACATTTACATTTGATTTGAAAGCTATATTAAAGCGAACAAAATATACAGACATACAAAAAGTGAATGTTTGTTAACTTCCTAATTCGGCGATGCAGACATCTGTGCTTTGCTGTTTTCTTCAATGTTTGGTTCATGTCGTTTGCAACTGTATTTTAGTTGATTCACCTACCTTGGCAAATCGGTCTGATAACGGGGTGCCTGATAAACTTGCTATATCACGTGATAACATATCACATCATCACGTGATCTGACGGACTTCTTCTGATAGCGGAGTCACCGGCTAGAACTGTTTACCCAAAGGTGACGTTTTCCTATTTAAAATAAGCTGCAATTGATCGATACATGTTCTACGACTGACCTGCGTGTGCATGACGTTATAAAGATGTCCGACGTCGTTGTTTATCGTGACGTCAGGTTTTTGCCTGATCAATTGATACCTTTTCACCTTTAAATGATTTGGCTGACTTGGCAAATATCAATATATCAGACGAAAATGAAGCGTTTTACTTAGCAGAACAACTACTGCTTGATAGCAAAAAAGCATCTTTCTTGTCATGTATTATCCAGACATTGACCATTCCAGTTCTTGTTATATCTTTGTACGCCGAGAATGTACCCAAATTGAGAACTAGAACAGTTGTTTTATTACAACACTGGGCATGAAAGTATTATATTGGACATACCAAATTTATTCCTTGTAAAATAGTGTGAATTAATCGACACAAATAACATGATTTATTGCGTGAGGCATATTGTATGATTGCTCGCCCTAGGAATTAATTAGTACGACATCTGTTGACATTTATGTGATATTTTGATAAATAAGATATGAATGAAATTGTTTGAAGTGAGTGTGGTAATCATTTTCATCTTCCATATTATTGATGACTAGCTACTCATTGATTCAAGGACTCGAAGGAAATGTTTGCTGAGAGAAAATAAATTGTGTACTATGATCGGTCAAATGGTGGTAATGTATTTACCATCGGGTATGCTGGAATGTTTTTCTATGTGAACGATTCCTGTTTTATACCTCATGAATGCAATCATTTCTGTATTGAATATATTGACATAACAGTCATCCATCATAACATGAGAATGTGTATCAATTGGTGGTAATTCCCTTACCTCTCTACCCCCCAGAAAGTCAAGCTGTGGTCTTGTTGCGACATTGTCATCGTAAATATAGCACGTATGTCAGCTGCTTATGTAATGGTCCTACCTTTTGGGGAGGCCTATAGTTCATGCTGTATGGTAGAGGTTTTGTACTATATGGTAGAGGTTTATTAATATTTATTTGTTTACATTTAGCATGACTAGTTTTCACGGGTTAGTGGATTTTACGTCACCGCCGTGTAGTTTTTCTGGTTCGCGCGGTTTTTCTTTGTGCAATCACTTTGCAACGAAACCGCCAACTAGAAACACGTATTAGACTTTGGTTAAGAAGTGTGAATGTAATTAGAATGTAGGAAGTCGTAATTAAAATAGTAAGTAGCTTTCTTTGTGGATTGGTTTTCGATCTTGCGCTGTATTTAGTTTATCGGATGAGACATTTCGGATGGTCAGTTATTGAATCTAGTCTACTTTATTCACTCTGAACTTGAAATGCAACTTTAATATTTCACTTTCTTTCAACAGCTAACCGCACAGAGATTGATATAGGAGATTGAATGATTGTTAGTGTCATTTGGAGCACATCCATTGTAAGTAGATTTATTGTATTTATTGTCTGTAATTAATGTGTAACAGTTGACTTGTTCACAGAGTAATGTTTGTTAAATGGAAGGATTGTTTAGTAATGTTATATAATGTAATAAGTAATGATGTGCTATTTATAGAGAGTGAGCAAGTGTGAGAATGTTGTCAGTGATATTTATAGTGTGATTGAGTGTGAGAAGTATTGCGAGAGTTGTAGAAAGGTGTGTGCAAGATATGTGTATTATAGTCTTTCTTTTGTATATTCACAGGACGATAGATAGATAGATAGAGATAGATATATTGGTCAACATTGTTCGCCTGTTGGAAGTGCAGTATTGTGCGTTATATATAGAGAGATTAGAGAATAAAGAAAGAATATTCCATATTTCATAAGTTGGATTATTTCTCACGTCCCCGGACGGCAACACTTATTTACAAAGAAGTTGTATATACAACAGTTTGCTGTTTTGTACAAAGAGCTTTTTTGTTTCCTGACAGAAATAAAGGATCTATCACGAGTTGTCATTTGATATAAATTTATATCAAACGAGTTTTTGTTTTTAGGGGAAATAGAAACAATTGATATAATCTAGATGTAATTATAAAACTGATTTCGATGTTTTTAGTTCAAAATTTATCTCAGAATGTTGCACTATATTACGCTCGGCATTAACACGAAAGTTGTCCTGAGGTTTGAAATAGGATTTTCTTAATATGATTCTCAGTTGTATTTGCCTTATTTAATATCCTTATATACAGATTATTGAAATTTAATTGATCCATCGCCACGAGGATATGCGAGAAGAGTTTCTCTTTAATGATAGCAAGGGAATTTATTGTACCATGTTTTTCGGTCATTGGAATGACGTGGTCTCTTGTTGCACCCCACTTTAACAAATGGTTTGTATCATACTTGTAAAAGCCAGACAAATTATATTTTACCCAACTAGAAGGATGGTGATTGTATCGATATTATCTTCCTTCTGGCTACGTTTGAACATCTTTAAGTTTATTGAAACAGTCTCACGTGCATTGTTGGAATGCATTTTGATTGGCTTTAGTGCAAGATTTAACTTGATTTGTTCGTTGACGTTATTCAGACAATCTTGTCTTGGAGAACATCAGATACCATTAGACAGTTCACATATTCCATTCAAGCTTTATTTGTGTGTATAGTCTCCGTATTCTTCTGACATGTCTGAGTGAAATGTAAATCCCATCTTTTACATTACGTATAGAAGACAATTATGATAGATTCGCCGTATCCTCCGGGCTAATGTTCTGGAATGAGTTCAACTTTGGTCTATGCGAACTGCAATCCAATATAATGTATATATGCAGGCGACGTATAAAAAAGAAACTGATTGATATACAGTAACACTTAATATGTCTGTAATATGTGAGCTTGACAATAACATAGTAATGAATGTAGAAACGATCAACTCAACCGTCTGACAAAGTTGATTGAGTGCTTGATGGTCACCCGAAATTAATAACTGAATTGCACTGGCTATTAGTACATTTGCTTTTTACCTTGACATTTGCTTAGAATATGTCTAAGTTGTCTTTTAGACACGTTGTCAAAATTTATTGCAATAACAAGATAGAACTGATTGATAACTAATTCCATGGTTTGTGGTAAGATTGGTTGGTTTCAAACGCTCAATTTTGAATTGATTGAAACTGTGGAATTATATAACAATACAATACAGTACCCACCAACCCTTCTGGGAATATTCCCGTATAACCAATGCGTTTGACTTGTTGTTCCGAAACCACTAAACCCTTCAAAGTAACTTATCCTGAAATTTGATTATATTTTAATTTTAGGGGTAGCCGTATTATAATCTGAAAGAGCAAGGAAGCAATCACTAACCTGTAGAAAGAAATATGAACTATAGTCTATACCTCATTGACATAACTTCCTCATAACTTCCTCAAGACTTGTTAGACCATATATGACACTGAATCCGCTAGGTTATCATCTTCGATATTATTCTATAATTATAAACGGTGATATGCTCGTGTCCGCGGGGAAATCATAGAAGCTGTTAGATATACATGAATATCAATGCCAGGGAACATTTAAGTAATTATCCTTTTAGACAAGATAGTTCTAGTTCTCATTGCACTGTTCAAAGAGCTCCTCGCAGACGGTGTATTAATTATATATCCGCCTTTACGACCTGACGTCAACACCATTACAATTTGTGACAATGTCGGCTTTTAATTCAGTCCGTGAAATGGTGCCGTAAAAAGCCTTCAATGGAAAATATACGTGTATTTTATGATAGGATAAAACTTGAAAGAGTATGGTCAGTACGAGTGTAGTCATACTAATTATAAGTTCTACCACTAACAGACTTATTCTATTAGTGTATTGATGTCATTGAGAACGTATCAGACCTTTCATGAATAATTGAACATTGGTCAGATTGAATAATCGCGATCATCGGTAATACACATAGCTTGTCGAAGAAGTACTCCACATATCTTGGTAAAGGTATAAAAGTATGTATGGAAATCTTTAATTTCGAACGTAAAACAACTTTTGAGAGATTCTGTGAACAGAATGCTACAAACTATTCTGTATGTATCCAATGTTCTGTTAGTTCTACTATTTTACATGTTAATACTTTGTCGTACTGTTAGGTTCAGAGCGAAACAAAAAAAAAGGTTCAGTTATTATGTAATCCTACCGAATATAAATTATGTACGTTCATGTACTTTCCATTTTGTTAAATATTGCATATTTTAAATTGTTAACCGTTAGAAGCTTTTAATTTTAATCTTAATTCTGTAAATGATTATCAGAGTTGCACACTGGATAAAGGTGTTTAAATAACTATCTCTGCGATATTTTATACTTCCTTGATATTTTCTTTCCTGAAGGAGTAATAAGCTCACACACAAATAGATTCTCAATTTGAAATGGATTTTGTATTTGATTTTCAATATGTATCGCACTGAAATCAATAACGGTAATTTTAGTGTTTGGTCAAGACTATGCATACAAAATCGCTAGGACCAATAAACGCATTTAATAAAAATGTTCAACTGAATTCAATGAACTAGAATATTGCAACAAAATGTCATTGAAAATAAGTGTAGATGGACAAATCTCTGCAAATGCTGATTTGTTAAGACAAGTCGTGTTGTGAATTCTATTTTCTGTTTGTATATTCAAGGGATGTCATATGTCGATTCGACGTGACTGTTCCCCCGGTTCAGTCAGTTAGATGAACAAGAAACGGTCGTCCAGAAACCGAGTGGTGTTCGACAGTACTCCCGTTGTTTAATGCGTATAAAAAAACCGCACTTTCCTCGTTAAGTATAGAGGTTGTTAGGATATTGCACCACATGAACGGGTATAGTACACGTATCATGTACAATGTCTAGAATGAGGTCACCATTGGATCACCATTTGAACCCATGTAAACATCTTTGTCAATCTCATTGGTCTGGTTATAGGGGTCATTTAATATGCACCGTCTTCAAAACTGTGAAGTTGAAAAGATTGTATTTGCGCAAGTGTTTAGCGCACTCATTCTTTCGTTTTGTCATAGTAAACATTTCTCAGGATAAAATAAAGATTATATAGCTTACCAGGCAAATGTAGGACGTATTTAGGACATTTGAAATCGACGCCATTAACTCTGAAATTCTGTTTCTGATTTATGTGAGAAATATCAATGTAACTGCTGGGAATGACTCCGGGTCTTTCATCATTCTATGCTGTGTAAATGAAACAGCCAAATAAATATTTCATAGTTCTATAGCAGAAGTGTTAACATTGAGTCAGCAAGGTATTATCTCACTAATTTCTTTGAAAACAAAAACTGTATTAATGTCGTACGATGTTTCCAGCTACTGAAATGTACTGAAGAATACATTGTGCTACATAAAGCACTCGTTCCACACTACTAGCAAATATATATATTTGTTTAACGATATGTCTGAAAGAACTCCCTACAGATCAAACTGTTTGTACGAGACGTTTTGAAGACGTTTAAGTCAATTGAAAATAATTGCAGCATCTGGAAAATCAATCATAAGTTTTTTGTTCCATCCAAGACTTGGTTTTGTAAACAGTATAACTCCTTGGAATGGGACGTTTCCAATTTCTTTATATTCCTGGACTATTTGGGCCCATTATAAGATTTTGATACATATATACGAGAGGCGTTTCAAAAGTTCCAGGAAAAGTGCTCTATAATTTTTTTCCGTATGTTCAAATGACTTTTAACTTTGCATCTAAATAGAACAATTCATATACATGTTGCACCATGAACGCTTAAATGTGTGTCGTACAAAATGTCACTGGTGCCATAGTATCGTCAGTAATGGCTACCGGGGCAAATTTGACGTCACGTCGAAGAAAGTGTGAGACTTGCCAACACATTATATTCACACAAACAGCTACCAATTAACTACGACCTAAACTTACTACATGGAACATTTGCGACGGGTGGTATGACATCATTTTGTCAAAATTTAAATAGTCCCACTGTTGTGTTCATGTTTATTTGTCACCGTATTACAATTGCCCCTCAAATGTCAGTAAATCATTGGAAATTGACCAGTTTTTGTCATTTGGCAGGAAAATTAAGACTTTAAACAGTAGATTTTAACTACGAGTACTGTCTATTAAGAGCGTTGCGTGTCACTGGGTAAGATGTATGAATAATATGATCGCTTCTAGTCTGCCAATGGTACTGCTGCAGATCATCAAAGGAATGAACGGCCTGTTTTGAATCGGACGTTAGACGTTGCGTTGGACGTTTCTGCTTAATTTTGTGACACTGGAAGAGCGTACCATGAAGCGAGACAGTTTTTGCGAATATAAAGCATTGTTGTTGTAACCGGTGAATAGTGTGTGCCACTTGACTGACTGAGTGAGATTTAGTCAGAACATGTTAATAAGGTACGGCCAGAGATAACATTGCCTCGGGTAGCCATTGCTGATGTTACTATAATAGCAGTGTCATTTTGTACGATACAGCCTCATGCGTTTGATTCATCATAAAAATAATAATAGTAATTCGGCCATAAGATAAATATCATAGAGCACTTTTCCTGGAACATTTGAAACGCCCTACTTATATCTCGGATTTAAGAAATGTTTCATTACGTAACTGAAACTGACGATGATGTCGCATATATTTCCATTTAAGATATTTTGGACGGTTTTCTAATTCCATTCGCCTCATATAAACAACGAACTGTTAATATATTGGAGATCTAATTTTTTAGAAACTTCAAAACTTTAATTAGCGTTGTAAGTGATTCTTCTGAAATCTGTAACATGCAACACATATTTCAACTGTCAGCTTGTGAAGACAAATGTTTCCCCGGTGAATTAAAAGCGGAATAAGAAAATAATGTAATTATTCTCCGATAATTAAACTTTAATATACCATAAAATATGATACTATCGTTCTAATATCGATCTTTTAGAGGCAGTATGAACGAGGAACTAATTATTGTTGAAAAAACAAAAATGAAAAATCGATTTTGGATCTAGCTGGCAAGAATGTTATTACTTATACATGCAAATACGTAAGCCGTTACATACATCGCATGTTCGTTTAAAATGCCAGCAATACTCCTCATTCGCTTATAATTATATATTAATAATATTTTCCAGTCGCTCTATGTTTGCATAAAACAATAAAAACTTCGGTAAACCGTGTTTCCAAATACTATGAAATAACCATTACATATTCCCAGAATGGAGAAATTATAGCAAATGTTTCAATTAGGAAATTCTATCGATGTTGGAGAGCGAGTCTCCGGTGATCATATATCGTGTTTATATATTACATTTATGGAAAGTAGTCAGTGTCTGTTTAAAACAAATTTGATTTGTGCTTAATAAATTGTGTTTTATCCTGGTTCCAGTGCCCAATTCATATCAAACTGATTCACAAAGTGGTACTGATGTAAGTTCATTGTATGGCGGCCAGTGTGTCTGGGTATCTAACGTCAGGATTATATGAACCCCATATACATTGCCTTTATGTTGTTCTATACAAACTGTGCACAATCTTTTATCCGGTTAAAACTGTTTCAGTTCTATGGGGTGGCTGATATGTATCGAGTCATTTCTTGTTGCCTCTTGAGTTTTACTGTTGATTTTCTTGTTAGGTTTATCGTGTCTTCTCTTTCCACGCAAATGAAATCAAATTCTATATTTCTTTTATAAAGCTTTTAGTTTCTCGAAATATTGCACAAATGTCTCATTATCAATAAACTTTCTTATGGATGTGGTTTTATAAACGAGGCATATGTCTCTTTTCGCTGATTGCCTAGCCGTTGATATAAGGAGAGTTCCTTTAGCTAGCTGGATGCAACATACAATTTAACACCTGTGGTAAAGGTTAAATGATCGTTGCACTTACATTTTATGATCGCAATAACCTCAATGCCAGTTTGATAACATTATATACGAGCTTTATATTCATAAAGTTCAATTTTGTTTGTTGAATATCATACGATTTCAAATTTCATTGTCTGATACGTTGGCTCATAATACTATTTTGGATACGTTAAGTGAAATCAAGCAGACATACTAAATGCATGAATATAAACATTGCACAAATCTTCAGAGAGAACTTATCATCTACTAGTATTACATTATTCATGTGTCAAGAATCAAAGGTAGTTATGTTCTAGATTTCGAACGTGAAAATACTGCACACAAAGCTGTTAAAGCAATCAGTGTATTATGTCTGCAGCACCCACAGGAGAGAAATGGTCGTCCCAGGGAGACACGAGTGTAGGTTACTATATGTAGCCCAATGACCAGGGGAAGTTTAAATGACAAAGGGTGCTTAAGTACGTTGTAAACATAGTAACGACGTCAATGACGTCAACGTCATTATATAAAGGGACGTCACTCTTGGTCATTGACGTCGTTACTATGTTTACAACGTACTAAACCTCCTGATGATATAATGAAACCGGTAGAGATGAAATAAATCAAACATCTATTACAAGGCTTGTCGTTAGTTATTATAAACGTTATATATACATATACATATTTACATGCTATTGTTGTACTGTTCGATAAATAAAAACATTCGGAGTAAATTAACGAGGCTACAGGGTGTCTTGACTAAGTTAAATCATTGGCTAAAATTGCAAATGTCGAATTAGATACTGCATAACCTGTCTTATATGCCAGTTAAATGATACATAAAAATTGCGAAAGTTTCCACTGTCGAGTTGCAACATGGCTCTTGTAGGATTCGCTGCACTGTCATACATGTTGTGCAGTATACCACATTCTTCAGCTGTGCACAGTCAGACGCCAAAACATGACTAGTATGGAACATATTCTATTTAGACGTAAAAGTTGTTCCCGTGGTCCTAACATACATAATATGAACAAATACACGACGTTATGTCTTTGAAATGCGTTGTTTAGTTCATATAACATCTGGCGGGGATGTCGTAATATGTAAGATGTCAGATTGGTTTATATCAGGCATGATTCATACAATAACTGTATCTGATAGACAAACATTCTGGGGAGAAATAATGGAAGTTTCCATGGATTAAAAATGACAATCACAGTCATTTTTATATATCTGCTGATCGAAACAAGACACCAGCTGAAAACCTTTGGGATATTTCTGGCGTTTAGCATATTTTCTTTGGTAGTAATTCCGTCATATAGATCACGAGTATGGACCAGGGAAAGAATTCTGCTGGCATCAATGATAAGGAAGCTAGTTACGTGCTAGGGAACTTGATCGATGAAACACTATGCTATCTTAAAATTGACCGCTTGTCTGAGAAATAATGTGAGGAGGACTTTGTGAGAGTGTGCTATCAACTGTTGCGACGAAACACGACACCAATTATCAACTGTCAATTATGCTTATTGCAAATGACAAAAGCGCCATCGTCTAAATGGAAGCTCTGTCATTGTTTCTAGATGCTTCGAGGAAAGTAAAAAAGACTGAAGAATTGAGTCTTATATTTGTGCTCTAGTAGGACATAAATGACCATTGATGGAGGCTAATCAGATTGCTCGTCTATCGATTATTTGCTTTTATTGGTGATACGAAGGAAATTACACTGAAGACACTGGAGGGGGATTTATCAGAAAATGTAATATTTCTAGTTGTTAATTCTCTCTTATTTGATGTTATAGTTGTTAACGGAATGTTGACGGAATGATTAATGATGCTATGCCAGTATTATCTACCAATTATGGAGCGCTTTTTATGAACTAGCAGTTCCATGTTAGCAAATACGCACATCAGTTAAAGCGAAGATAATTGCATGTAGTTAGGTGGATGATCTGATGCATTCTGGTTGTCAATGGTGATGATGTTTTTATATCAGACATGTGACTTGCAAATGTTTATATGGAGCGACGTTCACTCATGAAGAACCTTTTTGCAAATGATAAGATATGTATATATGTATAAAATGCAACGTAACAATTACAAGCTAATTTCATTGTATAAGTATCTGGTTAATTATGTTACCATATGTATGAATTATTTACTTATCTAGTAAAATACATCACCACTTGAGATATAACAAGAGTGATTACATAATCAGGTTTCAAATAATAAACATATTCAAGTTCTGATACACATGGTACCCATGTAAATTGTATCTTAAAGGCCAGCTCACTCGTATTTGGGATATTCATATTTTGGTTTGTGCATACTGCTGGTGCATATAACGTTACAAAGTGTGAACAAAATCTTATAATTGGGAATATTCTGCAGAATATCGTATACCTGAAACTGCAACACATGCATTAAACCAAATTATAAGCCATAAGGCTCATTTCATGGTAGCAATTTTCAGGGGCAAGGCGCCAGAGTTTTGTTAAATCATATTCGCAGTGTTGATCAATATCATATAATATTATCACCTAACATTAACTGTGTGCTTTGAAAAATGCGTGATTGGAATTCCTTAAATGCGGGAAGCAAGTACTGTGTGATATTAAAATTGTATAAATTCTTCATAACACAATGTAAATAAGCTAGCGCCTTGAAATTTTTCTAAGAGCATATAATCAACATAACACATCAAACGTTGGTTGAATATTCGAGGTACGTCAGACAATCTTAGCACTACAGAACATGATATACCCCCACAGAGATGAGCCTTTGAAAGTTAAATACAGTGACAAAAAAGTATAAGGAATATTTAAGAACAATAACACACATTACTTGTTTTATTTTATCTGTAACTTTCTTCTTATTTTGACCCTAGATGCAAGCAAATTGCATAGCTTTTGAGACGTGTTGATAACGCCGATTGTATATTAAACATTGAGGTTTGCGAGGAATATGTCCAATTCCATAAATTAGTTCCTTTGTGTATTCAATAACATTGTGTTCATTGTTCATATGTATGATGTGATTGTTTGTGTTAATAATTTGATGGTCTAGTGTCTGGGTAATGTGCCAAGAAACAGTATAACTGCTATACTATCAAAGTGACAAATGGAAACTCTATTTTTATATTATTTCAAAATGTTGTACCAATATCTCTTTTACACAAATTTTACAAACCTTGTACAGCACAATTACCCTCCTTTTGGTTGTCGACTTTCAAACATGTGTTCGTATGTGCCATAAATACCCTACCCTGATAGGTAGCCTACACATAACAATTTCTATGTCTTGTCTTTATGCAGTGCAAGTAGGTTTTTATATATATTCCTAATTTGCATATGCCGGTATCAAACAAGGTGAATACATGTACGATACAAAATGATGATAATGCAAAGAGAATCCGATTTGCAAAACTCATTGTCTTGAAATGCAAAAAACTTGAATAAATTCTGAAGAAAAAGCATCGAAATCATTTTTATAATTACATTCATCCAGTTTTTTTCCATTTCCCCTAAACCTTAAATCTCGTTTGATCATGTTTACGTCTTGTTTTGTTCATACGAAAATTATACGAATTGGAGAATGTTGTCTAGTTTGCATTTTATACGGAATAATCAAATGCGCAAAGCATTCAAGCCCGGATGTTTTAAAGACAATATCAATAAATTGCATCTTAATGTCACGAAATGGGAATGCCAAAACGCCGTGTTTATACAAAACATTAAATTTGATATTTTTTAAATTTTTGTTATGAAATAAAATAATGCGAACTTTCCCTATTATTATGAATTTTAATATATTGAAGTAAAAAAACGTTTATATTATGTATGTGTAAGGAAACACGTTAAATGTAATTTGAATACATCACAAAGAATCGAGAATACATTCTATGTAACCTGTATTTATCTATCAAACGAGTTTAAGACAGCTTATATAAATCACTAGACTATTTATTCATGGGTTACTGAATTCGAATCTCGTGTCTTAACGACAACATATATGATGTCGCAATGTTGTGCACCAACGGGTTGCTCCTTTGTACGTTCTTGTAGTTGATGTATTTCACTTGTTTCGTTACTTCGTGGTTCATGTTTCACTGTTTCGCTCCCTCGTTTAGGTACATTGTTGCTGATCATTAAGCGGTTTACATGTTCGTGTAGTTTGTACAGATAATCCAAAGACGAACAGAAATATGTAACGCTGCACTGTCAATAATAAGGTACGTATTATCTAAATGTCGGTGGAAATTGTCGACAAGTTCGTCGAGGTCATTAAAATCTGCAGCACTGCTCTAAGCTCTAATAGATTGACAACAACAATATCAGAACAATGTGCTGCTACCTCCCAGTGAGGTTGCTTCTAATATATCCTTAGTACGACCGTTGAGTCCACGCATTTACTCACACGCTCTCCAACTGATCAAGTCCATTTGTGGCAGTCCATTAATACTGCGTGATTCGTAGCAATTTTCTTAAAAGGTTTCTAACATCTAGAGGCTGATTTTTATGAACCTTTGGTGCCCGGTTTATAAAAGTAGAAAATGAATGAATGTCTTTCTGGCTGACGAACATCATTTAGTTTCAAGCATAGGCATTTGATTTCACATGTGCGTAAATTAATTATCTTTAATAGTCGCCGCAATTCCCTTAGTGCATCATTTGGAGAGAAAATGTGAATCATCAAACGCAACGGAACCGGAAATGAGTTTAGTACAATTTTTCGTATCTGGTACCCGCGCATCATCTTAGCCACGGTGTAACGACCGGACATTAGTTTTTTTGAACGTTTACTTCATTTAACGCCAATTTCAAACAATTAAAACGAATTTTATTTTTGGATAATCGGTGTAAGAAACGATGAGCAGAAATACTTAGTAAGTATGCTGCTGTTGGAGAAATTGTAAATATTACTATAAATTGATATGCATCAGTAGGCCTGCTGTGTAAGGGTAGTGTCTGAATATAATTGCTGTGTAGTTGAGTTGTTGAAAAGAATGCATTGATGTTATGAACTGCTCTAATGCTGGAAATGTAACACCCCTTCCCTTCCCATAGTGTTGGGTGTAACATCAAAGGAGCTGTTTATTTGATACAGAGGTACTGCTAACATATTTTACTTTTCAACTAGACGGATGGTGATTAAAGAGGATAATTGTTGATTTTGGTGTAAGATCGAATTTTATTTCACCGAGTGATCACATAAAACTATATTTTCACTCGTGGCTACGCCACTTGTGAAAATATTGATTTCTGTGAAAATATAGTTTTATGATCACGAGTGAAATAAAATTCTATCTTACACCAAAAATCAACACATTTTCTGTTTATTATATGCGTAATTTATCATTTTATTAATGTTTGACAATGCCCTCTTGGAACCTCGCCCCGTGGGGCGCCCCAAAATCATTTCAACCTATTCACATTTTTAACAGTAGTTCCGCTGATAGTAGTGCAACTATTTGCTGTAGTATTTTTCTGCAAAACGTAAGACAAGATATGTGTGAAGTTTATAAATAAAACAAATATAATATTTGACCAGCACAAAAATATCTTAATGTTTTATTGCATTGGAAATAACTGCCATTTATCAAATTTAATAGCGGAGTAGTTTCATTGTCATCAAACAATTTTGCCATCCACGATTTTGAATTCATGTCACGATGCCGGGAATTTTTAATCTTGATCACGTCATAGACTTAATTTTTCAATGTAGCCAGTGTGATTAGTAAAGGGGAAATACTCGTACTGACAGTTAAAAACGGGAATCGACGTACAGAGTGACTTTATCATGTGTTTTGACGTCATCACAAAATCGCATGTCTAATACGACATGTTGATATTTTTTGACTAGATGCGATTTTGAATCTCAAAATGCATTTACAGGCAGTAGATTCTATATGCTTCGATAAATTGTAGGTTTGTGTTTATTGCTTATATTTGAATTGTTCAATGCTCGTTTAGATTTTCAGATTCACCTTTTGAATACGGAACAATAGATTTCATTCTGAGACCATGGCATGTCAGAACAGAAGACGCCTTCTTACAACTCGTCCAATAAATTGGAGTTTACAAGAAGGATCTATTCTGTTTCTAAAGGCCCTTCTATGAAAGCACGTCAAAATAGTGGTTATTTCACCTGTCTCATGTTGAGGTTCTTGAATTGCAGTAGATCTAGGTTCTTTTTATTCCTCACCATAGTGAGGCATCAGGTAACAGTGCAGTAGGCCTACCATTTTTTTTTCGTTTTCAACGATACCGTTACCTGTGAATGAAGCTCGAATAAATGCCAAAAAGGCTTGAAATTCAAAGCTTTTGAAATCAGATACAGCAAAATACTCCATTTTTGACTGGATGTCAAGTAGCAGACATAATCAAGGAGGTAAATATGTAACTAAACAAACAATACAGGGAGGTAATTTGTACTTTCATTCAAGAAAGTAGTTCCGTCAAAAACAGTGAAATTATCAAAATGTTATTTTCACTGTTATTTGTCACTGCTATTTTCACTGAAAAACGCCATAATCCATTGAAAGCATATAATAAATCAATATTACCATCCTTCCGGCTTCGTTTGAACATCTTTAGGTGTATTTAAATAATGGGTATGTATTAGTGCAAGATTTAACTTGATTTGTACGTTGACGTTTTTCAGCCAATCTTGTCTTGAAGAACGTCCGATACCATGAGAGAGTTCAAATATTCCATTCAAGCCTTTTTTGTGTGTATTGTTATATCAGTCTCCGTATTTTTCGGACATGGGTAGTGGGTAATGGTGTGATGTAACGTTACGAAACAGAAAGCACACACACACACACAACAACATTGAACTGTGGAACTGTGATCCAATTACTGAATAATGCCTAATTCTTGTATTATTCTTATCTTGCCAAATAGAAAATGCTGTATTGGGTACGGACACCGAACCATTACTAGCAATTAATACTTGTTCTATCCAGTACCAGTCGGGTTTCAACATGTGTGCTATAAACAATCAATATCAACACAGAACCAGACTGGCTTTGTCAAGTTATATGCTTTATGATTAAAGATAGCGCTTTAATTCTTTAATTAGTCAGTACCATTTATGATGCACGAGAAAATCATTCATATGGAATGATAAGCAATTACAAATTTCCCTCACGTCTCGTAAATTCTCGTTTGCCGGAAGCGAGACCGCTGCAATGCGCTGGTATGGCAACTAAATCATAAAAACAATGAATTATATTAAAAAGGTAATTAAGTCAGGCTTGTCTCTATTGGTGCGAATATCGACTCAGTTAGTTAATTGGAATGTTTCATGCGAAGTTACAGAAATATCGCTGATTTGACATAAAACAGACGTTGAATCTAGCTGACATTCATTAAGACCTAATTTCACATGTGCTAACCCATGTGCGCTTTGTGCCCACGACTGGGGTGTTTTTTGTATCGAATCTGTAAATTTTATTACATGTCACTACCTCCTATGTATTAAGTTATTTTCTACCAAACTTGCTATTTTTATACACATGATTTGCAAATTTAATTAGGTAAGCACCACGTCATTGTGTTGTCCGTGAATGTCAACTAAACCACAAACTGTTTGATAATATAACATAGACACCAATCCCTGTGAAGAATATGTCTTTCAGAAAATGTTCTTATTTTTTCGCTGTTTTTGTATGACATGCAATTCCATGAAGTTTATTAAACATTCACTTGTCCCTGTCCGTTCCTGATTGCAAATTAAGCTTCCACCCACTCTGTTCATCAAGGCAAACCCGTCTCATACATTGGAAGAATAATTGGGTAATTTAGAGCAAATTGTTACACCATTTATGATTAAATTGAATTACGATGCTCCTACATTCACGGAAATCATGTATAAATGAAGAGCTTATAAAGTATTACGCCGGCAAAACGACATGAAAGCTGTTTCTCAAAGTAGACAGGGACATACTGTATTCTGTTATCTATACGCCCATTTGGCTGCCGTTATAACCACTGGTCAGCTTCATACTGTTCATTAGCATGCGTAGCTGTGCACATTAAATTTGAGTTGTTTCCCTATATAATTTCCCAAAACTGAATATTTGTTAACTTCCATAGTCGGCTATGGGGTCATTATCGTCTTAAGATATATTAGACACTTCACATATTCTATTCAAGCTTTATTTTTGTGTATTGCTAGTTTAGTATCCGTATTCTTCTGACATGTCTAAGTGAAATATAAAACCCATCATTTTTCGCTTCGTATAGATCGATTCGCCGTATCCTCGGGGCTAAAGTTTTAGATAGAATGAGTTGAACTTTAGACCATGTCGTAACGGATCGCAATGCCATTTATATATTCAGGCGACGTATATTATAAAAAAGATAGATATGGTATTTAAATTGTCTGTTGTATAGAACTTGAAAATGAAATGGAAATGAATTCAGAAACAGTCAGCCCTACTGTCTGACAAAGCTGTTTCAGTGCTAAATGATGACCAAATTGACAACTGTGCTGTACTGACTCGAGGTAGTATTGCTTATTTTTTGTGATGCCATGGGCTACAGATAATGATTTATGGATGTGTAGCGACGTTGTCAATTTTTATACAATAACAAAATAGAGTTGATTGATAGCTTATACCATAATACCTTGTCAGGTTAATTGGTTTAGTCACCAAATGACTGAAATTGTAGAATTACAATACATTCACCTTCAGCCCTTCTATAAATGTTACTTGTTGTTCCAAAACCACTTAACTCTTCCTAGTTACTTATCAGAAAACTTGATTCCATTTAAACTTTTCTTCTTGCTAAAATGTTGGCGTCTCTGTGGTAATCATATTATAATCTGGCAGAGTTAGGAAGCAATTAATACCTGTCGATATCTCTCATTGACATAGCTTTCTCATTGCTTCCTTAAGACTTGTTAGTCGCTATATGACACTGAATCTGCTAGGTTATCTTGTTCAATATTATTCTATAATTATAGACGATGATATACTCGTGTCCTCGGGGAAATCATAGAAGATGTTAGATATACATGAATATCTAGTCAGGGAACATTTAAGTAATTATCATTATAGACAAGACATTTCTAGATTTCCTCGCGCTGTTCAAAGCACTCCTCACAGACATTGTATTAATTATGCATCCGAGTGTACGACCTGTCGTCAACACCATTACAATGTGTGACAATGCCGGCTTCTAATTCAGTCAGTAAAATGGTGCCGTAAAAAGAATTCAATGGTTACTTCAAGGGAATATATACTTGCGTTTTATGAGATGATTTGATATAACTTGAAAGCATATGGACAATACGATTGTCGTCATTCTGATTATAATGTTTGTTATAAGGAGACGTATTCAATTAGTGTACGAGTATATGATGCCGTTGTGACGATATCAGACATTTCATGAATTCGTCTTATAGAAATATCTCAATCATGTCAAAAGGAAAGGAAATATCTTACAGAGAAAGCAACACTTAACTGAAACATCAGATCATAAACAACGCAAAATCACCATATACCACAATATAATTAAATGAGGAAATGATTTATTTACCACTGAAAGACTAAATTTTAGCTGTCAAAATATCAAACAGCCAATTTCCAGGCTTAGTATAATAATTATTCTAAACATCGTATTTTGGTTGAAAAGAATGTAGTTTTTAACTACGAAGGTATAACATCTTTTGAGAATCTCTACAATTAGTCTGTGTTCACTGGTGAGCCTTCTGCAATTATATTATCCTGAGTACACTGGACAACTTATTAATGATACATTTCATTCCAAAGCCCTTGCTGTTTCAAATTCGTATACGTATTATAATTTATCATCGACCTAAAATATTATGAACTTCGCCATCTACCGATTACAGATTATATGTATGTTTGTATATTTATGACAAGTAATTTGGTGGTTTCATGTAGCTGTTTTCCCGATCCCAGTTAGCTCAGTTAGAACAGCAACCAATGTATTCTACGGTACTCCCATTAACCAGGTTGTGTTATTTAATGTATATCAATGTTGTTTTCAATTTGAACATGTGCTATTGCTATGAAATGGTAGAATGATAAACGCCGTCTTCAAAGTGTGGTCCTTAAGAGGTTCTTTTGCTGGAATATTTAGTGTATTTTATTCTTCTATTATTGTCATATTAAACCTTTCTCGTGATGAAATACAGTTGCTATATATTACTAAGCATATATAGGACGAATTTAGGGCAATTCCTCAGAAATTCTGTTCCTAGATTTATTTGAGAAATTTTATTGTAACTACTGGGAATAGCACCGGGTATTTCATCATTCTATGCTTTATAAATGAAAGAACACATAACATATTTCATAGTTCTATAGCAGTAATATGAACATTGAGACGGCAAGGTAATATCTCACAAATTTCTTTGAAAATCAAAACAGTATTAATATCGTACGATGTTTCCATGCACGAAATGTCCTGAAGAAAACATTGTGCTACAGACAGCACTCGTTTTACACTATTCGCAACAACATATATTTGATTAACGATCTGTCTGAAAGAACTCCCTGCAGATCAAGTTGTTTGTACTAGACGTTTAGAGACGTTTCAGTGAATTAAAATAATTTCTAAAACTGGAAAATCAATTTCAATTGTTTTCGTTCGATCAAAGAAGTTTGCTTTTTCAAACAGTGTGAATCTTTGAAATGGAACAGTACCAATTTAGTTGCCTTCATTGACCATATGGAGCTCATTTAATAGATAGTCATATACTTTCGTAAGTACGTATTATATGTGAAAAGCATACGTAAGCCGTTACATACATCGCATGTTCGTTTCAAATTCCAACATAAGTCCTCATTTACTTATAATTATTTCATTTAGTTGCTCTAAGACGAGTCCCCCTGTCACAATAAACAGACAAACATATGTCAAATAGCACATGAACATACAGCCTACCGTTCATAAGCAGTCATACCCAAATGCGATTATAGCAAATTAGATACAAGAACTTTATTCAAACAAATCATGTGTGTCATTGTTGATGACCTTATTTGCATTATCAAATAGGTTGTGTGGTAATAGTGTATGTTCTACTCGAAATCAGACACACATACTGTTTTCATAATGCTGACTTCTTCTTACACTTCAAAACTAACTTATCATCTAATTGCATTATTTAGAATCATAGGTAGTTATGTATTATCATTGTGTTATGTCTGCAGCACGAGGTGTTTATTTACCGTCTGTGAAAGTGATCATAACGTATATTATTTCAGCAATGTCTATCATAGATCTATATCGGACGGATATTAATGACAAGTTTTGGCAATTGCTGGAATTGATGGTTATTCAAAATAATGGAAAATGGTGTACGGGTAAGCAGCTGTCGTAAACATGTGATAGATCGTGCAAAGGGGTTGTTGAGAAATCGATGACAGTATTTCACATTGTTTTTGGAACATTCTAAAGGCGAAGAGTGGTATGCCTGGTATTTACTCTTCTCAGTATGATAGGATACCTCTGAAGAGATGTTATTTAGATAGGACCCATCAGTACCTAAAGAAGCACCCAACGTTAAATGTACATTTTTATACGGTATGCTTATATTGATCAAAGTTGATAAATACGTGTTCCATATAGTAATATTAAAGTATCGTTACTAAGACATAATTTATTGTCATAAAATATGTAGTTATATTTTAATAATTTCAAATGTTAAATGTTAAAACGGTTTAAGTGTATAGTCATTTGGACAATGAAATTAGATAAAAAAATATGTTAACATTACGGAACTATTATTATTTTTTGGATTTCTCGTATTGACTTCAAACACGTGATTAGTTACATACAAAAAGTCACCAACTAATAAATATGCGTTTTAGAAATGGCAAATGGTCGAACATGTGCTACAATACATCGCGTTATCAACTAATCTTGAATTGACAGTCGTTGCCATATGAGCAGATAATATGACTTATTTGTGTAACTATTTTTTTCTGGATGTTGCAAGTATATTGTCAATAAATATTATTTTGGCCTTCGTGTTGGTTATATGTGTTGTTTTAAATGGTATTTATTTACTTGCGTCATTTTTGATGAAATATAATATTATGAATCACTAAAATGTTGTTGTTTTCTTTGATAATGCTCACACGTGTGTCTATAATATAGGGATATTGGAATATTGCAGTGACCAACAAATTAATCGACACGATCATTATCTTTAAAAATCATCTGGGGAAAACCGTTTTAATAGTTTTTAACACATTTGGAATTAGGGAGCATACTTAACTATTTTCCCTGAATTAATTATCAACCATGTACTAACTTATAAAAGCTCAAAGTGTCTTTACAACCATGTACAACAAGACAGTTCTTATAATTTTAAGGAGTTGAGAGTAATTAAGCATTGGATGCTTTCGTACGTTACTCTCCTGATTACTGCTTGATTGCGACATGCAGGAGGATATTGTTGTCAGCGCTGAAAATGTTCATGTATGTCCACACAACCCACGTGTTCACGTGACGGTAAATTGCGATAGTGATACATTGCTATGAGAGATTCATCTACAATCGCATAACGGAGGACAAGAAACGGAAATTAATACAGATGTGTTATGTCCTGAACATTTGTTACTCATTAATTACCATCCGGATATCATTGGCACTAACGAGAAAATAGGAGATAACATACACCTTACATACATTTTTGTATATCAGCATTGTGCTCTTAATGTTATTTTGTCTCAGGATATCAAAGGAACGTATTGTCCAGTCTAGTAATAATAAATAATGTTCTGGAGATAGAAAACATACTGATTGTACCAAGCATATTTATATCAAGATATATATTTTAGTAGGTTAATAAACTTTCACGAACATCAATAATATATCCACATCAGTATGCATGCAGCAGGGTCTGTATGATATTCAAATATTTCATTGGAAAGGATATGCTTGTTTTATTTCCGGTTACTATTATACTATGTACATACATACATGTGATGCTCAGCTGATGCACCAGAAATATTCTATCCGATGGATACGGTCATTGGATGTACCAGTATATACCATAGCCTGCTTGACCTGGAAATATTACCGGTGAAAAGTAGATAACAAATGACCTTACAGGGATTGAGGAAACAATTTTGTATTACGTGAACTAGATTTAACATGCATAAATTAGGTATAAACACGAATATTACACCTTGTATGACCATGCTTTACATTCCAGCATGTCCGATGAAAAATTCCTACAATAACTGTATCTGATAGACAAACATTCTGGGGGGAATTAATGGATTGTTTCATGAATTAAAAATGACAATCACCGTCATTTTCATATATCTACTGAATGAGAGAAGACACCAGCAGAAAACCTTGGGGATATTTCTGGCGTTTAGCATATTTTCTATGCTAGTGATTCCGTCATATAGAGCACATGTATGGACCGGGGAAATAATCTTATAGCACCGATGATAAGGAAGCTAGTTACGTGCTAGGGTATTTGATCGATGAAACACTGTGCTATCTTTAGATTGTCCGCTTATCTGAGAAATAATTTTAGCAGGATTCTGTGACAGTGTGCCATCAACAGTTGCAACGAAACACGACACCAATTATGGACTTCAATTATGCTAATTAAAAATGACAAAAGCGCCATCGTCTAAATGGAGACACTGTCATTGTTTCTAGATATTTCCCGAGAAGACAAAAATACGAATAATGTAGTCTTATATTTTTACTCTAATAGGACACAAATGACCATTGATGGAGGCTAATCCGTAGTATCAAGAAACGCTCGTTTATCACACAAAGACTGAGTAAGATTCTTTATGAGATTGCTTGTCTATCGACTATTTGTTTTAATTGGTGATAAAAAGGAAATAACACTTAGGACACTGGTGGGTTTTTTCTTTCAGAAAATGTAACATTTCTAATTGTGCGCTAATAGGTGTTGCCTCATTTTATGTAAGGGTTGCTATCTTTGAAGAATGATTAATGATGCTATGACAGTATTATCTAGTTGTGTTTAAATCTCATGCTCGTATCTACAGAATGGCATTTATGGAACGCTTTTTATGAACTAGCATACCCATGTTAGGAAAGGCGCACGACAATAAAAGCGAAGATAAGATGTTATAATTGCATGAAGTTAGTAGGAGATCGGAAGTATTCTGGTTGTCAATGAATATGATGGTTTATATATCAGACATGTGACTTGCAAATGTTTATTTCGAGCGACGTTTACTCATGAAGAACCTTTTTGTAAATGATAAGATATGTATGTATACAATACAATGTAGCCATTACTAGTTAATTTCAATGTATAAGTATCTGGTTAATTATTTTACCATACGTATGAATTATTTGCTAATCTAGAAAAAAACATCACCACTTGAGATATAACAAGAGCGATTACATAATCAGGTTTCAAATAATCAACTATCATATTCATGTTATGATACACATGGTAAGTTGTATCTTAATGGCCAGCTCACTCGTATTGGGATATTCATATTTTGTTTTGTGCGTGCTACTGGTGCATATAATGTTACAAAGTGTGAACAAAATCTAATAATTGGGAAATGTTTTGCAGGATATCTTATACCAGAAACTGCAACACGTGCCTATAACCAAATTATCCGCCATGAGGCTCATTACATGGTAGTTATTTGCAGGTGCTTCGTGCCAATGTTTTCCAAAATCAAATAAGCAGTGTTAATCAATATCGTATAATGTTATCACTTTTGCTGAGTAAACATAAACTGTAAGCCTTGAAAAAATACGTAACATACATGCCTTACATACGGGAACCCGAGTACTGTGCGATGTCAGAATCGTATAAACTCTTAATAACTCAAGGTAAATAAGCTAACACCATGAAATATTTCTTAGAGAACATGTTTTTGAT
Organism: Spisula subtruncata; assembly: GCA_963678985.1. Classification (NCBI taxonomy): domain Eukaryota; kingdom Metazoa; phylum Mollusca; class Bivalvia; order Venerida; family Mactridae; genus Spisula; species Spisula subtruncata. The sequence goes on from OY787661.1 coordinate 66,027,135, forward strand.
CAACATAACACATCAAACGTGAGGTAAATATGCGAAATATTTCAGACAATTGGGCACTGTTTTACTAACAATGGGTAAATGTCGCGTATATTTACGCATATATATCTACCTTACGCAAACTCGTAAGTGTGTTTTACTAGACAATCGCAAGTACTCGCATACATTTACGCAAAAAATATTGAAGATTTAACGTAATTCGGGACACAATATAACAGGGAAGGTAGCACTCAACCTAACCAGACGAGCACAGAAATCAGAAACACCAAGAACATTATATAGAAGCATGCTTCTAATGAGGGCATTACTCAACATCATGTCAACAAACACTGATACTTACATTAACTGTAAAATATTGCCTGGTCGCTTGAAGCAATTTCATTACCTACATTGTGGATGATTAAATATGAAGTATACACAAGAAACACGACAAGGTCGGAGATCTTTTCTGACAATTAGCTTAAAGGCACTCACTAAAGCAGACAAGAAGGATAATTCTGCTCATAAATAAGCTTCTGTAAAAACGAGCTACGGTTTGATGTAAGACTTTTGGTGCAAGGTTTTGTTCTTAAACGATTGCAACAAATGAGAATTGATTGAAGGATACTTGCGATTTATTTTCAAGAGAAAATGTGCATTTCAAATGCGTATCTTACGTGAGAATACTAGCCAACTAGAACATGGAACAGCCTGTGAGAAGAAATGTTACCACCCCCACCCGGGACGCCACATAGAGCAAGATTTGAATTAAAACTTGATTGGACGGGGCAGTTTGGGTCACATGATGGGTTGAATAATGACTATTATTATCATTTATGTAAGTCGATTGTGAAACAAGTACGTATTTACAACTGATATTTATTACTCGCCACACCTGAAGTCCGATGTTATCCATCGCAATGTATGGGAGAAAATAAATCAGTTTCCTTTAATGCTAAGCGACTAGCGAGGAATTTCTGGTGCCATTTTTATTTCACCTTTGGTTACAGCGGTATAATGTGCATATACATGATACTCCTCTTGTTGCACCTCACTTCAAACATGTAACATCAAACTTCCAAAAGTCAGACCAATTATATTTATCAACTAGACAGATGCTGATTGAATCAATATTAACAGCCTTCTGGCTACGTTTGAAAATCTTTAAGTTTATTGAAACAAGCTCACTAAGAACGAGTTTGTATTGGTTGTAAAGCTCGATTTAACTTGATTTGTATGTTGGCGTTATTCAGCCAATCTTGTCTAGGGGAAACGTCAGATACCATTCCACAGTTCACATATTCCAGTCAAGCATTATTTGTGTATATTGTTATATCAGTCTTCATATTTTTCTGACATGTCTGAGTGAAATATAAAACCCATCTTTTTCATCTGTATAGAAGATAATTATGATTGATTCGCCGTATCCTCAGGGCTAATGTTCTTGGATAAGTGGAACATTTAACCATGCTGAAACGGAACGCAATGTGAACTATATTGATGCGGGAAACATTATAGAAAAAGATAAATATAGTTTTTAATATGACTGTAAAAGGTTTTGCAAAATTCCATTGCATTGGTAGAATGATAAAACCGTCTTTAAACTATGGTCCTGGAAAGAGTCCTTTGCTTGAGTATTTAGTGTATTAGTTTCTTCTAGTAATGTCGTATTAAACATTTCCCTGGAAGAAATACAGTTGATATATATTTAAAACATGCAAACAAAGGGCGTATTTAGGACATCTTAAATCGACTCTTTTTCCTCTTAAATACTGTTTCCTGATTTGCGTGAGAAATATCCTTGTAACCACTGGGAATTACACATGGTCTTTCATCGTTCTGTGCTTTATAAATGAAACAGCTCAATACATTTTTCATAGTTCTATAGCAGTAATGTTAGCATATATTTGTTTAACGATCTGTCTGAACAATCTCCCTGAAGATCAAGATGTTTGTACGAGACCTTAGAAGACGTTTAAGTCAATTGAAAATAATCTCTTTCGATCTAAGACTTTACCTTGATGGAGCGTTTGTGCTTCATTAAATCAATTTTCCCATTCATTTTTACGTAAGGCTTACTAAGCATACAATCTTTCGTACATACTCTACATATATCTCGGATCTAAGCAATATTCAATTACGATTCGACGTAAATGAAACAGACGATATTCTGTTATATATTCGCTTTATAGAGCTTGGACGGTTTTCTTGTTCCTTTCCTCTGACATTAACTACGTACTGCTACTGCAAAAAAATCAATATATGAAAGCAGTGAACGTTATAAACTGATTGAATGCTGCAATAACATGAATATGTTCTGGAAGCGACTAAAACAATCTACTTCTAAACGCTCCTTAAATGTAAATATATCTTCATTGGAATGGTTCAATTACTTCAGTAAATTATTGTATGTAGAAAACGCACGTCCAATAGTGATAAATAATGATAATGGTAATGACGAATTCTTAAATGCTGAAATCAGTGTTGATGAAGTTAGACAATCTATAATAAAACTATCACTTGGAAAAAGTGCCGGCAATGATGGTTTGAATACTGAATTTGAATTTTACAAATACTCGTCTGAAACGATCGTTCCCTTGTTGTGTGAGTTATTTAATGAAATTTTCGTAAGTGGTATATTCCCGAAATCATGGGGTCAAAGCATAATATGTCCAGTGTACAAATCTGGACCACAACATGACCCCTGTAACTACAGAGGAATATCAATTACAACTACTATGTATAAAATTTTCTCCAGCATACTTAATAAACGTTTATATAATTGGGCGGAAACTAACAACACGTTTGACGAATCTCAGTCAGGTTTTAGGCAGGGATACTCGGCAATTGACAATGTATTTTGTCTACATGCAATGGCACAAAAGTACCTATCTAAACAAAGAGGGCGTTTTTACTGTCTTTTTGTCGATTTTCGAAAAGCTTTTGATAAAATAAATCACTCTAAATTGTTTGAAAGTCTCCAATCAAAAGGGGTTAATGGGAACTTCCTACGAATACTAGGGAAAATGTACGAAAATCTACAGTCTTGTGTAAGAACATCATCGGGTGGGGTAACACAAAATTTTCCATGTAACATCGGGACTAGACAGGGGGATATCTGCAGTCCTACTATTTTCTCACTTTTTATTGACCAACTAGCTGTCTTACTTCGCGAAAATTGCGAAACAGGCATATTCATTGATAATTCTATACCTGACATACTGTGTCTTATGTTCGCTGACGATGTCGCCAATTGTGGCGAAACTGTAAATAGGCTTCAACAGCAGTTAAATATTATAGAACAATTCTGTACCGCTTCAGAAATGGAGGTTAATCTAAATAAAACACAAGTTATTGTGTTCCGTAACGGTGCACCATTGCGACAAAATGAACGTTGGTATTTTCGGGGACAACAAATAGAAAACACAAACATTTACAAATATATGGGTCTATTGTTTACCCCTTCTCTGTCATGGTCTGCAGCTCTAGAAAAATTGTGTATACAGGCTAAAAAAGCAATGTTTTCTCTATACAAATATCAACAACCATTCGGACATTTCAACATCAAACAATTATTTCAATTATTTGATTCCATGATAAAACCAATTCTATGCTATGGTTCTCAAGTGTGGGGATACAAATATCGCCCGGATGTTGAGGCGTCACAGTTATTATTCTGTAAAAAATATTTACATGTTAAATCTTCTACGAATAATTGTATTGTCTTGGGTGAATGTGGAAGATTACCACTTTATATAACATATTATTGTAACTGTATAAAATATTGGTGTAGATTGTTGCAAATGGACGATTCCAGATATCCAAAAAGATGTTACTATATGTTAAAGTCTCTTGATAATGTGGGCAGAATAACCTGGGCAACTCATGTAAAAAATTTACCGTTTCTCTACGGGTATGGATTTATATGGGTTTCCCACGAAGTAGGTAACATTAAATTATTTATGCATTACTTTAAACAAAGATTAATTGATTGTCATAACCAGGACTGGAATCGATCATTGCAAGAATCAAGTAGATGTTACCATTATAAACATTTTAAAACATTACTGGATACTAAAAGATATCTCATCATTGAACTACCTGTGAAACTCAGAATAGCCATGTCACGTTTTCGTTGCTCTAGCCATAGGTTAAATATAAAAACTGGTAGACATATTTACATCCCATTTGAATCACGACTGTGTCAATATTGTAATGAAGTAAACAATATCACAATTCTAGAATGTGAATACCATGTATTTTTTCAATGTCCAAAATCTCAACTAATAAGACAAAATTTTCTTTCAAATTGGTATACCTCGAGTACGAGTATTCAGGATTTTTATAGACTTGTTAGTTCACGTGATGAAAACATTATTCGCAAAGTCGCTCTATACATTGAAAAAATTCTGAAAACATATGACTAATTTGGTTACTTCCCTTTTAAAGGATATTTAAAAAGAAATTTAATATATCAGTTAAAAAAAAAAGATTGTATCCACTGACTTGTCTACTTCATGTTATATTTGTTTATATGAGCTCTGCTGTGCGATTTCCAACCTGATGTCAAAATTTCACATCTTCACATTTTGGCAGGATTGTGTAGAATAATGTTTAAGGATTCCAAAAAGGTATATCTTTTCAAAATCGTCCAACTTACGGCCATGCTATGACAAAATGTAAAAATTGGGCTAACTCTTGTTTATTTATGTATCACTATTTGTATTGTTATATTTTGGGCCGGTGGCCTGTACTATTTGAAATAAACTTATCTATCTATCTAATATAATGGAGATCTCAATTTCATAAACCTTGAAAACTGTAATCAGCTTTGTAAGTGAATCTTTTGTAATCAGAATATAAATATCTGTAACATGCAACAAATCTTTCAACTGTCAGCCTTGTGAAGACCAATGTCTCCTCGGTGAATAAAAAACGGAATAACAAAATAATATAATTATTTTCCAATAATTAAAACTTGAAGTTACCGCACAATATGATGCTATCGTTCTAATATCGACCTTTCAATGGCAGTATGAACGAGGAACTAATTATTTTCCAAAAGAAAAATAATTTACACATCGATTTTGGATCTAGCTAGCAAGAGTGTAATTCCTTATACAGGCTAATACGTAAGCCGGTACATACATCGCACGTTCGTTTCAAATCCCAACATTATTCCTCATTCGCTTTTATAATTATATCATCTAATTCCATTTTCCAGTCATTCTGTGTTTGCATAAAACAATAAAACTTGCGGTAAACTGTGTTTCCAAATACTATAAAAGAACCATAAAATATTCCCTGAATGGAGAAGTTATAACAAATGTTTGCATTAGGAAATTCTACCGATAAACGTGCATTTAATCACGAGTCTGTAGGAGAGCGAGTCTCCGGTGATCATTTATCGTGTTTTATATATTGCATTTATGGAACGTAGTTAGTGTCTGTTCAAAGCAAATATGATTTGCGTTCAATAAATAGTGGTTTTTGTTTTATTCTGGTACAAGTGGCCAATTCATATCAATTTCATTCAAAAAATGGTACTGATGTCATTTCATTATATGGCGGTCAATGTGTCCGGTTATCTAATGGCAAGATTACATAATTCTTTAATATCCATACCATACAGGATTTATATTTGTGTAATACACAGTTATCTCTCTTACATTATATCCGATCTATTTCGTGCATTTAGTGGCCAATTTACCTTACTTCCTTTTCTGTACAGGTATCCCAACCAATAATAATGTTCTGTTCCGCAACTAGCGACGTCCAATGCTGGCAAACTATATCCGATCTTATACGATAGGAAATAATATTTTGAACATAGATGGGAAGAGATGAAAAACCTGATATTATATTGTGCTACATTTATTATGTGATTTTAAAATTCTTATGTAAGGTGTACTGTTTGCATTTAAATTCGTTTAATCCCGCAACCTTTATTTGTCTTCTAGTTTTAAGCGAAATATAACCGAAGAAGGCTACATCTGAAATCAACTGTCCAGGGCAACTGGTAGTGTTAAATCGCGTAAAATACAGCAGTATTATGCAATGACCTTTCTCTCAAGTTAATTTGAACTTGAAAATGCTTGGTCAGATTCAAACAGCAGACAGCGAGCAATGACGTTGATGTGTAAATTAAACACTATTTGACGGCTTCAACCAAATGTGCTATAGAGAACTGTGAAAGTGGAATGTTTATAATAAATTATACGGATGATGTATGAATTATAGGGCTCAAAGAGAACAAAAACACTGACAGACGCTCCACGTCGATAAAACATTTCTAAAGACCCAACATCTCAAAACCAAATACCATTCTTTTATCGCTGAAGTATATCGAATGGAAACTACTCGTTTTTATTGAAATTCATCTGACTTAATTTGATTATAGAAGCAGTGAAATAGCTCCCTGGAGGAGACTAAACGATCGTGATACTTTAAGCGATTGTATTGTATTGTGAAATATGACGGAATACTTGTCGTAAATTATAGCTTTAAGTCACATCATTAATTTACTCTCCATTACCGGAGGATAAAGTTGTGTTCATATATTTCTTGTCTGGGATATATCATGCAGGATTGTAACACATCATTTACCATGACTACGGTCGTATGAATTCACTATTATAAAACGATAGGCTGGTTCCCTGTCGTACTATATATAGTGATCTAGGGGAGGTAATCCAGACTATATAAAATAATTGTTTCCAAAAGTTTACGTGATCAGCCAATGGAATTACTGATTTTTAGAAATTATTACTCAATAGACATTGCTTTTCCCACTACACTAGATATATATTTCATGACTAAAATGTGACTTAGGGCTTACGGTCTTTCAACTCCGACAATTCTCAGTGGTTGACTAATACACTGCATGTACGTATAAACTCACGTTGAGATGATTCTTAAGCTTGGTAGTTTTTGTACTTCAGTATCATTGCTAATATTATCTAAAATAATCATTCTTTTTTGTACTGATCAGTAGTAGACGGTCAATTTCTTGACAACTCAGCAGTTTCCTATCATGATCACGACAGTGGATCGAATCCTGGAACACAATCTCCAGGCGGACTTTCAACTTGGCTATCAAGGAGGATTTATAATAATATGTACTGGAGATGGCAGTTGCTTTCAATAAGTTTTAGTAAACATGATAAAATTTCTAGGCATATGTCAAAGTCTTCTGACCATTTGATATATTCGATCATTAATGGGTTATATTTGGGATGGGATGGGAGTGGGGGTATTACGAAGCCATAAGCACACCCACAACATCCAATAAAGTGTTTCCTACGCTTGTAATACCAAATATAATATACGGACGTCGGTACTGGCACCAATACACTCAAAGTAATTAATACTTGTATATCTTACTGCGAGCGCTCCGGGTTTTATCCAGCACCAGTCGGGTTTCAACATTTGTGCCATAAACAATCAATATCAATACTGAACCAGACGGGCTTTGTCACGTTATATGCTTTATGATTAAAGATAGCGCTTTAATTAGTCACTACCATTTATGATGCACGAGAAAATGTTCCATAGGGAATGATAAGCAATTACAAGTTTCCCTCAAGTCTCGTAAATTCTCGTTTGCCGGATGCGAGACCACAGCAATGCGTTGGTATGGCAACTAAATCATAAAAACAATGAATTATATTAAAAAGGTAATTAAGTTAGGCTTGTCTCTACTGGTGTGAATATCGACTCTGTTAGTTTATTGAAATTTTTCATGCGAAGTTACAGAAATATCGCTGATTTGACATAAAACAGACGTTGAATGTAGCGGACGATCATTAAAACCTAATCACACATGTGCAAATCCATGTGCCTCCCAAGCCCACGACTGGGGTGTTTTAATATCGAATCTGTAAACTTTATTGTATTGTCACTACCTCATATGTACTTTTTTATCAAACATGCTGTCCTGTCTGATTTCTTCATACCTTTTTGCTATTTTATACACACGATCAGCAAATTTAATTACGTAGGCACCACGTCATTGTGTTGTCCGTGAATGAACTAAACCATGCATTGTTTAACACAATTACATAGCCACAAACCACTGTGAGGTATATATGTCTATCAAGAAAAATGTTCTTATTTTTCACTGGTTGTAATTACATGCAATTCCATGAAGTTTATTAAACGGGCACTTGTCCCTGTGCGTTCCTGATTCTCAATTACACTTCCACCCACCCTGATCATCAACTCAAACCCGTCTCATACATGGGAAGAATGATTGGGTAATTTAGAGCAAATTGTTACACCATTTATAATTAAATTGAATTACGATACTCCTACGTTCACGGAAAACATGTATAGATGAAGAGCTCATAAAGTATTACACCGGCAACGCGACATGAAAACAGTTTATCAAAGTTATAGACGAAAACATACTGTTTTCTATCATCTAAATGCCCGTCTGGCCACCATTATAACTATTGGTCAGCCTCGTAAATTTGATGTGTGTCCCAAAAAAAACACCATTCGAACCATAATATTGGATTTGGACGTCTAGTAAAGTTCTGCTCTACGTTACGCGTTATATGTGACCTTTACGAGGCACCTTTCTGAACACATACACGTGAACCTCCAAACGCCTTTACACAAACAGGCAAAAACGGTTATTTAAATAGGTAACAAAATACAATTAAACTGTATGGCAGCTGATCATAACCACGAACCAATCGAAGCCTGTCTTGGAATGTAGCTGCTTTTGCAACTTCACTGGTTCTTCGTATAAACTACACCCGCGTTTGTATGATTCCAAATTCAGATTGATACAATGTTAATCAGTTTGTTAGGAAGCAGTGCAGGCTAAACAACTCATGACAAAATTACAAAATTGTACTCGTATGCGAGAGCTAAAATAACAGCTAGATACACAGAGTTTGGTATGGAAAGTTTTGATAGGTGAACACATTGCGGTATACGATCATATAATTGCATGGAATTTATCCAGTTAAACATAATATTTCTACTGAAATTTAAATTTTGAAAATGCCAACCATCGGTAGCAACATTTGATATGATTGCTTTATTCCCGCCAGTGACTGGGAAACAATTGAGATCGAAACTTTGATAATTCATCAACACTTTATCATTTAATTGAAATTAATCCGCTCTTCAAAAATCACATAAACACAAACAGAGATATGACATTATCCAGTGAATTGACGAGCATAATTCATTAAATCGCGATACAATCATACTATGGCGATGCTTATCTCGTTCGAGTTGGCAGGTATTCCGTGTAGATATTTACTCGTTAAAATGCATCGCACATGTCAACACATTATCATTTCTTTGCAATCGTTTTAGAACAAAACGTTGTGTCGACAGTCGTGCATCAAACGGTAGCTAGTTTTTACAGTAGTTATTTATGAGCAGAAATACTTCGTGGAAGCTAATTGTCAAAAAATACAATTTCTTGTGTTTATTTCATACCTAATCATCAACAATGTAGGTAATGAAGTTGTTTCAAGTTGCCAGGGCATGTTCTACAGTTTATGCAAGTATTAGTGTTTGTTGACAAGGTGTTGATTGCTGCCCTCATCAGCGTCATGCTTCTATAGTGATATTGATGTTTTAAAGACTAGAATGCTATGGTGCGGAAATAATAATGAATGCTGAACATACTAAATACCGGATATAATTATGACAGTAAGCTATAACAAGCTTGTAACCTAGAATCGAATCATAACGCATCATTCCTGCTCATTTAACTTCCGCAATTGGCGAGGATTATGATCCCGGAATATTGTTTCAATATCTACATTTACCTTTGATTTGAAAGCTATATAAAAGCGAACAAAATATATAGACATACAAAAAAGTAAATGTTTGTTAACTTCCTAAATCGGCGATGCAAACATCTGTGCTTTCCCGTTTTCTTCAATGATTGATTCATGTCGTTTTGCAACTGTATTTAAGTTGGTCCACTCACTTCCGGCAAATCAGTCTGATAACGGGGTGCCTGATAAACTTGCTATATCACGTGATCACATATCGCATCCTCACGTGATCTGACGAACTTCTTCTGATTGCTGAGTCACCGGCTAGAACTGTGTTTCCGATGGCGGCGTTTTCCTATTTCAAATAAGCTGGAATTTATCGATACATGTTCTACGCCTGACCTGCGTGTGCATGACGTGATCAAGATGTCCGACGTCGTTGCTTATCCTGACGTCAGGTTTTTGCTTGATTAATTGATACCTTTTCACCTATAAATGATTTGGCTGACTTGGCAAATGGCAATATATCACACGAAAATCAAGCGTTTTACTGAGCAGAAAAACTACTGCTTGATAGCGACAAAGCATCTTTCTTGTCATGTATTATCCAAACATTGACCATTCCAGTTCTTGTAATATTTTTGTACGCCGAGAATGTTCCCAATTTGAAAATAGAAACAAATAGAACAGTTGCTTTATTACAACACTGGGCATGAAAGTATTATGTTGGACATACCAAATTTATTCCTTGTAAAATATTGTGAATTAATCGACACAAATAACATGATTTATTGATTTAGTACATTTGCTTATTACCATGACATGTGCTTAGGATATATCTAGGTTGTCTTTAAGACACGTTGTCAAAATTTATTGCAATAACAAGATAGAACTGATTGATAACTAATTCCATGGTTAGTGGTTAGGTTAATTAGTTTCAAACGCTCAATTATGAATTGATTGAAATTGTGGAATTATATAACAATACAATACAGTACCCTTCAACCCTTCTAGGAATATTCCCGTATAACCAATGCGTTTGACGTGTTGTTCCAAAACCACTTAACCTTCATAGTAACTTATCCTGAAATTTGATTATATTTGAATCACTGGGATAATCGTATTATAATCTGAAAAAGCAAGGAAGCAATCACTAACCTGTAGAAAGAAATATGAACTATAGTCTATACCTGCTGATATCTCTCATTGACATAACTTCCTCATAACTTTCTTAAGACTTGTTAAACGCGATATGACACTAGGCTAGGTTATTATGTTTGATATTATTCTATCTCTAGATAGCTCATGTGCAGCTACGGAATCTTCAAGCTATACGTAAACATCTCACACAAAAGTCTACTGAAACATTAGTTCATGGACTGGTTCATTCCCATATTGACCTCTGCAATGCCTTATTCACTGAAATTCCAGCCTATCTGATGAAAAAATTACAGCGAGTCCAAAATCATGCCGCAAGAGTTGTCACGAATGTTTCTTATGACAAATCCAGTGCAGATCTACTGACAGAATTACACTGGATTCCAGTTAAGGCCAGGGTAATGTTCAAAGTTCTGGTAATCTTATTCCGTGTCATCATGGGTACAGCTCCATCGTATCTAAAGACAATGTTTGATCCTATTCGGCAAAGGTACAGACTACGATCACAAAATGACACTAACTTTCACATCCCTAGACGGCGAACAAAATTAGCAGATAGATCTATAGCCGTCACTGGTCCAAAATGGTGGAACGATTTACCAAACTATCTCAAAGACATCAAAAGTGAAACCAGGTTCAGAGCATATTTGAAAACTTATTTGTATAGGAAGTTTCATCGGCATGAGTGTGCTCTTTATCATATGACTAAATCTAGTTTCTAGAATCCAGGTTTTAAATTGAATGTTTTAAGTGAATGTATATTAGTGTAAAGCGCAATAGAATATGATTTTATAATTTTTGCGCTATACAAATGACACGTATTTGTATTTATTTGTATTTATAATTATAGACTGTGATATACTAGTGTCCGCGGGGAAATCATAGAAGCTGTTAGATATACATGAATATCAAGGCAGGGAACATTTAAGTAATTATCCTTCTAGACAAGATAGTTCTAGTTCTCATTGCGCTGTTCAAAGAGCTCCTCACAGACGATGTATTAATTATATATCCGCCTTTACGACCTGACGTTAACACCATTACAATGTGTGACAATGTCTGCTTTTAATTCAATCCGTAAAATGGTGCCGTAAAAAGCCTTCAATGAAAAATATACTTGTTCTACGGCGCTTGAAAGCGCCGTAGTACTGTAAAGGCTTTTTGTAAATGACCATGCACCAATCGCAACTTCTTGCACCAAACCTAACGATACTGTCCGAAATATCCCGAACGCTTGTCTCGATACTGTCCGAAATATCCCGAAATAAGGTAAAGTTAAAACTGTGGATTTCTGCGGGGCTATATTATATTATGCGGACCTATATGATTATCCGAAATATACGTAATGTGCCGGTGTTTTTTTCTTTCTGTAACTGATAATAAAACTACGGGCTTATGTGAATATCCGTAAAATATGTTTTATTGCTTCTGTCGGTCACACATGTTAATTAAATTTTCGTGTGTTCGGTAATTGTTCACGGAAACATGGTATTTGCCATACCCATTCCGATGTCACGTGACCATTTTGAAAACGAGGTCGCATTTGAGTTATTCCCCTTTGTAATTTTTCATATTTAATTATTGTCCTGGCCATAACTCATACAGTATTAGAGATATCTATTTGAAACTTTATACGTAAATATACTTCAGTGAGAGGAAGTACAGTGCACAAGAACCAAAACTCATCATTGAATATTTTTTAAGTTATTGCCCTTTGTAATTTTTCATACTTAATTCTTGTCCGGGCCATAACTCAAACAGTATAAGGGATATCAATTTGAAACTTCATAGGTGTATATATCTTCATGTGTAGAAGTGCAGTGCTCAAGAACCACAACTCTACATAACATATTTTTGGAGTTATTGCCCTTTGGGTTTTTTATTATGTCACGACTGATTGTTATAATGCAACCATTACTCATATGAGTAATTTTTCTATGACAAACACCCCACGGGTAGCATCACCCGTCTCTGACGTCTCTTGTTTTGAAATGTCAATTTTTCTAACATTATACATGGGTACAAGTAAATAAAAACCTGAAATCATGAAAACTGGTCAATTTATATAAAGAAAATGAAAAATTCACTTTGTTACCCTGAAATATATGAAAACAGGTATATACCTAAAAACTTGCACCCATGTATAACATACGATGCGCATGATGTCTTTTTACTCTCTTTTACTATTTTTGGTTTGTTTAAGTGCATTGTAATCTAGTCATATATAATGTACATAATGTTTTTGATATATTTTATTAAACCACTTTGTTTAAAACATTTTTAACACTTGAGTAATAGTCTCCAAGACAGAGTGCGGGGGACATAGCCATTTTGTGCTGAACGTCTGTCTGAATGGATGTTACAAAGTTTCTCGGCTCTAGTTTTCCATAACCACTGGTAATATTTCAATTGAACTACAAATAAACAGATTGTACCAAGTGTAGTTATGCCTATTGTCAGGAATTCTTGGTAGGAAGATTATTGCCAGTGTTATGGTCCTTTGTTTATAGCATACGTTTTTGTGTAAAAAAAATTATCAAGCAGATTTTCCAAATAATATTATTGGACCTTCACAGATATACATTTTCGTTCAATACTTGGTTCATACAATGCAAATGCATAATTATTCATATCAAAATTATATCTAAAGTAGAATTAGCATTGATATAACCTGAGCAGGCTTTCTACTGGGCCCTACTATTCCTACTATTTTGATCTGAGCCCTACTTTGCCCTACTTTTCTGAGGCATATTGACTATTCCAATATATCAGAAGACGAGCATTGGCCATACATCAATATATAGAATAACACATATAAAAACAAACAACGAACTTGCCCTTCGGTCATTATTCCCTTATTGCTATTCTACACTGTACATGTTGGTTAAAGATTCAGCTTTTGAAAATATGGAGTTTTGACTTGACTGTAAACTTCAATCTTAATAAAGAAACTGCCTTGTGCTAGAAAATGAGAATTTTGGTGGTTCCATTCATTTACCCATGTATAGATATCTCAAAATGTGAACAGATAAAAGATCCGATAAAAGATATTGTATATATATTAATATTGCTTCTATCTATGACAGCTTTAATAAAAAAAAACTATGAAACCTTGCAAATTCTTATTACAACATATGTAATCTTCATCGTAGTATTTATTTGCTTGATAACAATTTTTCGCCGTACAAACATTCAACTTGTATTTTATGATAGGATACAACTTGAAAGAGTATGGTCAGTACCATTGTAGTCATGCTAATTATAAGTTCTACCACTAAGAGACTTATTCTATTAGTGTATTGATGTCATTGAGAAGGTATCAGACATTTCATGAATAATAGAACATTGGTCAGATTGAACAATCGCGATCATCGGTAATACACATAGCTTGTCGAAGAATTACTCCACATATGGTGGTAAAGGTATAAAAGTATGTATGGAAATCTTTAATTTCGAACGTAAAACAACTTTTGACAGATTTTGTGAACAGAATATTACAAACTGTTTTGTATGTATCCAATGTTCTGTTAGTTCTACTATTTTACATGTTAATACTTTGTCGTACTGTTAGGTTCAGTTGTAATGTAATCCTACCGAATATAGATTATGTACATTCATGTACTTTCCATTTTGTTAAATATTGCATATCTAAAATTGTTAACCGTTAGAAGCTTTTAATTTTAATCTAAATTCTGTGAATGATTATCAGAGTGGCACACTGGATAAGGTGTTTAAATAACTATCTCTGCGATATTTTATACTTCCTTGATATTTTCTTCCCTGAAGGAGTAACAAGCTCACACACAAATTAATTCTCAATTTGAAATTGATTTTGCATTTGATTTTCAAAATGTATCGTACTGAAATCAATAACGGACATTTTAGTGTTTGGTCAAGACTATGCATACAAAATCGCTAGGACCAATAAACGCATTTAATACAAATGTTCAACTGAATTCAATGAACTAGAATATTGCAACAAAATGTCATTGAAAATAAATGTAGATGGACAAACCTCTGCACTTAAAAATGCTGATTTGTTAAGACAAGCCGTGTTGTGAATTCATGAGTTTGTTGTCTCAGCACATGCTATGTGTCAATTTGTGTTCACTAATTGTGATTCATGAGTGGCTTGTACCTATCCGGATTAGTGTCATGTTTGTCCTTTCTGTCCGCCTGAGAGTTTTAACGAAATGTAGTGTCATCGGTTTGAGCTTTTTTACATGTGGTTAAACGCAAATTCTATTTTCTGTTTGTATATTCATGGGATGTCATATGTGGATTCGACGTGACTGTTCCCCCGGTTCACTCATTTAGATGAACAAGAAACGGTCGTCCAGAAACCGAGTGGTGTTCGACAGTACTCCCATTATTTAATGCATATAAAACATTACCGCACTTTCCTAGTTAAGTATAGAGGTTGTTAAGATATTGCACCACTTACGGGTATAATACACGTATCATGTACAATGTCTACAATGAGGTCACCATTGGATCACCATTTCAACCCATGTAAACATCTTTGTCAATCTCATTGGTCTTGTTATAGGGGTCACTTAATAAACACCGTCTTCAAAACTGTAAACTTGAACAGATTGTATTTGCCTGAGTGTTTAGCGCACTCATTCTTTCGTATTGTCATAGTAAACATTTCTCAGGATAAAATAAAGATTATATAGCTTACCAGGAAAATATAGGACGTATTTAGGACATCTGAAATCGACTACATTAACTCTAATATTCTGTTTCTGATTTATGTGAGAAATAGCATTGTAACTGCTGGGAATGACTCCGGGTCTTTCATCATTCTAGGCTTTATAAATGAAACAGCCCAACAGTACTGAAGAATACATTGTGCTACACAAATCACTCGTTTAACTAGCAACAATATATATTTGTGTAACGATCTGTCTGAAAGAACTCCCTGCAGATCAAACTGTTTGCACGAGACGTTTTGAAGACGTTTAAGTCAATTGAAAATAATTGCAATATCTGGAAAATCAATCATAAGTTTTTTGTTCCATCTAAGACTTGGTTTTGTAAACAGTATAACTCTTTGGAATGGGACGGTTCCAATTTCTTTATATTCCTGGACTATTTGGGGCTCATTATAAGAATTTGATACATATATACCAGGGGCGTTTCAAAAGTTCCTTGAAAAGTGCTCTATAATGTTTATCGTATGTTCAAATGACTGTAAACTTTGCATCTAAATAGAACAATATATAGCGGGTATATTTCGCGGGGTTTAATTTTCGCTATATTCGCGGTCAGCATCGAATGCGCGAAATCTAAACCCTGCAAATAAATCACCAAAAGTAAACAAATTATACAAAGGGAGACAATGCATCAAGGAACTTTAAGAAATAATCCAACATTACTTTGCAAGACGTACAAAACGACACATTGTGTCGCTTCTGTAAATTACGGTAATAATAAATAGACTACAACATGTATAATGTATGGTTAGAAATTGGATATATGTAAAGAAAATGTTTAAATCTCTACGTATGCATATCAATATCGTTTGAAGGTTTGAATTGTAAGCCGTTTCACCACACTTGTTCAATTTTATTAACAGTTTTGTTTGCGGAACATGTAAATGTTTGCCGAAATAATGATTTGTTTGTAAATAGATCTACATATTTTTCTTATGTTAGCAGTTAATGATCAGTATGTTTGGTTTATTGCGTTTCTTTATCCTCACCACCGGATAATCCTTATGGGTGAGGCCTCCAGAAGACTTTTAGTTTTGGGGGGATAGTGCATTATACAGAAGATGCCCTAATTCCAGAAGCATCCCTGGTTCTTTTTTCATGCCATATTTATAGCACCCATACATGAGAACTCGGTTTGAAGTCTCACCCAAAGACTATCAGTACTTTAAGATGGCCAGCCCGGGATTCGAACCCGCAATCCCGAGATCAGTAGTGACTTTATACTCGTACTCTAACGTTTACCGCCCCTTTCATGTTTACCAACAAGGTTTTAATTTCGCGGTCAAGGCCATTAGCGCGAAATCAAGACACCGTGAATTAAAAAAGATTCAATTCACGGGAAAATTGGACACCGTAAAATATACCCGCTATACAGTACATGTTGCACCATGAATCAAACGCTTAAAAGTGTGTCAGTAAATCATTGGAAATTGACCAGCTTTTGTCTTTTGGCTGGAAAATTAAGACTTTAAACAGTAGATTTTAACTACTGTCTATTAAGAGCGTTGCGTGTCACTGGATAAGATGTATGAATAATATGATCGCTTCTAGTCTGCCAATGGTACTGCTACAGATCATCAAAGGAATGAACGGCCTGTTGTGAATCGGACGTTAGACGTTGCGTTGGACGTTTCTGCTTGATTTTGTAACACTTTCGAATGCTTTGCATTGGGACCCTGGAAGAGCGTACCATGAAGCGAGACACTTTTTGAGAATATAAAGCATTGTTGTTGTTGTAACCGGTGAATAGTGTGTGCCACTTGACTGACTGAGTGAGATTTAGGCAGAACTTGTTAATAAGGTACGGCCAGAGATAATATTGCCTCGGGTAGCATTTGCTGACGTTACTATGATAGCAGTGTCATTTTGTACGATACACCCTCATGCGTTCAATTCATCATACGCTATGTGTTATGAATTGTTCTATTTACTCATAAGTGCAAAGTTTGTAGTAATTTTGCCATATGATAAATATCATAGAGCACTTTTTCTGGAACTTTTAAAATGCCCTACGTATACCTCGGATTTAAGCAATGTTTCATTACGATTTTGACGTAACTGAACTGACGATGATGTCGCATATATTTCGATTAAATATATTTTGGACGGTTTTCTAATTCCATTCGCCTCATATAAACAACGAACTGTTCATATATTCGAGATCTCTATTATGAGAGACTTCAAAACTGTAATCAGCTTTGTAAGTGATTCTTGTAAAACCAGAATATAAATTTCTATAACATGCAACAAATCTTTCAACTGTCAGCCTGTGAAGACCAATGTTTTGAATGAAAAATGGAATAAGAAAAAAATGTAATTATTCTCTGTAATTAAACTTTAATATACCGTACAATATGATACTATCATTCTTATATCGTTCTTTCAAAGGCAGTATGAACGAGGAACTAATTATTGTTCAAAAACAAAAATTAAAAATCGATTTTGGATCTAGCTGGCAAGAATGTTATTACTTATACAGGCAAATACATAAGCCGTTACATACATCGCATGTTCGTTTCAAATGCCAGCAATACTCCTCATTCGCTTATAATTATATATTGATAATCTTTTTCAGTCGCTCTATGTTTGCATAAAACAATAGAAACTTCGGTAAACTGTGTTTCCAAATACTATTAAATAACCATAACATATTCCCAGAATGGAGAAGTTATAACAAATGTTTCAAGTAGGAAATTCTATCGATGTGGGAGAACGAGTCTCCGGTGATCATATATCGTGTTTATATATTACATTTATGGAAATTAGTCAGTATCTGTTTAAAAAAGTGTTTTATCCTGGTTCCAGTGCTCAATTCATATCAAACTGATTCTTAAAGTGCTACTGATGTAAGTTCATTGTATGGCGGCCAATGTGTCTTGGTATCTAACGTCAGGATTATATGAACCCCATATACATTACCTTTATGTTGTTCTATACAATCTGTACACACTCTTTTATCCGGTTAAAACTGTTGCAGTTCTATGGGGTGGCTGATATGTATCGAGTCATTTCTCGTTGCCTCTTGAGTTTTACTGTTAATTTTCTTGTTAGGTTTATCTCGTCTTCTCTTTCCACGCAAATGAAATCAAATTCTATATTTTTTTTATAAAGCTTTAAGTTTCTCGAAATATTGCATAACCTTTTCACAAATGTCTCATTATCCATAAACTTTCTTGTGGATGTGATTAAATAACCGTGGCATATGTCTCTTGTTACTGATTGCCTAGCCGTTGATATAAGGAGAGTTTCTCTAGCAAGCTGGATGCAACAAACAATCTAACACCTGTGTTAAAGGTTAAATGATCGTTGCACTTACATTTTATGACCACCATAACCTTAATGCCAGTTTGATAACATTAAATACGTGCTTTATATTCATACAGTTAAATTTGGTTTGTTGAATAACATACGATTTCAAATTTCATTGTCTGATACGTTGGCTCATAATACTATTTTGGATACGTTTAGTGAAAAAAAGCACACAGACTAAATGCATGAATATAAATTTGTCACAAATCTTCAGAGATAACTTATCATCTACTAGTATTACATTATTTATGTGTCAAGAATCAAAGGTAGTTATGTTCTAGATTTCGAACGTGAAAATACTGCACACAAAGCTGTTAAAGTAATCAGTGTGTAATGTCTGCAGCACAGGGTGTTTATTTACAGTCTGTGAAAGTGATCGTAACGTATATTATTTCAGCAATGTCTATCATAGATCTGTATCGGGCAGATATTAAAGATAACTTTTGGCAATTGTCAGAATTGATAGTTATTCAAAAGAATGGAAAACGATATACGCGTAAGCAGCTGTAATAAACAAGTGATTGATCGTACCAGGGGGTTGTTGAGAAAGCGATGCCAGTATTTCACATTGTTTTTGTAACATTCTATAGGCGAAGACTGATGATATTCCTGGTATTTCCTTTTCTCTGTCTGACAGGAAACATCTGCAGCGTTGTTATTCTTGATGACGTCGGGGTATAAAACATTGGCAAACACTTTTATATCTTAATTTCCACGTTGGCGCTTTATCAGACATGATGCTTCGATATTAGTATAGTAAACAATACATACGTGGGGTGATCAAAAAGTAATGAGACAAACGCTCTAAAATGATAATTCTTCGTGTTATCAATAAAATAAGTTTTTATTTCAAATAAAAAATGTATCCTCTCTCCGTCTGCAGAGTTTCATAACTTTTCATCCATTACTGGCAGAGATAACACTTATTTTGCACCCTTGGGTATAGCGACTCGCCGCACATAAACGACGTCAATGACGTCACGCACGTAAATTGTTAACTTTTCGAACGTTTAATTGCCGACAAAACGGCTTATATCTCTCAAACTATTGGATATATTTACTCATACTTCAGTTTTTATTTAGAACAATTGTTCATTTGACTAAAAGCAATTAAGTTGTTATAAAATATCAGGTAAATGTTGAATAATTACTTGATTATTTTTATTGTATAGACGGCTCTTGTATACGACGTCCGTCAAACGAGTGTCAATCAAAACTGACAGCTCATCTAACGCTTTTCTGACCTCGGCTTCATATAATTCCTTTCCTGTCATAACTCCTTTTCCACTAACAATACATAAGTATGCGTTTTGCAGACTTCTCTTCCGATGCTCAATTCCTCATTTAAAATGTTTGTTTGGACCTGAATCTTAGTTTGTGGAAGAATTGTATGTTTTCCAGTTGTGTTTTGTAGCGGAAATATTACCTAGTTTTCAAGTCACTACTGTTAGTTTTCACGTAATATATTAAAAACGAACAAACCTACATGAAAAAGTTTTAATCCTCAGTTTTTTTAATGTTTTAGGATCATTTTCAGTTAAGTTGATAAATATTTGAGGAATATTTAATTAAATATAAGTCGAATGCTTTTCCATACCATATGGCGAAAAAATGTGACGTTTTGATGTGCGGCGACATAGCGGGATACCATATATTTGACGTTGCATTAATAAATAACTACTGGTTGTAGAACATTGTATTTTATACGTAAACATCGGCATTAAGTGCAGCTAAATTAATATGCTACTTTCATGGCTCAGATACGTAAACTTTAAAATTGAGAGCATTTGTCTCATTACTTTTTGATCACCCCACGTATTTACAGGCTATTGTTGTACTGTTAGATAAATAAAAACACCTTCGGAGTAAATTTACGAGGCTACAGGGAGTCTTGACTAAGTTAAATCACTTTTAAAGCCATTGGCTAAATTGGCAAATGTCGAATTAGATACTGCATAACTCTTATTTGCCAGTTAAATGATACATAAAAACTGTGAAAGTTTCCACTGTCGAGTTGCAACATGGCACTTGTATGATTCGCTACACTGTCATACATGTTGCGCAGTATACTGTACAACATATTTCTACTGTGCACAATCAGACGCAAAAACATGACTAGTATGGAACATATACTATTTATACGTAAAAGTTGTTCCCGTGGTCCTAACATACATAATATGAACAAATACACGACGTTATGTCTTTGAAATGCGTTGTTTAGTTCATATAACATCTGGCGGGGATGTCGTAATATGTAAGATGACAGATTGATTTATATCAGGCTTGATTCATACAATAACTGTATCTGATAGAACAAACATTATGGGGAGAATTAATGGAAGTTTCCATGGATTAAAAATGACAATCAGTCATTTTCATATATCTACTGATCGAAACAAGACACAAGCTGAAAACCTTGGGGATATTTCTGGCGTTTAGCATATTTTCTATGTTAGTAAGTCCCTCATACAGAGCACGAGTATGGACTAGGGAAAAAATTCTGCTAGCATCAATGATAAGGAAGCTAGTTATTTGCTAGGGAACTTGATCGATGAAACACTATGCTATCTTAAGATTGACCACTTATCTGAGGAATAATGTGAGGAGGAGTTTGTGACAGTGTGCCATCAACCGTTGCGATGAAACACGACACCAATTATGGACTGTCAATTATGCTAATTGCAAATGACAAAAGCGCCATCGTCTAAATGGAAGCTCTGTCATTGTTTCTAGATGCTTCGAGGGCAGTAAAAAAGACTGAAGAATGGAGTCTTATATTTGTGCTCTAATAGGCCGTGAGATATCTCAAACATGAGATAAATAGTGGAGTTATTTAGACAATCGACAGCGTTACAGAAGATGATATACCCCCTACAAAAACGATCCTATGAAAGTTAACTGCAGTTACAAAGGGGCTATAAGGAATATTGCAGACCAATAACACACATTACTAGTTTTATTTTTTCTGTATCTTTCATCTTATTTTGATTTATCCCAGATACAAGCAAATTGCATAGCTGTTGAAACGTGTTAATAACGCCGATTGTATATTAAACGTCCAAGTTTGCGAGGAATATGTCGAATTCCACAAATTAGTTCTGTGGTGTATTCAATAACATTATGTTCATTGTTCATATGTATGATGAGATTGTTTGTGTTAATAATTGAAAGATCTGGTATCTGGGTAATGTGACTAGAAACATCATAACTGCTATACTATGAAAGACAAATGGAAACTCTGATTTGTATATACTATT
The DNA here is from genome assembly GCA_963678985.1 of Spisula subtruncata. Taxonomy (NCBI): domain Eukaryota; kingdom Metazoa; phylum Mollusca; class Bivalvia; order Venerida; family Mactridae; genus Spisula; species Spisula subtruncata. The sequence goes on from OY787661.1 coordinate 66,049,299, forward strand.
TCAAAAAGTCGTACCAATATCTCTTTTAGACAAAATTTACAAACCTTGTACAACAAAAGAACCCTCGGTTTGGTTGTCGACTTTCAAACATAAGTTCGTATGTGCCATAAATACCCTTCCCTGATAGGTAGCCTACACATAATCAGGTATTTATATATTGATAATTTGTATATGCTGGTATCAAACAAGGCGAATACATATGATAATAATGCAAACAGAATCCGATTTGCAAAACTCGTTGTCTTGAAATGCAAAATACTTGAATAACTTCTGAAGAAAAAACATCGAAATCACTTTTATAATTACATTCATCCAGTTTTTTCCATTTCCTCTAAAACCTTAAATCTCGTTTGATCATGTTTACGTCTTGTTTTGTTCATACAAAAATTATACGAATTGAAGAATGTTGTCTAGTTTGCATTTTATACGGAATAATCAAATGCGCAAAACATTCAAGCCCGGATGTTTAAAAGACAATATCAATAAATTGCATCTTAATGTCACGAAATGGGAATGTAAAAACGCCGTGTTTATACAAAACATTGTATTTGGTATTTTTTAAATTCTGTTATGAAATAAAATAATGCGAACTTTCCCTATTATTATGAATTTTAATATATTGAAGTAACAAACGTTTATATTATGTATGTGTAAGGAAAAAAGTTAAATGTAATTTAGATACATCACAAAGAATCGATAATATGTTATATGTAACCTATATTTATCTATCAAAATTTCCAAACGAGTTTAAGACGGCTTGTATTAATCACTAGACTATTTATTCATGGATTACTGAATTCGAATCTCGTGTCTTAACGACAACATATATGATGTCGCAATGTTGTGCATCGGCGAGTTTTTGTCTTTGTATGTTCATGTAGTTGATGTATTTCTCTTGTTTCTTTATTACAGTTCATGGTTCATGGTTCTCTGTTTCGCCTATTGTTGATTGGTTAAGGTATATTGTTGACGATTATTGGGCTGTTTAGATGCACTGGTAGTTTGTACAGACAAATCAAAGACACACAGAAATATGTAACACTGCACTGTCAATAACAAAGGTACTATTATCTAAATGTCGGTGAAAATTGTCACAAGCTCGTCGAGGTCATACAAAATCAGAAGCACTCCTCTAACAGATTGACAGCAACAATATTAGAACAATGTGCTGCTAGCTCCCAGTGAGGTTGCTTCTACGTGTATGTTGCTTCTCGTATATATCCTTAGTACGACTTCAATCAATATGTACACCGCTGAGTCGGCGTATTTACTCGCAACCTTTCCAACTGATCAAGTCCATTTGTGGCGGCTCCATCCGTTCTTGCTGTCCATTAATTCTGCGTGATTAGTAGCAATTTTCTTAAAAGGTTTCTAACATCTAGAGGCTGATTTTTATGAATCTTTGTTGCCCGGTTTATAAAAGTAGAAAATGAATGAATTTCTTTCTGACTGACGAACATCATTTTGTTTCGAGCATAGGCATTTGATTTCACGTGTGCTTAAATTATTATCTTTCATAGTCGCCGCAATTCCCTTAGTGCATCCTTTGAAGAGAAAATGTGAATCATCAACCGCAACGGAACCGGAAATGAGTTAAGTACAATTTTCCGTATCTGGTACCAACGCATCATCTTATCCACGGAAAAGCGACCAAACATTATCTATTTTAAACGTTTACTTCATTCAGCGCCAATTTCAAACAATTAAAACGAAGCGGTTATTTTTTTAAATCGCTGTAAGAAATGTTGATCTGTATGCTAGTGTTGGAGAAATAGTAAATAGCCGCATTATTAAACTTCAATCTTATTATGAGTTTTGTATGCGTCAGTAAGCCTACCACAGAAGGAGGGTAGTGCCTGGATAAAACTCTTGTGTATTTAAGTTGTTCAAGAGAATGGATTGAGGTTATGGGCTGCTCTAATGCTGACAATGTGACACCCCTACCCTTCCCACATAGTTGGGATCACCAAAGGAGATGTTTATTTGATGTAGAAGTACTGCTAACATATTTTGCTTCTCAACTAGACGGATGATGATTGAATCAATATTATCACCCTTCCGGCAACGCTTGAACATCTTTAAGTGTATTTAAATAATGGGTTTGTATTTGTTTTAGTGCAAGATTTAACCTAATCTGTACGTTGAAGTTGGTCAATCCATCTTGTCTTGGAGAACGTCAGACATCATTAGACAGTTCACATATTCCATTCAAGCTTTATTTGTGTGTATTGTTATATCAGGCTCCCATTTTTTGGACATGGGTAGTGGGTAATGGTGTGATGTAACGTTTTAAAACACAAAGCACACCCACACACAACAACATTGAACTGTGGAACTGTGATCCAAGCACTGAAGGTTGCCTAATGATACGGTCACAATGCTCGTACGATGTCCGTTCGAATTTACCAACTCGTACAAGTCTGCAACATTTTAAGCCTAACGGTATTTGTACGTTCTTAGCATCTGTTCCGAGCTCGTAAGGATCTCGTACGAGTTGTACAGAATGTATAGTTTCACCAGATCACCAAGTCCTCTACGAGTTGTGAAAATCCGTACAATGCTCTTTCGAGTCTTGATATCCGTGCGGGCTCCGTACGGATTTCGAGCGAGTTCAGAAAAATCAACTCGTACGGAGCTTGTAGGGCAAATGTGACTAGTGAATTACTCTTGTATTATTCTTGTTTTGACAAATAGAGAAGGTTGACTTGGGTACGAACACCAAACCATTCCAAGTAATTAATACTTGTTTTATCCAGCACCCGTCGAGTTTCAACATTTGTACTACAAACAATCAATATCAATACTGAACCAGACTGGCTTTGTCAAGTTATATGCTTTACGAGTAAAGACAGCGCTTTAATTAGTCACTACCATTAATGATGCCCGAGAAATCATCCATAGGGAATGATAAGCAATTGCAAATTTCCCTCAAGTCTCGTAAACTCTCGTGTGTCGGATGCAAGACAACAGCAATGCGTTGGTATGGCAACTAAATCATAAAAACAATGAATTATATTAAAAAGGTAATTAAGTCAGGCTTGTCTCTATTGGTGTGAATATCGACTCAGTTAGTTAATTGAAATGTTTCATGCGAAGTTACAGAAATATCGCTGATTTGACATAAAACAGACGTTGAATGTAGCGGACATTCATTTAAACCTAACCACACATGCGCTAATCCATGTGAGCTATGTGCACACGTCTGGGGTGTTTAATATCGAATCAGTAAACTTTAAAACACAGTCACTACCTTCGTTATGTCTATATTAAGTGAATTTCTATCAAACTTGCTATTTTTATACACATGATCTGTAAATTTAATTACGTAGGCACCACGTCATTGGGTTGTCCGTGAATGACAACTAAAAGTTTTAACACTATTACATAGATACCAACCCCTGTGAAGTATAATATGTCTTTCAAGAAAATGTTCTTATTTTTCGCTGTTTTTTATGACATGCAATTCCATGAAGTTTATTAAACAGACACTTGTGCCTGTGTGTTCCTGATTGCCAATTAGGCTTCCACCCACTCTGTTCATCAACGCAGACCTATCTCATACATGGGAAGAATTATTGGGTAATTTAGAGCGAATTGTTTCACCATTTAAAATTAAATTGAATTACGATGCTCCTACGCTCACGGAAAACATGTATAAATGAAGAGCTTATAAATTATTACGCCAGCAAGTCGACATTTAAGCTGTTTCTCAAAGTAGGCAAGAACATACTGTTTTCTGTTATCTATACGCCCGTTTGGCTGCCGTTATAACCACAAGTCAGCTTCATACTGTTTATTAGCATGCGTAGCTGTGCACATTAAATTTGAGGTGTTGTCCTAAACAATTTCCCCAAACTGAATGTTTGTTTACTTCCATAGTCGGCCATGGCGTCATTATCGTCTTAAGGTATAATGATGCGTTCCAATTTTCTTAAAGTGTGGTTCGGGTCGTTTTTCCAACTATATTTCAGTTTACTAAATTGACATCCTTTACAAATTTGGAGGATTTGGCAGACTTGACACCAATATCTCACACGAAAAGCGTTCTAATGAGCAAACAATACTGTTTGATAGTGCTATACAGACATTTCTGTCACAAAGCAACTTACTTGTCATGTATTATTCTGACACTGACCATTCTTTGTACGCCGAACAAGTACTCTAATTAGGTAACTAGAACAGTTGCTATATTCCAACACTAGGCCTATACAAGAATACCGGGGCGAGAAAATATGATATTGGTAGTATAAAATTTATTCCTTGTAAAATATTGTGAACTAATGACACAAATAACATGATTTATTGCGTGATGCATATTGTATAATTGCCCGCCTTGGGAATCAATTAGTGCGACATTTGTTGACATTTATGTGATATTTTGATAAATTGGATATGAATGAAATTGTTTGAAGTTAGTGTGGTAATCATTTTCATCTTCCATATTATTGATGACTGACTTGTCGTAGCATTAAGGGCTCGAGAGAAATGTTTGCTGAGAGAAATTAAATTGTGTACTATGATCGGTCAAATGGTGGTACGGTATTTACCATCGGGTATGTTGGAATGTTTTTCTGTGCGAACGGTTCCTGTTTTATACCTCGTGAATGCAATCATTCCTTTATTGAATATTTTGACAAAACATTGATAAGTTAGTTTTTCTTTAATGCGAAGGGAATTTATGGTACAACTTTATTTTGTCTTTGGTATGACGCGGCCTGGGATACACATACATTATACTTCTCTTGCCGTGCTTAGTATAATACTTCCAAAAGTCATACCAATTATATTTTTCAACTAGACGGATGGTGATTGAATCAATAGTATCTTCCTTTATGCTACGTTTGAAAATCTTTAAGTTTATTGAAACAATCTCACGTAAATTCTTAGAATGAGTTTGTATTGGCTTTAACTTGATTTGTACGTTGACGTTATTCAGCCAATCATGTCTTGGAGGACGTCTTATACCATTAGGCACTTCACATATTCCATTTAAGCTTTATTTGTGTGTATTGTTATTTTAGTATCCGTATTCTTCTGACATGTCTAAGTGAAATATAGAACCCATCTTTTTTCGTTTCGTATAGATAGATTCGCCGTATCCTCGGGGCTAATGTTTTAGATAGAATGAGTTGAACTTTAGACAATGTCGTGATGGATCGCAATGCCATTTATATATTCAGGCGACGTATATTATAATTATAAAAAAGATAGATATGGTGTTTAAATTGTCTGTTGTATAGAGCTTGTAAATAAAATGGAAACAGTCAGTCCCACTGTCTGACAAAGCTGTTTCAGTGCTAAATGATGACCAAATTGACAACTGTGCTGTACTGGCTAGAGGTAGTATTGCTTATTTTTTGCGATGACATGGCATCCTAGTTACTTATCAGGAAACTTGGTTCCATTTGAAATTTTCTTCTTGGTAAAATGTTGGCGTCTTTGTGGTAAATATACCATATTATAATCTGACAGAGTTAGGAAGCCATTAATACCTGTCGATATCTCTCATTGACATAGCTTCCTCATTGCTTCCTCAAGACTTGTTAGTCGCTATATGACACTGAATCGGTTATCATGTTCGATAGTATTCTATAATTAAAGACGATGATATAATCGTGTCCGCGGGGAAATCATAGAAGCTGTTGATATACATGAATATCTAGTCAGAGAACATTTAAGTAATTATCATTATAGACAAGACATTTCTAGATTCCCCCGCGATGTCCAAAATACACAAATATAAATACAATAGACATATATTCTTATAATGTTAGAGGCTTAAAAAAGTTTGAAAATGACAAAAATGTTTTAAACTTTGTTAAACAATTCGACATTTTTGCGTTCTACGAAACATGGCAATCCGCGGGGCATGAATTTGATAAATTCATAGATGGTATTACGATATTCGAATCTTATCGGCAACCGAAAGTCGGTAGCAAACGTGGGTCTGGTGGTGTCCTTGTGCTAATAAAAGACTATATTTTTGAGCGCAAGTTAATACATCGTATATATCACCAGTTAGCTGACTGTTTTGTCCTTCATATAAACAAACAACTTATTCCATCCCCAAAAGATACTGTTGCTATATTTACTTATGTGTCGCCAGAACGCTCACTTATTTACACGTATAACAATGTCAATGGTATTGACATTTTGAGTGATAAATTAACTGCGTTTCTATCAGATTTGCCAATTACGTTAATATAATACTTGCTGGAGACCTAAATGCTAGGGTGAAAGATATGAACGATTATATTGAACATGATGATGTTGATTTTATACATGGCGATGGTTCCAACTACCCAAGTGATACTTTTGGAAAACCAAGGGCTAACAAAGATACACATTCAAACAGATTTGGCCATTCACTAATAGACCTTTGTTGTACATTCGATGTACACATGTTAAATGGTAGGTTCCCCGGTGATGTAAATGGCGAATTTACGTGTTTTGCTAATGATGGTAAAAGTACTGTTGATTATATGTTAGTTTCAACTGAGCTGTTTGAAAACATTATTGACTTTAGTATTGGTGAGATTGATGTTTCCGACCATTTTCCGTTGTTGTGCTCTATTAGGTGTACAAAGGAACAAACATTTCATGAACATATAGTACAAGAAGATGTAAAAAACTTTGACAAATACGTTTGGGATGAAACAAAACGTGATACATTTGTCATCTCGTTCACTGATCTTTTTGACGAATTTATAGTGAGCCTTACTGAAGCTAATGCTATTGAAAAGCTCGATGACTTTACAAACATTTACAAACGTGCTGGCTCTAACATGAAAAAACGTTGTACCAATGCCAAGACGCAACGCGAAGTAAACCAACCAGACTGGTGGGATCGAGAATGCGAACAATATAAACACGATAAGCATTTAAAACTTAGGCGATTTCGTCTATCTAATGACAAAACGACTTGTCTCTATATATTGAAAGTCGAAATGCGTTTAGAGCGTTATGCAAACAAAAACGGTGGCTGACTGAGAAAGTGAGAAGATTAGAGCTGATTGACTCTTTAAATAGCCTCTGGTAGTAAACGTCAAGACGATACCAAACATATACCTGGACCTGAATGGTTTGAATACTTCAAAACATTATTTAATATAGATACTGAACGTTTACCGAATAATGAAAATACTAACTTGTTCGAAAATATAAGGCTGAACGACATAGATGCTACCACTTTAGACGAACATATCACTGTTGAAGAAGTTTTAGCAAGTATGCGATCGCTCAACACAAACCGTGCACCGGGACCAGACGGTTTGTGTATTGAAATGTTCAAAGCAACTAGTGACACTATAGCACCATATCTAACCTTACTCTTTAACAGAATTTATGAATCGAGCGAATTTCCGGAGAGTTGGAGCATGAGTGCAATTACACCCGTACACAAACGCGGCCCCAAAACAGACCCTAATAACTTTCGAGCTATTTCGCTAATAAATAGTGTGAGCAAAATATTCATGTATATATTGAGCAATAGACTCAGATTATGGTGTGAAGAAAACAACATAATTGATGAAAGTCAAGCAGGCTTTCGTAGGAAGTATTCCACTGTAGACAATATCTTCAATTTACAATCTGTAATCCAGAAATATGTATCCAAAAGTAAAGGTCGAGTATATGTGTTTTATATTGACTTCTTTAAAGCATTCGACTCATGTACGCATACCAATCTATGGAACAGTCTAATACGCAAAGGGGTGCCTTCTGATAGCAAGATTCTGGGGATATTCAAATCAATGTATTCACAACTAAAGTCATGTGTGAAGGTCGGTAACTGCTTGACAAGATATTTCGAGTGTAATATTGGTACAAGACAAGGGTGTATGACTTCACCGATCATATTTTCATTGTTCATTAATGATTTGATTGCATACTTAAAAGCTGAATGTGCGCCAGGTATATATGTTACTAACGACATTGATGAAGTGATCGGTTTCATGTTCGCGGATGACGTTGCGGGGGTTACAGAAACTGCCATTAAACTACAAAATCAGATCAGACATATTGAACGCTACTGTGATGCTACAGAAATGAGTTTGAACGTTGATAAATCAAAGATAATGGTTTTTAGAAATGGCTGTCCATTACGCTCGTACGAAAAATGGTTTTACAAAGACTCAAAAATTGAAGTTGTTCCTTGTTACAAGTATCTTGGTGCTTATTTTACGTCTAAATTAAGTTGGACATATATGCTAGATGTTTTGTGTAAACAAGCCACAAAATCCATTGTTTATATTCTGAAATGTCAAAAGTATTTTGGATATTTTCCACCATCTGAAGCATTCAACCAATTTTGTGTTACTCTGCTCAGGTCTGGGGTTACCAACCATACACGTGTATAGAACGGGTGCATGTTAGATTTTGCAAACGGCTTTGCGGGCTAAACAAAAATGTTGCTAACTATTTTGCATTGTCAGAGTGTGGAAGATATCCATTGTATGTGAACTATATGTCACAATGTGTTAAATATTGGTTGACTCTACTGAAAATGGACTCAAAACGCTACCCAAAACAGTGTTATATAATGCTACGTAATCTAGACATGTCAGAACGCAACACGTGGTGTACAAAAGTGAGGGCAGTGCTATTTGAATACGGGTTTGGATATGCTTGGATAGCAAATGACGTTGGTGATGACGTGAAGTTTCTGTCCATGTTTCGTGGTCGATTAAAAGATTGTGCTTTACAAACTCTGCATTCAAATATGGACAATAGTGCTAAGGCAATCCATTATAAGAATTATAAAACTCTACTTGAGGTAGAACGGTATCTGTCGGTGGACATGTGCTACAAGTACAAAAGAACATTAGCTAACTTTCGTTGCTCTGGTCATTCCTTGATGGTTGAGGTAGGGCGGCATCAAAATGTTGATAGAGACTATAGACATTGTACTTTCTGTTTGAAGAACAATATACAAGTGGTAGAGGACAAAATGCATTTTTTACTTGTATGTCCCCTTTATAATAACATCAGACAGTGTTATTTTAAACAACAGTGGCTAAATAGTATTGTTTGTGAGAGGATGTTTTATAACGTAATGTCTAACACTGAACTTTAGTAGTATCACTAGCATAGCAAAATATTTATACTTTGCAATGGAATATAGACGGGTCATGCAATGTAATTAAAATGCAATTCAGTCATAAAATCAGGTCGTTGTCATACATGTTATCTAGAACATAGCACTTGTATGTCTCTAAATTATAAACATTGTTTGTGTTGAATGTTTTGTTTCTAGCTTGTGTTTATTAGAAATGTTCATTTATATCATATATATATGTAAATGTATTGCTTAAAATGTTGACTATTATACAACGATGATGCTTTATTTAAAATATTATTTTGTCACTCACGTGTATCAAATGTAGAATGTGTGTATTTTGGGCCGGTGGCCTTGTATTACAATAAACTTGAGTTAAGTTGAGTTGAGTTGAGTTCAAAGCACTCCTGACAGACGGTGTATTAATTATGCATCCGCGTTTACGACCTGTCATCAACACTATTACAATGTGTGACAATGTCGGCTTCTAACTCAGTCAGTAAAATGGTGTCGTAAAAAGAATTCAATGGTTACTTCAAGGGAATATATACTTGCGTTTTATGAGATGATTTGATATAACTTGAAAGCAAATGTACAATACGATTGTCGTCATTCTGATTATAATGTTTGTTATTAGGAGACATATTCAATTAGTGTAGGAGTATATGATGTCGTTGTGTCGATATCAGACATTTCATGAATTGGTCATATAGAAATATCTCAATCAAGGAAAGAAAATATCTTACAGAGCAACACTTACATGTAACTGAAACATCCGATCATAAGCAACGCAAAATCACCATATACCACAATATAATTAAATGAGGAAATGATCTTTACCATTGAGAGACTAAATTATAGTTCTCAAAATATCAAAAAGCCAATTTCCAGACTTACGAGTATAATAATTATTCTAAACTTCGTATTTATGGTTGAAAAGAATGCATTTTAGTTTTAAACTCTGAATGTATAACGTTTTTTGAGAATCTCTACAACTAGTCTGTGTTCATTGGTGAGCCTACTGCAATAATATTATCCTGGGTACACTGGAAATCCTATTAATAATACATTTCATTCCAGAGCCCTTGCTGATTCAAAATCGTATATGTATTATAATTTATCATCGGTCTAAAATATTATGAACTTCGCCATCTACCGAATACAGATTATATGTATGTTTGTATATTCATGACAAGTAATTTGGTGATTTGGTTAGCTCAGTTAGAACAGCAACCAATGTATTCGACGGTACTCCCATTAATCAGGTTGTGTCATTTAATGTATATCAATGTTGTTTTCAATTTAAACATGCGTTATTGCTATGAAAGGGTAGAATGATAAACGCCGTCTTCAAAGTGTTGTCCTTAAGAGGTTATTTTGCTTGAATATTTAGTGTATTTTCTTCTTCTATTATTGTCATATTAAACCTCGTGATGAAATACAGTTGCTATATATTACTAGGCATTAGGCAGGTAAAAAATCAAGTTCTAAAAAAAATTTAATCAACCAGCAAGATTACAGATGGAAAGTTATATATTATGAAAGGTCTCAGTAAGTGTATTCCAAAAGATCTGTCCGAGGACTTCCAAATGTGTTACGTTGCCATGGAAACGGGTGCAAAGTCGAAGTCTGGAAAACTATAAAACGTCATATCTCGTGAATAAGAAGAGATATGTTGATGAAATTTTGTAAAAAAAATTTATATGTATGTAGAAATATTTATCAAGCAGTTTTATTTTCCTTACTAATGTATTTACACGAAAGCGTGATGCACGTGCATTTTTGATAAAATGAGCATACTTAACTTATTATCTAAAATAACCAAAATAACTATACATTTTGATAAAATCTAGTTATTACTTCATCATATGAAAATGTAAAAATAAGTATATGTTTTATATCTTTTGAGTAAAGAAACTTTGAAAATGACTAAGGCGCGGAAAATGTTCTATTTTGTATTGTATTAGAGATGTACGTAATTGTATTAATGTTGTCTTCCGTTTGTAGAGCTAAATACACGATAAAATAATTATTAAAACATGTCCTCGTGAATTTAAGGGGAATCAGTCAAGGATGGGTTAAGTAAAGTTATGCTTCTTTCGATTTACAAAATAGGCAAACTAAGGTCGCGAAAATATATGACAATAGGAAATAACATAATTCTGGTAGCCAATAACGTCTGAAATATCAAATTATGTTATTTTGGATACTTATATGAACTTTCTGGTTTAATTACCGGCGGTCGCTACGTTGTATTGCGTTGTACGTTGGCAGTAAGTTGGCAGTAAGTGGCACGCACGTTGCACGCGCATCGCACGAACGTGAAAGAACACGTTGACAGAACGCAGGGCGAACGCAGCGAATGTTCTGCATACATGAAAAGGACGGCGTCGTGTCTGTGTGCTCCAAAAAATGTACGGCGGCCGTACTGACTCCGTACGTATTCCTACGTGTCAACTGTTTCTTGATACTGAACAAACGTTTGTCAGAAGAGCTCCGTATTATGTTACGTGTTTTATGGACTACACAGTGCACAATACATATGTGCCTACTAATAGCCAAACACCTATCGGAACATGACACCATGCCTAATAACACTGGCAATCATGCTATGTTTGAGATTTCTGACACTATCGAAAAAGATTTAAGTAGCTTAAGGCCTGGTCACTACCCGACCTGCGTGTTTTAGCACGTACGTATTTGAGAGGCTACTTTTTTCTTCAAAAGTACGGAGCAAGTACGTCGACACAAAACACGCGTACGGTTTCCCCTGACCTTGCGTACGTTGCGCATATGACAAGTCTAACGTACTTACAGCGTACCATCCCCGTGCTTTTGTCAGATAATCGTACTTGCACGTACTACTCAAAAGCGTTGTCCGTATGTGCTAAATTGACAATAGAAGGCATACATGCTGCACGTACGTGGACGAACACGAAGACCGAATGCAGATAGGGCGCAGCGGGAGCATTTTATTCAACACAAACATCACGGACTTGCTCGTAGTTCTAGTTGTGACCATCGCTTTTGTGGATGACATTACAGAAACATTGCACACAGCAGCGGCCTTAACAATGAACGAACTGCAAAATGCAGTTTTATGTGAAAGATGGTCATACACTTTTCATAATCCTTCAAAATTCTACAAAGAAAGTTGTCTCGATACTTCGGGGATAAGATAGTTATACAATTTCAACATGACCAGGGTATATTAAACATTGTTTTACATTGTTATGAAAAGTACACTTTCATTCTCTAGTGTTATAAAGGCATGCTCAAAAATTGATTCCAGGAATTCCAGAGTCTACTTACTATCAAAGAGTACAGCCTTCCAATTTCATTGGGTTCCTATTATCAATTACAACTGAGCTGTAAAATGCTCTCACATCAAGTCTTTCCGAACCCTATGTGGTATTAATCAAGACAGAATACCCTAAAACCGGCCTGAATTAGTTCTAATCACCACCGAGTACACCTATTTCAGGATCTAAGAACATGCATACAGTTCATATCTAATATAGTACTTAATGGACCATTAAAACCATTCCTATAGGGCTCTAAATACTAGAATACAGCCAATACAGTATTCCCTAATGGTTTCCCAAAACAACCAAATACAGCCATACCAGGTCTTACGGGTTACCGCCATTACCAATCACAGCCATATTAGCCCCAAATTGGCACTCATAACCACAAGTATGGTACTATCAGACCATAAAGGGGACTATAAATCACTACATACAGCCATGCCGGGTACAGAGGGGTACTGCGTGCACTTGTGCTCACAACCACTGAGTTCAGCAATATTAGATCATACAAGGTACTCATCACTATTGGATACAGCGAACAATGTGGTTTGGGGTAGTCATGATTCAAAACTTGCTTCCCAATCCACCTTAATAGATTAGTATATACCTTGATATGTGGTTTCATAAAGCTGGGGTTCTCCATTCGAGACTACTAATTTACTAGTCTCTGTTTGGCTGAAGTGCCCTAACGGACGAAATTCTTAATACAGAAGGTATGTTTCGCAAACATCACTGATAAATATGGAAATATTAGCCAAGGTTTTTAAAAAGGAAATGATGAAATTAGACAGGGAAGATCGCACTCAACTTAACCAGCTGAGTACAGAAAACATAAACAACAGCAAATACTAGTAACACAAAGACACTAAACAATGCTCACATATAACCTAGTGTACAAAGCCAAAGTTCCCACTTGAGAGTTCCTAAAAGATATGTATAACCTAGTTTCAACAAAGTTATGCCAAAATTGGTGACCGCAACTGACCAAATGAGGCGTTGCTGCGACTTGACCTAGTTTTAATACCAAAAGCAAGAAACAAAACCGCGAAATCCAGCGACAAACAACGCACCCAAACCGTTAGTATGAATATACGTTAGTTTTTTGTAATTATTCTATTTAAGGTATTTTTTATCTTGAAGGACATAGAGCTTTCAACTTTTAGTATTGCAAAAGAATCCAGGTATTCACCATAAAACTTCTAATATACATGTATTCTAACAGTTAACAATAACAATAATGTCCCATATCGACATTGAAATGACATTGACATTGAGTGGTCATTTTCACTTCGATTTAGAGTACATGTAAAGGTTTACACGAATAAGATTTATACGAAAATTTAAGTATACCAATACAACGGCAACTTTATATTAAAAAACTTAGAATTTTAAATAATGGAAGCAGCTATCTAAAAACACCATCTCGGCCAAGATGTTCAAGCATAATACTGTCAGTTGTTTTTATATTTGAAATCACAAATTGAACTAATAAATACAGTATATCTACCTAGAAAGTATTTAATGGCTTTAAATACCAACTTGAACACAAGATGATCGGCTAAAACATGCAAAGAAGAGTGAAATATCCATTTTACCACTATTTTTCATAATTTGACCTTGACGTGACCTTGAACTTGTGTTTCAAGTTCATTAACTGTGCATCATAGAGTAGATACGATATTGATAATACAAACACATATTTATGCATGTACCATTAGAATGACAACTTTATATTAGAAAACTTAGAATTTTAAATTATGGATACAGTTACGTAAGAATACCTTCTCAACATATTCATGCATAATAATATCAGTTTTATTATTTTGAATTGAAAACTGAACTAACCATTTAGTAATATATTCAAACAAACTATTTTATCAGATTTAATGCAAACTTGAATTCAAAACATTTGCCAAAACATGAAAGTTAGAGAGAAAATATCCATGTTCAGCTATTTTTCAAGATTTGTCCTTGAAATGACATTGACCTTGACCTTTGAGTGGTCAGTACAGCATGTCCAGTTAATGTTCGTCATCAAATGAATAATATCCAGGCGAATACCTGTCAGTTAATACATAAATGAAAATCACATTAGATAATATACTTTCGTAGATCGATGTACGTATTCGTGAATTATAATATATGGCGGCTATCTTGGACGCCATCTTGGATTAAGCAAAACGTTATATTGTTTCGTGAAAGACACCCGACTATTTTTAATCAGCAGACCTTCCCAAACATTTTGGTATATAACATCTCTTGTTGCCATTCATAGCAGACCCCTTTTTAGTCAATTTTCACCAGACCATTAGGTAATTATTTGATTTTCTGCACATTTATGTTACATTGAAGAAAATGAAAGGTATTTTACGTTACTTGTACCTGATACAGTTACTTGCTTGGTATCATTATGATAAAATCAAACTTTAATATAGCGATTATATGTCATTTTAAATTATATTTTTTGTTTTCGGCAAAGCAATTACATTACCGCCATTTATCAATTCGACTTAAAACTGACCACATCTGCTACATCTGATAACAATTTATTGCAATTGTAACGTAAACTACACATTATTAACACAAAGTTAAAGCAATCTGATAAATGGCCACCTTCCTTCCTGACATCATATTGTTTTAGTGAATTAATTTGACCAATTTGGAATACCCCACATGATACATTGTATGTATTATACGGGTAAACATCATTTACGCACGTGTAACGTAATTAACAGTGGATGTGAACGTACAAATATGAAAAAAGGGTTGAAAATATGTTATAAATCTATAGCATTGACAAATGTTGCAAGAAAATGATATTAAATTGCTTACGTTTACTTTTAGTGGGTAGTAATTCAAAATTTTCTCACTTCGACGAATAATTAGTTTTTCGCAGAGACCCAATGTAACCTCCGTTACCATGGCAACGAGACATGTTTAGAGTTTCTCGGACAGCAGAATATGAAAGCCTAACACTTGCAGATTAAAAATATACCGGTCCCGTTCTGTAATCTTGCTGGTTGATTAAACTTCTTTTTTAAGGCCTTTACAGATATTTTCTTCCTAGCCTAATATATAGGACGAATTTAGGGCATTTCCTCAGAAATTCTGTTCCTTGATTTATTCGAGAATTTTTATTGTAACTGCTGGGAATAGCACCGGGTATTTCGTCATTCTATGCTTTATAAATGAAACAACACATTACATATATCATAGTTCTATAGCAGATATATGAACATTCAGACAAAACAGTATTAATATCGTACGATGTTTCCAGGTACGAAATGTCCTGAAGAAAACATTGTGCTACAGACAGCGCTCGTTTTACACTATTCACAACAACATATATTTGATTAACGATCTGTCTGAAAGAGCTCTCTGTAGATCAAGTTGTTTGTATTAGACGATTTGAGACGTTTCAGTCATTTAAAATAATTTCTAAAACTGGAAAATCAATTTCAATTGTTTTCGTTCGATCAAAGAAGTTTGCTTTTTCAAACAGTGTGAATCTTTGAAATGGAACAGTACCGAATTAGTTGCCTTCATTGACCATAAGGAGCTCATTAAATAGATAGTCATATACTTTCGTAAGTACGTCTTATATGTGAAAAGCATAAAATGTTTCATATACATAAGTAAAAAACGCGGATCTGAGATATGTTCCATTCCGATTTGACGTGCATAAAACTTACGATTTTCTTGCATTTATTATTTGCTTTTAAGAGCTTTTGGACGGTTTTCTAATTCCATTCATCTCACATAAACAACGAACTGTTAATGTATTGGAGATCTCAATTGACTGAAACTTCGAAAACTGTAATCAGCTTTGTAAGTGATTCTTTTGAAATCAGAATAAAAAAATTCTGTAACATGCAACAAATCTTTTAACTGTCAGCTTGTGAAGACCAAAGTTTCCCGGGTGAATTAAAAACGGAATAACAAAATAATGTAATTATTCTCCGATAATTAAAACTTGAAGTTAACGCACAATATGATACTATCGTTCTAATATCGATTTTCCAAAGGCAGCATGAACGCAGAGCTAATAAGCATTCATAAAAATAATAATGAAAAAAATCGATTTTGGACCAAGCTGGAAAGATTGTAATTCCTTATACAGGCAAGTACGTAAGCCGTTACATACATCGCGTGTTCGTTTCAAATGCCTGCATTAGTCCTCATTTACTTATAATTATATCATTTAGTTCTATTTTCCAGTAACTCTTTGTTTGCATAAAACAATAATACTTGTGGTAAACCGTGTGTTCCAATACTATAATTGAGCCATAAAATATTCCCAGATCTGAGAAGTTATAACAACTATTTCCATTAGGTAATTCTACTGATAGTAGTTATATTACATAACACTGGAATAAATTTCTTATATTTGTGGGTTCATAACTTTGATGTAAGTCAACCTTTCTGTGAGTGTCTACATGTTGCTCTAAGAAGAGTCCCCCAATCACAACAAACAGACAAACATGTCCAATGACACATGAACATACAACCTACCTTTTATAAGCAGTCATTCCCAATAGCGAATATATCAAATTAAGTACAAGACCTCTATTCAAACATGTGTGTCATTGTGGATGACCTTATTTGAATTATCAAAAAATGTTGTTTGGTAAATCGAAGTAGTATTTATTACTAGTAAATGTTTATCTCCTAATCAGACACACAGACTGTTTGCACAATGCTTAACTTAATGCATAACTTATTCTTACACTTCAAAACGACTTGTAATCTATTACATGACTTATGTGTTAAAAATCCTAGGTAGCTATGTGTTAGATTGGTGTACCTGAACATGCTGCACACGAAACTGTTAAAACAATCAGTGTGTTATGTCTGAAGTACGAGGTGTTTATTTGCAGTCTGTGAAAGTGATCAGAACGTATATTATTTCAGCAATCATAGATCCGTATCGGACGGATATTTATGATAACTTTGGCAATTGTCAAATCATGGTTATTTAAAGGAACGAAAAATTGTGTACACGTAGGCAGCTGTCGTAAACATGTGATTGGTCGTACTGAGGGGTTGTTGGGGAAAGTGATGACAGTATGTCACATTGTTTTTGGAATATTCTATAGGCGAAGAGTGACGATATTCCTGGTATTTTCTCTGCCTGACAGGAAACCTCTGAGGATATGTTATTTAGTCATAATGACGGCGGGTATAAAAAATTGGCAAGCACGTTTATGTCTTAATTTCCACATTGGCGCTTTGTCAGACACGATGCTTCAATAATTGCGTAGTAAACAATACATACTTCCGGGCTATTGTTGTATTTTTAGATAAATAATAAAACATTCGGAGTAAATGGACGAGGCTACAGGGAGTTTTGACTAAGTTAAATCACTTTTAACGCCATTGGCTAAATTTACAAATGTCTCTCCGTCCAGTTGCTACATGGCACTTGCAGCACTGACATAACGTACACGTTGCTCAGTTTACTACATTCTACCATTGCGCACTATCATACGTCAATAAGATGACTAGTCTGGAAAAACTTCTATTTCGGACGAATAAATAGTTTCCTCGATCCCAACAATTATAATTAAGAACAAAATACACGACGTATGCCATTGAAATATGTTGTTAAGTTCATTCAACATCTAATAGGGATGCCGTAATATGTAAGATGTCAGATTGGTTTATATCAGGCATAATTCATACAATAACTCTATCTGATAGACAAACATTAAGGGGAAAACTAATGGAAGTTTTTATGGATTAAAATGACAATCGCTATCATTTTCATATCTCTACCCTTCGAGACAAGATTCCAGCTGAAAACCGTTGGGATATTTCTGGCGTGTAGCATATTTTCTATGTTAGTCATTCCACCATACAGAGCATGCGTAGGGACCAGGGAAATAATCTGCTAGCATCAATGATAGGAAAGATAGTTACATGCTAGGGGATTTGATCGATGAAACACTATGCTATCTTAAGATTGACCGCTTATCTGAGAAATAATGTTAGGAGGATTTTGTGACAGTGTACCTTCAACTGTTGCGACGAAACACGACACCAATTATGGACTGTCAATTATGCTAATTGCAAATGACAAAAATCGCCTTCGTCTAAATGAAGGCTCTGTCATTGTTTCTAGATGCTTTATGAGAAGACAAAAAGACCGAGAAAAGAAGTTAATTTGTTCTCTAATAGGACATAAATGACCATTGATGGAGGGTAATCCATAGTATCCAGAAACTCTCGTTTATCACACAAATACTGAGTAGGATTCTTTATCAGATTGCTCGTTTATCGATTATTTGTTTTAATTGGTGATAAGATGAAAATTACACTGAAGACACTGGTGGGGGCTTTATCTGAAAAATGTAACATTTCTATTTGTACGCTTATAGGCGCTCCCTTATTTGATGAAAGGGTTGTTATCTTTGACGGAATGATTAATGATGCTACGACAGTATTATCTTGATATGCTTGCACTCAAGTCGATGCTCGTATCTACAGAATGACATTTCTCGAAGGCTTCCTGCAGACATTGCTTGAGTTTTATGAACTAGCAGAACCATATTAGGAAAGTCGCATGACTATTAAAGAAGAGATAAGATAATTGCATGTAGTTAGTAGGATGATGAGATGCATTCTGGTTGTCAATAGTGATTATGTGTATAGATCGGACACGTTACTTAAACATGTTTATATGGAAAACTTACCTTTCATGAAGAATAATACGTGCATTGCAAGACATTACTGTATGCAAATCGATACATTGTAATCTATTTATGTCATTAATTTTAAAACAACGGATATGCATTATGTGTTTATCTTTGCAACAATGCGTCACCATTTAAGATAAAGAAACAGAAAAAAATGAAGCATGTTTAAAACTTTTCAACATTTCGTTACATAGAGTAAGCATAAACTGAGAGTTTGGAACATTATGCGTGAGTAACATGCCTACATATGGGAACCCAGTAATTAGCGTAATTGCTAAAATTCTTCATAACACAATGTAAATAAGCTAACACCATGAAATCTGACGTCGAGCACATGTTTTTGATCAACATAACATGAGATATTTCAAACAATTATAGTGCTACAGAAGTTGATATAGTGATATTTGTTTTAATTGCTATTTGTTTTAAATTTGGTTGACCAAGTGTCTGTGTAAAGTGACTAGAAACTTCATAACTGTTATGCTATAAAAGTGACAAATGGAAAGAAACTCTTTTTTATATTATTTCAAAAAGTCGTAAAACTCTCTATATTAGACAAATTTTACAAACCTTGTACAACAAAAGTACCCTCCTTTTAGTTGTCGACTTTCAAACATATGTTCGTATGTGCCAAAAATACTCTACATTGATAGTTAGCTTACACGTCACAATTGTGATAACCATTTCTGTGTCATATATAAGTACAGTCCAATCAGGCATTTAAATATTCAAAATTTGTATTTGACGAAATCAAATAAGGCGAATACATAAACGATACAAAACTATACTTATGCAAAGAAAATCCGATTTGCAAAACTCAAATGTCTTGAAATGCAAACTAATGAATTACATATGAGGAGAAAAACATCGAAATCATTTTTATAGTTTCATTCTACCAGTTTTTTTTCCATTTTCCCTAAAACCTTAAATCTCGTTTTATGTTTTAGTCTTGTTTTGTTCATACGAAAATTATACGTATTGGAGAATGTTGTCTAGTTTGCATTTTATACGGAATAATCAAATGCGCAAAACATTCAAGCCCGGATGTTTTGATGACAATGTCAATAAATTGCATCTTTATGTCATGAAATGGGAATGCAAAAACACCGTGTTTATTCAAAACATTGAATTATGTATTTTTGAAATTCTGTCATGAAATGAAATAATGCGAACTTTCCCTATTATTATGAATTTTAATATATTGAAGTAACGAACGTTTATATTATGTATGTGTTAGGAAACAAGTTAAATATAATGAAAATCCATCACAAAGAATCGAGAATACATGTATGTAACGTAAATTTATCTATCAAAATTTCAAAACGAGTTTAAGACAGCTTGTATAAATCACTAGAATATTTATTCATGGGTTACTGAAGTCGATTCCGGTTCTGGTACCCGCGCATCACGCTAACCACTGTGTAGCGACCGTTTACTCGTGTTGGGTGTAATGGTGACTATGTGGGGCCAATCAATGTGTTGTGGTCATTCTATCTCATCTTCGTGTAAGATACATTTAAGCGTTCCTTTATTTGTACTAATTTATTTAAAATCGAACTTGAAAAAGTTTTTCCAGCTGACATTAATGACCCATTTCCTCATTTCTGGTGGTTTCCATCGCCATGAAGATTTAAGAGAAAGGAAGTCAGGTAATTTCTGTTACCGTTTTTATTTCATCTTTGGTATGACGTGGATACGCACAAACTATATTTCTCTTGTTGCGTCTCACTTCAAACATGATTTGTATCATACTCCCAAGAGCCAGACCAATTATATTTTTCAACTAGACGGATGGTGATGGAATCAATATTATCTTCCTTCCGGCTACGTTTTAATATCTTTAAGTTTATTGAAACAATCGTAAGTGAATTCTTAGAATGATTTTGTATTGGTTTTAGTGCAAGAAATAACTTGATTTGTACGTTGACGTTATTCAGCCAATCTGGTCTGGGAGAACGTCAGATACCATTAGACAGTTCACATATTACATTCAAGCTTTATTTGTGTATATTGGTATATAAGTCTTTATATTCTTCTGACATGTCTGAGTGAAATATAAAAGCCATATTTTACATTTCGAATTGTAGACAATTATGATAGATTCGCCGTATCCTCCGGGCTAATGGTCTGGAATAAGTTGAACTTTGTAACGTGTTGTAACTAAACGCAATGCCATTTTCATATTCATGCGGCGTATATTACAGAAGTTGATTTTAGTATGTATGTAAAATGTGAGCCATGCAATGAAATGACATTGAATGCAGAAATGGTCAACCCGACCGCCTGACGAAGTAAGTTGAGTGTTTGAAGGTCACCCGACATCAACGACCGGGTTTTATCTAGTAGTATTTACCTTTTACCATAGTCTGGACTAAAGATGCTTCTCGCTGTCTTGTCAATATTTGAGTTTGAATTAGTACGGATTGATACTGTGTAGACCATATTGAAAATTGGTATATTACCAAATATGTTATCTACTATAAATAAAGTCGTTACTTACTTACTTACTTACTTATACTTATTACCATGGTAACTGGTTAGGTTAATAGGCTTAGGCATCAAGTTGCTGAATTTACTGCAATTGTTGAGTTATATAATAGCACAATATAGTCACCATCAACTCTTCTAATAATATTCCAGTATCACCGATGTATTTTGACTTGTTGTTCCAAAACCACTTAACTTCCTAGGAACTTATCCTGTAATTTGATAACAATTAAATTTTTCTTGTTAGTTAAATGTACGCAATGACATTAACATACGCAGACGACGACTGTTATAGAAATAGATATATATAGCTTTTTATGTGTCTGTAAAATGTTTGCTTGACAATAAATGGTAATAAAACGCGGAAACGGTCATCAAGTTAGTTGAGTGTTTTAAGGTCACCGACATCAATAACCGGAGTGCACTACTAGGCTATTTTATCTTATGCTATGGGATGGGATATTAAGGATATGTCTTGCGATCTTGTAGAGACGTTGTCAGATGTTGTGCAAATACAAAATACGAGAGGTGGGGGACTTAAATATTCGAATAATGCTGAATGTACGATATCTTCTATCAAACCCGATATAAATGAAATATCTCTTTTGAACAATGAGAAGTAATGTGTCAGGCATTATGTACAATAATTGTTTTGGATATTTGCATACGGTTCCATGGAATCTCACGGATAGAGCAACATTGATTACACTCGATACATAAACTCAAAAAGATGCCCGAATAAAAATGTGAATGCTTGGTTGTAACACAATTACAAATACAAAAACAATGTGTGTATATGTTAATTTACACATTGATGTAAACGATTGAATAAAGACCATACTATGTCATGTTGAAAATATGGGATGTTCAACACTGTTCAAATATAAGTTGGGTACCTTTTATAGTACTGATTAATAACTTACATTCTGTATTGTACAAATGTGAGTTGCAAATAGACCTGTTAATCAAACTATATATCGCAATCTGCTACAAAGCGCACCATTATAGAAGAAAAACGACATTGGTCAACAGCCCTTTGTTCGGAAGTGGCGCGATTCTTCGCCGCAATTTGAACACTCAAAAGTTTATTATATGAAGTGTGTATACTGTAAGATATGATAATGGAATGTATATGAACTTGTAATCCATGACGAGAAAGAGAAAAAAAGAGTAAAGGCTCTCCAAGTGAACGTGAATCTGAACGAAAACGAGCAACAATGCAAAATCAAAACACGCCTTCACCTGTGTGTACTAACGTTTCACCTGGACAACAAGCAAATATGCTTAATCTTCAAAATATGTCAACTATGCCATATATATTACCACCGGTGCTCAACTATGCCCCACAAGGGACAATACCAAGTACGCCATGTACACCGTTATACAATCAAGGCCAATCAATGATGCAAAGTCAACATACTCCACAACCTGCAGTGAACAGTATCGAATTGGTCATGACGGCCATTCTTCAAAGGTTAGACTCTGTTGATTCAAGATTATCTAAATTGGACACAATCGAATCAGCCGTGACTAATATTACTCTGAGAACTGATACAATAGAACAGAAAGTAAAAAACCTTGAATCAAAGATGCTGGACGTTGAAAAGAGTAGACAACATGATTCAGACAACTTTGAAAAACTACAACAACAACAATCCGAAATGAACGAAGCAATCAACAAAGTGAAAAACATGCACGAGCAGAATTCGGTGAAAAATAATGAGGAGATCCAAAAATTAAGACAACTACAACAACAACAAGATGAATTTAAAAATAACCTTATATTCTATAAAATCAACGATAGTGCCGACGAAAACGATGACACGTGCAAGGAAAATGTGCTTGAATTTATTCAAGAATATATGAAAGTACCACGTGCAGTTGAAACAATTAAGATTGAAAGTGTTAAACGATGGGGAAACTACAGAGATGACAAAATCCGACCAATTCAAGTTGTTTTCGAAAGCTTCGAAGACAGGGAAAACGTAAGAAAAAATGCAAAGAATCTCAAAGACACTAACTATGGTGTCAGCCAACAATATCCCAAGGATGTGCTTTCAAAGAGACAAAAGTTAGTGAAAGTGATGAAAGCGGCTAGAAACGAACAGAAACGTGCATACATCAATTATGATACTTTATATATAGACGGAGAAATTTACACGGAAACGGTATAGGACGTCTGTGGGGGCAACTTAAAAACATTATGCTGGAACATCGAGGGTTTCACACGATCTAAAAAAGAGGATAAAGACTTTACTGAATTAATATCAAAATATGATATAATATGTCTGTCAGAGACGTGGACAAGTAAAACAAGTGACATTAAACTATCAGGATTTGATAAACCGTTCCATTCATATAGGCGATTTATCAACCGTAGAGCACGGCGAAAAAGCGGTGGATTAATTATATACGTTCGCAATGATATAAAAAATGGTGTCAATCTCATAAAAAATGATATCGACTACATAATGTGGCTAAAACTTGATAAAAACTACTTTCATAATGACAGTGATTATTACATGTGCTTCACATATATAGCTCCGGAAAATTCACCAATACATGCATTATACGATGTTGATACGTTCGAAAAACTAGAAATTGAAATACGACACTTCCAGGAATTGGGGCACGTGATACTTCAAGGAGACTTGAACTCGCGTATTTCAAATAAAAATGACTATGTGCAAAATGTTTATCAGCTCGATGAATATGAACTTAATCCATACCCAGGATCAATACCAATTAAAACCCGGAAATCGCAGGATAAAAGATCAAATCGTTTCGGTGATCAATTAATAGACCTATGTAAATCCGCAAATATACAATGCTTAAACGGTAGAGTGACAGGCGATCAAGAGGGTAGATACACGTGTTATACTGCAAATGGACAAAGTACTGTAGATTATGTCATAACTAGCAGTAATATGTTTGAACGCATTACTAACTTTAAAGTGTGTGATTTCAACAGATTTTCAAACCATGCACCCATTGTATATGATTTAGCGATAGGAATACTAAAAACTGAACCAGTTAGCTGTAATACTTACCGCATTAAATATAATCAACAACATAAGCAAGAATTTGTTAATTTGATAAAAAGCGATATACATGTACTAGATAGTATAATGTTGGAGGACAATATAGATCGCTCAAGTGCAGATGAATTGGTGAAACAATTCACCTCATTTATTACAGACAGAACAAATGATTATTTCAAAAAAAAAGTAACAATTAAGAACGAATCGTACTTTACTGAAATTAATATGAACGAAAGAAAAAAATGGTACAATGAGGAATGTGCTAACAAACGGAACCAGTACCAAACAGCACTGAACCAATTCAATTGTGTTCATTCTTTTGAAAATAGAGAGAAATTATTGCGAACGAAAAAAGACTATAAATATTGTTGCGCGAAATACAGACGGAAATTCAACCGCGAACGATGTTTGTCGATGAATGACATGCGTAGAAAGTCACCAAAAGAATTTTGGAAATTATTCTCGAAATCGACAAAATCAAACGCTGCTGATGTTAAAACCGAGGATCTATACAAATACTTCCAGGAATTAGCATCGTCAAACAACGATGAAATTGACAATGATGTACGCGAATTCATGAATGATTATGATTTGAATACGGATACGATTGACGATCCGACATTTAGTGAACTCAGCGCGCCAATCACGAGAGAAGAAATCACCAAGGCTACAAATTGTTTAAAAACTGACAAAGCGTGTTCAATCGATGAAATACTGAGTGAATACTTGAAAGACTGCATTGATATACTGTTACCATATATTGAACGCTTATTCAACGTCATACTGGAAAGGGGAGACTACCCGTCTCTCTGGTCGACTGGAGTCATCATTCCAGTGCATAAGAAAGGCTCAAAGTCATCCCCAACGAACTATCGTGGAATAACGCTTGTAAGTTGTTTTGGTAAACTATTATCGACTGTAATTCATAATCGAATAAAATTGTGGGCGACGAATAACGATATTATAACTGATGCACAATTTGGATTTAAGCAAAACCATAGCACTATAGACGCAATATTTATTTTAAATTCGTTGATTGAAACATATATCAACCAGAAGAAGAAGTTGTACGCCGCGTTTGTGGATTTTAAACGTGCATTTGACACTATTAACAGATCATACATGTGGTACAAACTTATGAAAGCTGGGGTCGATGGGAAGATTTTGAGATTAATGAGATCTCGTATGTACGCGAATGTTAAATCAGCTGTTAAACATCTTGGAAATTTATCCGACTTTTTTAATAGTGAAATTGGCTTATTACAAGGAGAAATTAATTCACCAATATTATTTTCACTTTTCTTGAATGACATCGAACACTCACTACATGAAAATATAGCAGACGGATTAACTGTAGAGCAATTATCCATATACCTATTGATGTTCGCGGATGACGCTGTTATTCTTAGTGAAACACGTGACGGACTACAGCGATCGCTAGATCAACTAGACAATTATTGTGAAAAATGGGACCTAACCGTAAACGTCGAAAAAAAACAAATTGTTGTATTTCAAAAAGGTGGAAAGCACCGAGCAGACGAACAATGGACATACAGAGGTCAAGTAATTGAAATTGTGAATAATTTCAATTACCTCGGATTCACCTTCTCCAGTGGTGGGTCGTTTATACCGGGAACCAAAGTACTGGCAGATAGAGCAACTCGATCCATGGGAGCGCTATTGTCTCTCACAAAAACTATCGAAACACCCATTCACATTTCTTTTAATTTATTTGATTCATATATTAGCTCAATATTAAACTACTCATGTGAAGTTTGGGGTGCTACAAGCGGAGAGACTTTGGAACGGATACAAAGGAAATTTTGTAAAAGACTATAACACGTAAAACAATCGACAAATAATTATGCATTGTACGGCGAGTGTGGCCGTTATCCATTATTGTTGACCAGAAAGTTACGTATTATAAAATACTGGCTACGAATAAACTAATAACTGTGATAATGTTATACTAAAACGAATATACGATATGTTGCTACGAAACGCCGAAACTGACAATAATTGGGCGTACAGAGTGAGACGCATTTTACAAGAGACTGGTTTCTATGATGTTTGGACATTTCCAGAATCAGTGAATCATAAATGTTTTATAAATGTACTTATGACCAGACTTAAAGACATTTATATTTCACAATGGAACGAAGTGGTTAGAAATAATAGAACTCTTGTGTTATATAGTAGTATCAAAGATAATTTTGTACTATCAGAATATTTGAATAGAATAACAAATATCAAAATACGTTCTGCAGTAGCGAGAATACGGTTGTCATCGCACCCTCTGGCGAGTGAAACTGGTAAATTTAATAATATACCTAGAGAAGAACGTAAATGTGTTTTATGTGACAAAAATGACATCGAAGATGAGTACCATCTCATAATTATATGTCCGGTGTATACGGATATTAGAAACGTATATATAAAAGTATACTTTCGGAGAAATCCTAGCATGTTTAAATTTATACAGCTATTATCCTCAACAAATATAAAGGAACTTCACAAACTCGGTACATTTATAAATAAAGCCCTTGATATACGACGCTCGATTTTATATTGATTGAATGTTGTGTTCATGTAATACTCATGATACTATGATACTTGCATATTTAATGTCAGTTAAAAATATGTGTTGTCCCTAGACAAATTGATTAATTTATTGATTTTACATGATACTTGATATTTGTAAAGTGATGTGTGTGTGCATGCATGTATGTAAATATTAAAATTTTTATTGTATGTTGTTTCACGGTGATAAGATGTATTATGCTTAAGCCGAATAAACTTTTCTGTATTCTGTATTCTGTATTCCACCATTGTTACTGGTTAGGTTAATTGGTTTCCGTACCCGGTTGACAAACGCACCATTCCATATTTACTAAAATGGCGGAATCTTCTATGAGTTTTCCCGTATAACTAATGTGTTTTGACTTGTTGTTTCAAAACCACTTAACTCCTACAGTAGTTACTTGATATCTCATATCTTTTAAAATAAAAACTGTATTAATATCGTACGATGTTTCTCGCCACGAAATGTTCTGAAGAAAGCATTGTGCTACAGAAAGCACACGTTTCAAACTACTCGCAACACAATATATTTGTTTAACGATCTGTCTGAAAGAACTACCTGCAGATCAAACTGTTTGTACGAGACGTTTGAAGACGTTTAAGTCTATTGAAAATAATTGCAACGTCTGGAAAATCAATCAAAGTTTTTTGTTCCATCTAAGACTTGGTTTTGTAAACAGTATGCCTTTTTGGAATGGGACGGTTCCAATTCCTTTATATTCCTGGACTATTTGGGGCTCATTAAATTGATATAAGATTTTGATACATATATACGAGGGGCGTGTCAAAAGTTCCAGGAAAAGTGCTCTATAATGTTTATCGTATGTTCAAATGACATTAAACTTTTCACCTAAATAAAACTATTCATATACATGTTGCACCAGGAATCAAACGATTAAGGTTGTGTCGTACAACATGGCACTGGTGCCATAGTAGCGTCAGCAATGGCTACAGGGGCAAACTTGACGTCACGTTGTAGAAAGCGTCAAAATAGCCAACACATTAAATTCAACCAGACAGCTACCAATTAACTACGACCTAAAATTACATTTGCGACGGGTGGTATGACATCATTTTCTCAAAATTTAAATAGTCCCACTATTGTGTACAGGTTTATTTGTCGCCGTATTACAATTGCCCCTCAAATGTCAGTAAATCATTGGAATTTGACCAGATTTTGACTTTTGGCAGGAAAATTAAGACTTAAAACATTAGATTTGTAACTTCTGCCTATTTAAAGCGTTGCATGTCACTGGGTAAGATGTATGAATAATATGAGCGCTACCAGTTTGCCAGTGGTACTGCTGCAGATCATCAAAGGAATGAACGGCCTGTTGTGAATCGGACGTTAGACGTTGCGTTGGACGTTTCTGCTTGATTTTGTGAAACTTTCAAATGCTTTGCAAAGGGACACTGGAAGAGCGTACCTTGAAGCGAGACACTTTTTGAGAATATAAAGCATTGTTGTTGTAACCGGTGAATAGTGTGTGCCATTTGACTGACTGAGTGAGATTAAGTCAGAACATGTTAATAAGGTACGACCAGAGATAACATTACCCTGGGTAGCCATTGCTGACGTTACTACGACAGCAGTGTCAATTTGTACGATACACCCTCTTGCGTTCG
The DNA here is from genome assembly GCA_963678985.1 of Spisula subtruncata. Classification (NCBI taxonomy): domain Eukaryota; kingdom Metazoa; phylum Mollusca; class Bivalvia; order Venerida; family Mactridae; genus Spisula; species Spisula subtruncata. The sequence goes on from OY787661.1 coordinate 66,078,091, forward strand.
ATTCATCATACACTATGTATTATGAATTGCTCTATACAAATGCCAAGTTTGAAGTAATTTGGCCATAGGATAAATATCATAGAGCACTTTTCCTGGAACTTTTGAAACGCCCTACGTAAATCTCGGATCTAAGCAATTTTTTATTACGATTTTGGCGTAACTAAAACTGACGATGATTACGCATATATTTCTTTTAAAGATATTTTGGACGGTTTTTTAATTCCATTTCCCTGACATAAACAACGCACTGTTTTATGGGAGATCTCAATATCATAAAACTTCGAAAACTTTAATCAGCTTTGTAAGTGATTCTCGGGAAATCAGAATAAAAATTTCTGTAACATGCAACAAATCTTTCAACTGTCAGCCTGTGAAGACCAATGTTTCCCCGGTGAATTAAAAACGGAATAACAAAATAAAGTAATTATTCTCCGATAATTAAAAGTTGAAATTACCGCACAATATGATACTATCGTCTTAATATCGATCTGTCAAGGCAGAATGAACGAGGAACTAATTATTTAAAAAAAAACCCAACATAATGGAAACCTCAATTTTGGATCTAGCTGGCAAGAATGTAATTCCTTATACAGACAAATACGTAAGCCGGTATATACATCGCGTGTTCGTTTCAAAACCCAACATTATTCCTCATTCGCTATAATTATATCATTTTATTCCTTTTTCCAGTAACTCTTTGTTTGAAGAAAACACTAAAACTTGCGGTAAACTGTGTTTCCATATGCTATAAAAAGCCATAAAGTATTCCCAGAACGTAGAAGTTATAATAAATGTTTCCATTAGTAAATTCTATAGATAAACGTGCCTGTACGAGAGCAAGTCTCCGGTGTCTGTTCAAAACAAATTTGATTTGTGTTCAATAAATAGTATTTTAATTCCGGTCCCAGTGACTAATTAATATTAAATTCATTCACAAAGTGGTACTGATGTAATTTCATTGTATGGTGGTCAAACTGTCTAGGTATCTAATGTCAGGAGTATGTAACTCAGTAGACAATACAATACAATCTTTATTTTAAGTCGGATTTCATTTTACAACAAATAACAATAGCTATGTATAGCTATTGTCCGACAGGTAGTCATATATGGATGTTATCAGTTGCTTATGGGAGAGCGAATTGATACTGATGTATCGTTAATTTTGAGATCAATTGAATATGCCGAATATTTGAGGTAGAATATTTTAAACAAGAAATAGACTGAAGAGAAAAATGCAAATATTTCTTTGTTCTGGCGACCGTTGTCATGTTTGAATTATACTGGTCGGCGATCAGTTCCCGATGGCTACCAGTATCCGACATTTGATATTTTTTCGTATTTAGCGTAGCTCTAAAATTAAGATATTTGGTATAATTAAAGAACTTGACCAAAGCAACATTTGTGTGTCAGAAAATTTACAATTCACGGAAATAAAATGAAAATATCAAGAAATACATGCAATGAAATGATAGTCGTCACCTCTTTCCCATTGGGGGATCATCTGTTTACGAAAAATGTGCATGTGCAATGAAACAAACGAGTTCATCTATAAATAGCCACGGGTTTGCCAGAGTCTATGACAAAGCAAGGTTTAGCTCAACAACAGGTATGAGTAGTATCGGCGATCCATACAAAACTCGATGTTAGATAAATATTGACAAAAACGTCATCATTGACGTCATTATGTATGACGTCAGCGATTTTTACTAATTGGAAAAAGCACTGACCATTAGGCCTCAATTCCATTACCGGTGTGTAAACAAACAAAGAGAGACAACTCTAAAAAGCTATGTTCAGTCAAAGGGAGATAATTTCCTTTTAGTTGAGAGGGTCAAAACGGGGAAAAGGGGAAATTAAACCTAATTAAATGTGAAATGTCGGATACTGATACTCTACATCTAATTTACGGCCTGAAATAGTGACCCATTCTTCGCCCCGAATACTACGCACCGTATGACGTCACAATTGTCAAATTGCGATTATAGTATCGGTCTTGAGCTCAGGATTACAAAAATGTAAGTTATTTTGTTTTAACCCGTTTAGTTTTCGAGATAATACCGAAAAACATGCAAAAAATGTCGGAAACTGGTCGCCGACCAGTATGTCATATGTTACATGGATTTACTACTTAATTATGCCAGATTACAATGGAAATTGCAAATGAGACACAAATTGAAATACAAATACCTCTGCAAAAATGCAACTCATGAAAAAGAGTAATATAAATCTTGCAATTAGTTCAACTTGTTGCGAGTTTAGACACAGTCGTTACACATGATGCTAATTTATCAACATACAGAATAGTGTTTGATAAAAGAAGTTATGTTCAGAAAGTCGAACACTTAACCATTGTTAAATCAATCAATAAACGTTTACCATTGCTTAAACAATGGTACCTTAAGGCTATTGAGAAATTCTATGTGACATAGTATTGTGTACTCCTTATCGAATCTCACTATGACCGCACGCACACGAGAGCAATAGTTGAATCTTTGTTTGTACTGTATAAAGTGTCGAAACTACTGTGCGCAAATGACATTCTTTAGCCACCGAGAACTTCAGTCATTTTTTATTTTAACAAACTGGACACCACAAAGTTTCATAAAAAGAATTTAAACCCAGCCGTTAGAAACGTTTTAAGAAAATTGCTACGAATCACGCGGAATTAATGGACAGCTAGAAAGGATGGAACCGCCTCCAATGGACTTGCTCAGTTGGAGAGAGTGTGAGGTAATGTATCGACTCAGTGGTGAAATTATTGATTAAAGCCCAACTATTTATATATTAGAAGCAACCTCACGAGGAGCGAGCAGCACAGTGTTCTGAAATTGTTGGTGTCAATCTGTCATAGGAATGCCGCTGATTTTAATGAGCAAGACGAGCGTACGACATTTTACCTCAACATTTCTTACACTAATTTAATCTGATATGTTTATGAAACTCGCAGTACAGTGGATGATATCAATATATAGAATTTGTTTTGTACGATTGCAAAGTTGTACGTATTTAATGCATTTAATGCAGGGAGAGTTACTCATTGCCACACCATACAAATGTAGGTATGGTATGATTGTATGTTAACTTTCAATATTAATTGACTTTACAATTGGCCGAGTTTTCCCTCTAAATGCAGGGCCAATATGAACGATAACTCGATATTATAAAGACAAAACTCGACCATTATGAAAAAACTCGGCCATTATGAGATTCGAGCATTCTGATTGACTGTCTAGCTCGGCCATTATGAAAACAGTAGTTGTCACGGGGAAAAAAAATCGCCGCCATCTTGAATTTCGGTAAATTTATATTATAAGCGGTTTTTGAAGTCAATTGCCGATTTCGCGATTACTAGGCCCCCAGTTATACAAAGGGAATTAAACGCGAAATGTAAAACGGGTTTGACGGCATATATACAGGACAGTAATATTGTGCCATCCGACAACAGACATACGCAGCCAATAACGGACGACTCGAATCACAAAAAGATAAAATGAACGAAGGAGTATTTTCCGAAGGAGTAGGAGAACGATTGTTCCCTTTATTGCATTTAGACAACATTATCATCAATTACTCTGACCTACTGTGTTTTAAATGTATTTTGATGATGAATAATTTAGTGACCAACGAAAACTGCTGAGAATTCGGATATGCAACTTTTCGAACACGGTAAAGCTATAATAAAATCAAAAGCTTGTGTTCGCTGGTTTTCTAAACCTTTGTTTGTTTTTATTCGTTATTTATTATCTTTTTAGTGTGAAATCACACGAAGTGTATAGTAAATTAATACAATGGTCAATAAGCCCAATAACAAGGCCATTATGAAAACACTTAATTATTAACATTATAATATCAGATGAGCATGTTAATGCTTTGGTAAAAAGTTAACATAATAATAAACAAATCAATCATATGCAAATAAATAAATTATTAACTATTGAAAGAAAGGAACACACTTCATAACTATAATAACGTATCAAAGAGCAATTCGTTGAGATAATCTGCCTTTATAGCCTCATATAATTATCGCGTGGTTAAAACACAACCATTGTTGTTGCTAGAGTAACGAGGGGACAAAATGGAACAATAAAAAATTCCAATGTTAACGCGAGTTTGTACATGTTTACTCGATAAGATATTGTCTAACGTCTGACCATTGCTTACAACTTACTTTGTCCATTTGTTTGCTCGGCGACTGAACTATATAAATATAACGAAATGAAATAAATGTATCATTGTATATATTTAAGGATATACGTTTGCAAGGGCAAAAATGGGGATTTAAATTTAGTGAATAATCGAGTGATTTATACATGTTGTCCAAGACTCGTTTTGATATTTTGAGAGATTGATTCATGCTGCATAGAACATATTACTGTTGTATGTGATGTATACGAATTACGTGTAATTTGTTTCCTAATCCATAAAACATGAGTGTGTTTATAACTTCCATGTTTTAAAATTCATAATATCAGGACAATTTAGAATTATTTCATTTCAGAACGGACTAATAAAAACTACTATAATTTAATGTTTCGTATACACATGTTGCTTTGACAATCCCATTTCATTTGAGATACAACATATTGATATTGTTTTGAAAACATCCGGCGTGGCGCATTTGATTATTCCGCATAAAATGCAAATTAGGCAACATTCTCCGATTCGTATAATTTTCGTTAGAACAAAACAAGACTTAATCATTATAGAAAGAGATCTAAGGTTTTGGGAGAAATGGACAAAAATGGATGAATGTAATTATAAAATTGAAATTCGGTGGGTTTTCTTCAAAATTTATCTCAGACGTTTGCATTATATTACGTTAGGCATTTACATGAATGTAGTTTTTAGCTTTCAAATCCGATTTTCTGTATATTTATCGGAGATGTATTCGCCTAAGTTGATACCCGCATATACTTATTATGAATATTTAAAACCCTGATATGTCTGCATTTAGCTATGAGATAGGAATGATATCCATATTGGTACGTTAGGGCTTACTGTAAATGTACGTCACTCCTACGAAATACGATCACATGTTTGCAAGTCAAACACACAAATGGGGATTTAGTTATATTCAACTTAGAAGGTTATACTTATAGCAGTTATGAAGTCCGTAGTCACATTATCCAGACACTGTGCACATCTTGCTAAACTCGCGCGGCAATTTTGGTATACCAGTAACGTTTTACGCATGTATCAGAACGTATGCGATAGTTCCAATGAAGAAATGTTGAGCCACTAACGCAACAGTACCGGTCATTTGTAATTAAATGATCTTGTAATAAGCAGCTATTATTATGATATATTCAAGAAATGAACACCATGTAATCGATTGCACTAAATAACTTAGTCATGTAATTCAACGCGTTCCTTGCAAATATCGACGTTTACATCGGTTATATATTTTGTAAGTTTGTACCAATTTTAGATTCTTCCATTACAGCTATAAAACTCAGTTTTGTAATTTGCTCGATAGATGAATTAAAATAAAACAAAACAGATAAAATAAAACTATTTTTTTATTGTTGAGAATTGATTCTTCAAATACCTTTAAAAATGTAATTTCACTTCACTTCATTGATGCAGCATCACCTTCTATCATGCCGGTGCTTGTTTTAGTTGGCTAGTATTCTGACGCAGAATACGCATTTGAAATTCAAATCTGCACTTGAAAGGGCACCTGTCATCCAATTCTTGTTTGTTTGCAATCGTTTGAGAACAAAACGTTGCACTGAAAGTCTTACATCAAACTGTAGCTCGTTGTTACCGCAGCTTATTTATGAGCATAATTATCCATCGTGTCTGTTATAGTTGAGTACTTGGATGCTAATTGACAGAAAATACGACTGACTTTATGGTGTATGCTTCATACTTTATCATCAACAATGTAGGTAATGAGGTTGTTTTAAGCTGCTTAGAAATGTTTTACAGTTTATGTAAGTATCAATGATTGTTGACAAGGTGCTGATTAGTACATTCATTAGAGTCATGCTTCAATAATGTTCTTGGTGTTTTAATGACCGGAATAGTACGGTGCTGAACTATATATGAAGGGAAAATACACTACAATGCCAGTTATAATTATGTATGAAAGCCATAACACGCTTTCATAGAAGTATTACTCATCATTCTTGGCGAGGATTTTACTTTCAAGAATATTGATTCAACCTTTATATTTTCCTTTTATTTGGAAGCTAATTAATAGCCAACAAACATATACGGACATAAACTGCTGCTTGAAGGCGCTTTACAGATATTTCATTCTCAGAGAGCATCTTACTTGTCATGTATTATTCTGACATTGTACTTTCCAGTTCTTGAATTTTTCTTTACACCGAGCATGTACCAAAATTAGGAAACTATAGCAGTTGCTTTATTCCAACACTGGGCCTATACAAAATTACGTGGACAAGAAAGTTTATTACTGGAAATACGAAGTTTATTACATGTAAAATATTGTGAATTAATCGACACAAATGACATGATGAATTGCAAGAAGTATATTGTGTGATTGCACGCCTTGGGAATTAATTAGTACGACATTTGTTGACATTTATGTGATATTTTGATCAATTTGATATGAATGAAATTGTTTGAAGTAAGTGTGGTAATCATTTTCATCTTTTATATTATTGATGACTGGTTTGCCGTAAAATCAATCACGCTAGGGAAATGGTTGCTTACAGGAATTAAAATGTTTACTATCATCAATTATATCCTGGTACGATATTACCATCGTATATACTGGAATGTTTGGCTGTGTCATACGAGGTGAAGTATTCGTGATTTATACCTGATTGACACAATGTTAAATATGATAATACAAAACATTGTTTTCCCCCTCTATGTAAGGGCATTTGTTATCAACTATTTGTCGCTATGTTTCAGTTCTCGGGTTATCCAAGCTATGGTATACATGGGTACACGCTTAGTCCTCATCAGTCACATAAAGATAAGTGGTTTGTCGCTTGTGGAAGTGGAAGTACTTAATTATTATTTCAGAAAAAATAGTAAGGTCAACTGAGCATCATTTACATTGTATAATAGTAATTGAAAATAAAACTAGAATACTCTTTCCAATGGAATATTCATATCGTTCGGATACTCAAGTTGCATACATTCCGACATTGAATTAAATACATGTCTTGAAACAATTATGCGTTGTACACTAAGTAGGTTTGCTATCTCCTGAACATTATTTATTATCACCAGACTGGACAATACTTTTTCTTGATAACCTAAGACAAAGCCATACAAAGGGCATCAATGAAGATATTTCTAAGGTGTAGGCTATCTCCCATTGTCTCGTTAGTGCCGATTATATCCGGATGGTAATTAATGAGTAACAAATGTTCTGGATATTAGACATCTGTATTTATTTCCGTTTCTTGTCCTCAATTATACGTTCGTAGTGGAATATCTTATAGTTATGTATCACTCTGGAATGTCCAACAATTTACCGTCACGTGATCACATGGGTTGTGTGGACATAAACGAACGTTGTCAGCGTTGACAGCAATTTCCTTCTGTATGTCGCAATCAATTAGAGTAGTAAACGAGGGAGTAGCGTAAGACACTTACCGATGTATGGACGAAGTACTCTCGAATCTTTATTTTTGTAAGGTATGTGTATTACATATGATGTTGGGTATGGTATTTCATTGAAATGCTGGTTTATACAAATGTACATGTATAGTGGTTTTGTAATCGTTGCAAGTATGTACTGGTTAATAACTAAATCACGAAAAACCTGTTGAAAATTACAAATGTCTACAAAATAAATATCAGCATTGTTAACATTGTGTGTTGGTAAATTTTTGTACAGTTTGAGTTACGTGAATAAAAATTTCTCAATGTATCGAAGTTAATACGTGACAAAGAAAACAGAAATATATTTTCGTAATGCAAACACGGCGTTTATACAATCCAATGTTACGACATTTGGATGCAACTTACTAATATTGTCTTCAGAACACCCGGCTTAAATGCGTGGCGCATTTGATTATTCTGTATAAAAAGCAAACTTGACAACATTCTTCAATTCGTATAATTTTCGTATGAACAAAGCAAGATATGACGCAAACGAGATTAATGGTTTATGTAAAAAAATAAATGAAGGATGTAATTATAACAATTATTTCGGTGTTTTTCCTTTAAAAGATATCGCCGAATTTTGCATTACATGACGTTTGGTATTGTAATGAAAGTTTTCTTGAGATTTACAAATCGAATTTTCTGTGTTTTTAGAAGTACATGTATATCAGTCTTTAGTTTCGCCTTCATACATGTACCGACATATACACATTAGGAATTTTTTGCTGTTTTACTGTATTTAGCAATGAAAGATAGAAAATATAGCCATCTGGCTATGTTGGTACAACAGTCGCTTAGTGTACAATCAATGTAAGTAGGAACTTCCAATTGCTAAATCCCTATTATAATAATACATTAAAAAAACTTAAACAAAAGACACACTCCTTGCAATTCTCGTCGCTTGTATTTGCTTAATGAATAGCCATATGATATTCTACTATAGCAGTAATCTGCGTTATCAACATGTCAAACAAGCTTTGATATTTGCTTGCATTTTGGGAAAATAAAAATAAGAAGAAAGTAAAAGACAGTGTGTGGTATTGTTTCGATTTAAGTCCTGAACATTCCATTGTCCCTGCAGTTAGCTTTCAAAGGATCGTTTCTATTGATATATATAATGTTTTGTACATAACACGACAGTGGTCTGAAACATCTCAATTATTTACCTCACGTTTGATGTGTTATGTTGATCACAATATGTGCTCTAAGAAAGATACGCGTTACAGTTTCTGATATAAGATATCCTGAAAAAAATTCCGAATTATTAGATTTTGTTCGAACTTTGTAACGTTATATCACAAGCAGCATGCGCAAACCAAAATATGAATATCCCAATGCGAGTGAGCTGGCCTTTAAGAAACAACTTACACGATTCCCGTGTGTATTATTACTCGTACTTGAACATGATAGTTAATTATTTGAAACCTGATTATGTAATCACTCTTGTAATATCTCAAGTGGTGATGTAATTTTCCTAGATTAGCAAATAATTCATATGTTTGGTAAAATATTTAACCAGGTACTTATTCATTGAAAATAACTTGTAATTGCTACGTTGCATTGTATACAAATGTACATACATGTCTTATCATATGCAAAAAGGTTCTTCATGAGTAAACGTCGCTCCATATAAACATTTGCAAATCCCATGTCTGATACACAAACATCATCACCATTGACAACCAGAATGCATCAGATCATTCATCTAACTACATGCAATTATAACATCTTATCTCGAATTTTATTGTAGTGCGTCTTTCTAACATGGGTATGCTATTTCATAAAAAGCGTTCAATAAATTGCATTCTGTAGATACGCGCGTCGATGTCAGCTCACACAACTAGATAATACTGTCATAGCATAATTAATCATTCTTTCAAAGATAAAAACCCTTACATCAAATAAGGGAGCGCCAATTAGCGTACAATTAGAAATGTTACATTTTCTGATAAAACCACACCAGTGTCTTTAGCGTAATTTCCTTCTTATCACCAATTAAAACAAATTGTTGACAGACGAGCTATCTGATAAAGAATCCTCCTCAGTCTTTGTGTGATAAACGAGCGTTTCTGGATACTACGGATTAGCCTCTATCAATGGTCATTTATGTCCTATTAGAGCACAAATATAAGACTTCATTATTCGTCCTTTTGTCTAGAAACAATGACATATGCTCCATTTAGACGATGGCAGTTTTGTCATTTTAAATTAGCATAATTGAAGTCCATAATTGGTGTCGTGTTTCGTTGCAATTGTTGATGGCACACTGTCACAAAATCCTGCTTAAATTATTTCTTAGATAAGCGGTCAATCTTAAGATAACATAGTGTTTCATCGATGAAATACTCTAGAACGTAACTAGCTTCCTTATCATTGGTGCTAGCAGATTATTTCTCTGGTCCATACATGTGCTCTGTATGACGGAATGACTAACATAGAAAATATGCTAAGCGTCAGAAATTTCCCTAAGGTTTTCAGCTGGTGTCTTGTCTCGATCAGTAGATACATGAAATTGACGTCGATTGTCTTAATAATAATCCATGATAACTTCCATTAATTCTCCCAGAACCTTTGTCTATCAGATACAGTTATTGTACGAATCATGCTTGATACAAACCAATGTGACATCTTACGTATTGCGAAATCCCCACCAGATGTTAAATGAACATAACAAAATATTTGAACGACATACGTCGTGTATGTTATTTCTTTATTGCGTTTATTGGATAGCGTAACTATTTATTCGTCAAAAATGTATAGTTGTTTATTTGCTCAATTTTTTTTGATTTGATCTAACAGAAGAACTATAGCCTGGAAGTACATGTATGTACTGTTTACAACATTATTATCTCAGCATCTTGTCTGATAAAGCGCCAAGGTGGAAATTAGGATATGAAAGTGCTTGCTAATGTTTTATACCCCGACGTCATAATGACTAAATGACATATCTTCAGAGGTTTCCTGTCAGACAAAGAAGAGAAAAATACTTTGAAAACCATCACTCGTCGCCTATAGAATGTTCCAAAAACCACGTGAAATACTGTCATCGCTTTCTTAACAGCCGCTTTGGCCGATCAATCACATGTTTACGACAGCTGCTTACGCGTACATCGTTTTATTATTTTACATTCTTTTGGAAAACTATCAATTTTGACAATGGCAAAACGTTATTATTAATATCCGTCCGATACAAATCTATGATAGACGTTGCTGAAATAATAAACGTTATGATCACTTCCACAGACTGTTAATATACACTGCGTACTGCAGACATAACACACTGATTTAACAGCTTTGCATGCAGTATTTTCCCGTATGAAATATAACACAAAATTACCTAGGATTCTTAACGCATAAATAATGTACAATGTAATTGACGATGTTTTGTGAAAAAGTTAGATTAATGTATTTAGTCTGTGTGCCTGATGTCCAGTAAAGCAGTTTCTCTAAACGTTATATCAAAAACAAAATAAGAACTAGTATTAGGAGCTAACGTATTAGGCAATTACATTTGAAATCTTTTTGATGGTATTCAACAATAAAACATTGAACCTTATAAATACAGAGTTCATTTATAATTTTATCAGACTTGCATTGGAGGTAGGGCGGAATTTGAAATGTAAGTGCTACGATCACTTAATCACATGTATTTGGCTGTTTGTCTCATACAGCTTGAATAAGGAACTCGCCTTATATCAACAGTTACAAAATGACGTCACGATAAGAAACCCATATCCTTAAGACATCAGTACTATTGGTTTATGGACAATATGGCATTGATGAAAAGGTTTTACAATATCAAAGCGAATGTCACACACGATATTTAAGACAGTGCATATTTCGAGGAAATAACAGCTTCATAAAAATGTGGAATTTGATTTCATTCGCATTGACAGAGAATAATAATAATAACGACTTTAATCATTGTGGATTACATATTTGACAGTTAATATCAACTTTCAATAAGGTCCACGAGAAGAGATAAACCTAACAAGAAAATCAGCAACAAACCCCAAGAAGCAACAACAAATGTTACGGAGTACTATTTTCCCAAATTATTATTGACATTGGCCTACTATCCAAAAATTACAAGATTAGTGTCTTCATCTAAAGAAATGATACTATGCAAATTAGCAAAAAATGTACACCTTGTATTTCAAAGGCGTTACTTTTTTTAAAAATACCCAGTAGTATTTTTGTAATCATTAGTTGGTATATAAACATACATCGTTATATTATTTGTAACATATTGGGACTATTGTTATGTTATTGTGTTCACATTGTTCATTGTTTATTGTATTTTGTACATGCTCTTCTTATGTTGATTGCATGACGCCTATTATTTGTTTAAGGCGACGAACATAAATAATGTTCTTATGCTAATAAACTGAAACTGAAGTGTTTAAATGAACAGCGCACGCCGTGGTAACTCGACTCCTGTCTGCCACCCTATAGAAATTTTCCCCGAATAGAAGAGTGTGCACAATTTGTATAGAACAACATAACGGCAATGTCTAGAGGGTATTTTAGTGTAACATGGAATTTACGTGATGCTATGGCATCGGGAACACAAGGGTTATGCTGCACAATACTCCAACCGATATAATTTCCTAATGGTAACATTTGTTATAGCTTCCTCATTCCAGCAATATTTAATGTCTCTTTTATAGTTTTTGAAAACACGGTTTACCGCCAATTTTATTGTTTTATGCAAACATAGAGCGACTAGAAAATAGAATTAAAATATATAATCATCAGCGAATGAGGAATAATGTTTGCATTCGAAACGAACAGCTTATGTATGTACCGGCTTACGTTTTTGCCTTTATAAGGAATCACATTCTTGTCAGCTAAATCAAAAATCGATGTTTTCATTACTTTTTTAGAAAAATAATTAGATCCTCGTTCAGACTGCATTTGATAGTATCATATTGTTTTAATTTTCAGAGAATAATTACATTATTTTGTTATTCTGTTTTTAATTCACCGGGGAAACATTGGTCTTCACAGGCTGACAGTTGAAAGATTTGTTGCATGTTATAGAAATTTATATTTTGACTTCACAAGAGTCAGTTACAGAGCTAATAGCAGTTTATGAAGTTTCCTGAAATTGAGATCTTCAATATATTAAAAGTACGTTGTTTATGTCTGGGACATGGAATTAGAAAACCGTCAACAATCTCTTTAAAACGAATTGATGCGAGAAAATCAGTTTCATTTACGTCAAATTAGATCCGAGATATATAATGTATATGAAACATATTATGTTTGGCAAATCTTACGTAGGAAAGAGTATGGATATTAAGTTCGTATGATCCATGGAGTCAAATAAATTAAACTGATTGATTCCAAAGATTCACACTATTGCCAAAGGCTCAGATCAAATACGAACAATTATGATTGATTTTCAGTTTTAGAAATTATTTTTAATTGAATTAAACGTCTTCAAACATCTCGTACAAACAGCTTGATCTGCAGGGAGTTCTTTCCGACAGATCAGAACAATGAAATATTTAATGGAATGTTTGATACTGATGAAAGACTGGTGTTATTCCCAGCAGTTACAATGATATTTCTCACATAAATCAGGATACAGCATTTTAGAGGAAATGGAGTCGATTTAAATTGTCCTAAATACATCCTATATTTGCTGGATACATAATATGTATACTTTATATTCTTTATCCAGAAAAAAAATCAATATGAAAATACGAGCAGCCTAAGTACATTTAGCATATAAATAATGCCACCCCTAAAAGTTCACCATTTTGAAGATGATATTTATTAATTTGACAGCATAAGTTTCAGTTGAACTATGGTTATAAATGCAAGTTGATGAGGCTCGTTTATTGGTCTATTGGTGATTTTGTATGTACAGTTTGACCAACTACTAAATTATCCGTTACTACGGATTTACGGTATTGGGTATTGAATTCAGCATGATACATTTTGTAAATATTATACAAAATTAAATACAAAATGTAGAATTAACTCATATGTGAAATAAATGTTGGTATTCCTTAAGGTGTTTATGAATGAAAATATTAAGGTTATCTTAGATATCGCAGAGAATGTTATGTAAAGAAATTGGAATGAAAATTAACGTACGTAATCTATATTCGGTAAAATACATACCATAGGAACAGAAGGTGACAGTTCGATAGTATTATAATAGAACTAACAGAACATTGGATACATAGAGTACATTTTGCAGTTTTATAATCACAAACTCTCTCGAAAGTTGTTTCACTATGAAAGTTTAAGATTTCCATGGACATATTTTTATACCATGACCAGGAACTGTTGGATACTTCATCTACAAACTATGTCGTTGACAAATGATCGTGATTTTACAATCTAACCAAAGTTCAATTATTCATAAAATGCCTTATACCTTCACAATGACATCAACACACTGATACAAATACGTCTCGTAATGACGTAACTTAACAATAGCATGACTAAAATCGTAGTGTCCATTCCCATTCAAGTTATAACAACTCATATCATAAAATGCAATTGGATATATTCCATTGAAGCAGATTTTGTCACATATTGTAATGGTGTTGACGACAGGTTGTGAACGTGGATGCATACTTGATACAACGTCTGTTAGGAGTGCTCTGAACAGTGCAAGGAGAACTAGAACTGTCTTGTCTATAAGGATAATTACTTTAATGTTCCCTGACTTGATATTCATGTATATCTTACAGCCCCTATGATTTCCCCGAGGACACGAGTATATCACTGTCTATAATTATACAATAATATCAAACATGATAACCTTGCCGATTCAGTGTCATATCGCGTCTATCAAGTATTGAGAAAGCTATAAAAAAGATATGTCGATGAGAGATATCGACAGGTATGTAATAAATTAAATATTTATTTCCACACAGTCTGTTAGTAATTGTTTTCTTTTCTGCCATATTACATTTGTATAACACGATTACCACAAAGACGCAGACATTTTACCGACAAGAAAATAAAAATATAATCAAATTTCAGGTTAATTTACTAGGAAGAGTTTAGTGATTTTGGAACAACAAGTTAAAACACAATGTTATTTGTATTCCTGGTCGGGTTGATGGTGACTGTATTGTACTATTATGTTATTCCGCAATTTCAGTAAATACGACAATGCTTGTTTTTCAACTGAATAAGACAGTCTAAACTAATTAACCTAACCAGTTTCCATGTAATTAGCTAACAATCAGTTATATCTAGTTATTGTATAAAAAATGTGCAAAGTCTCTACAAGTCCATAAGCCCAAGTAATCATGTAATCGCCAACGTAAACAATGCTAGTAACCGGTACATTCCAAAGTACAATTTTGTCAGACGGTTGTGTTGACCTTTTCAGCATTCATTGCAATATTATTGCCAATATCACATTTTACAGACATATTAAGAGCTATATTTATCTATTTCTATAATATACGTCGCCTGAATATATAAATGACATTGTGTTTCGTTACAGCATAATATGAAGTTCAACTTATTCCAGAACATTAGCCCCGAGGATATGGCGAATCTGTCATAATTGTCTTCTATACGAAATGATAAAGATGGGTTTTATATTTCACTCACACATGTCAGTAGAATACGAAGACTCATATATAGTCGGTATGCCAAGTACCAAAAAGTGGCCTAATCCAAACATTTAGTACGCACAAAATGTTTTTGCATAAAATGGTTATTTAACATGTCCTTTCATAGAAACCAAATGATGCAACCTTGTCATCATTGAGCATTTTGATATATTCAAGATGGCCGCCAAGATGGCCGCCAAAATTCTAAAATGTTCATATTCATAAAATCGTCTATGTTTTCAATAGTATAAAACGTGTATGTTTAATAATTTATTGTTAAGTAAGGAGTTTACATATATTTGGACAAAATATTGAATTAAAATATTCAAAATGGCCGACAAAATGGCCGCCAAATCAGAGAAAAGTTATATTTTTATTGTTTTTATCACTTTTATAACGCAAATATTCAACAATTATCGTTACATAATTAATAGTTACATAACATATCATCCAAAATTAGCTGTTAGTCATTATTAAGGTGGATGTTATCATACTTACCCCCCCCTACCTTTGAGGTGGGAGTATACTATTATTGTTTTGTACTTAGTATATGTTGGTGATCTTCATCGATTCATCAGTCGGTGGGCTTAAAGGTTCTTGTTCAATAAAGCTTGACATAAGGACCCATAATATGTAAGCAAAGATGGGTCAGCAGACGACCCCTTTTAATGTTGGGGTAATTTTGTCAAAGGTCAGGGTAGCAGTGACCTATAACATACATGAATATACCAAATGACTGACGATTAATAAACACAGTTCAAACCAAAGATCTGAAAACAGGAACCATACTAGTGTATATTTTTTATTCAGTCTATTTTGTAGATCAACCTTCACTGTTGAATACCTGGCTGAAAATTAGACATGCAAGTTGCACAAGCATATTATATTGTACTCATTAAGAATAAACAAGTTGTTTTTTGTAGGTGAGATTTTATTTATTCATCATTTTCTGAACCACTACAAGGACCATTGTCATATTTCAATGATGTTGTTCGTCTATTTGGACCCTGATGAAGACTATTGCATAGTCAAAACGTTGGTTATGCTCAATAAAAGATATTAAATTGACCTGTCTCCACGTGTTCCGCCTTTCTACTTTGACTTGTCAATCTATTTTGGTAGTTACAAAATGTACCAGTTAGAACATGTTTGACAAACTGCAGTTAGTCAGGTAGCAGTCACAAAGAATAGTTGTCACAATTGTCTTATTATGGGTTAATTGCTGGCGTCTTAAATGGTGTACCTGTGATCTAACCTTTCTAACATGCTCACTTATGATTGAAGAATACTTACACTACTAGTATATGGAATGATGACTTAGAACTACTCTTTCCCGATTGACATACAGCGGACTTTTCATTTATAGACCAAAATATGTTGTACGCCATACGGAATGTGATAGTTTGATAGTTTGTGCCTGGTGAGTGGATGAGGCTTAGCTTGTTTAAGCCTAAGTTTATGATATGATGTAAGAGGTTGGGTTATGTTTCGTCGTTTTCATACAGTTTTGAAGCCAATTCGAGTTGATGCTAGTCATATAACCCTTGTATCTACATATGTACTAACTTATGATTTTTCCCGATTGCGTGACCGCCTTGTTAGATGAAGGTTCCTAATAAAAATGTATGAATATTATACATGTATTATATATATTAACTATAATGATGTCTTATTGTTCTTGTTATAACTATCTATAATTATAGACATGTCTAGTCATGTTGTGGAACACATCACTGTCTTAGAGGTCGCATCACATGTCTACACTTTCTGAATATGTCATGTTTTTATGACAGGGTGACCGCTTTAGCATAAGAGAGGCATCTGGTTCGCAGTCTATGCTACGGTTGAATTTCACTGAGCAATACGAACACACAATGCTCCACTCCACCGAGGTCCGAATTGGTACCTTCTCACAGGCGTTGTTTGTACATGTTCTATATTCCTTGGGACCTTAAAAGGGGTATCCTTGACCTTGGTAATTGCTTTTGTTGAAGAACATTCCATCAGTCCTATACATGATTATTACTCCAGGGTCTTACTGGTGGAAAGTGTCAGTCAACATGACAGAGAACATGGGACTGAACAGTGCTGACACACCTTGTCTCACACAGTTAGTGACTTGGGAATCGGTAGACGTCTCTGTCGCCCAGGACTCAGGTCATCATTCCGTCATGAAATTGGCGAATTATGATGACAAAGTGAACAGGGCATCCAAACTTGACCATTATCTTCCAAAGTCCCTCCTGAATGACGGTGTCAAGGGCCTTTGACAGGTTAACGAAGGTTGTGTTTAGGTCCTGATGACGTTTTACCTGTAGCTGGCAGGCTGTAATGACTACTGTTCAGCTCTGACTTTCTGACAGCAATCCATTTTCTAGATGGCGTACTACAATGTATAATCAGGCTGTTGAGCATTTATATTCTGACAAGAAGCTTACCTGCAATGCCGAGGAGCGATAGCCCCTGTGGTTGTCAAAGATCTGTCTGTTGTCCTTCCGCTTGTAAAAAATGTACTATGGGTGCATCTTCGAATCCTGTGGTAAGTGCGCTTCGATTCAAGCATGATGTGAACAGTTCCAGTGACTTCTGTACCATAGGCAGTCCACCTGGAATGGCATCTGAGTCTGGTGCCTTTCCACAGGATATTTGTGTAGTGGCTTACACCACTTCCTGGATTGTTGGTGGTTTGCCAATGGTGAAGTTCATTTACACTTGTGCTTGGTGGACAATGGCGTCGTCGTTACTGGAGGAGAGTCAGTTCAGTACGTCATTTAGTGTTCAGCCAATCTATCGAGGATCTTTGACAGATCAGTGATAAATGTTGACGAGTCCGAGCTCAGGAGGGGTAAGATGCCTGAGGAGTTTGGTCCATACACTGTTTTAGTTTGTCATAGACTCGTTTTGCGTCATGGGTGTCAGCAAACATCTTTATCTATGAGGACTTGTCACTAACTAAGTCGTTGGTCTTGCATGCCTCTTAGCTTTGATTGGGCTGGTTGTTTGGTTGGTTCTCAGCCTTCTGTGGCTGTTATATCATCACATGTACTTCTGAATTATGGTCCTGCTGATAGGCCAAATAGATGCGATGCTTTTCTTGCAGTAACCCAGATATCAGTCTCGTGTTTCTTGATTGTGCGGTCAAGGGTCTCCCGTCAAGACAAGTGGACTTATCGCTTTGACTGAAGTGAACGCCAGAGAATCTGCTGCCGAGAGCTGTACGCTACAGATTAGTTTTTCCTTTGGACTTTGCTTAGGTTTGAGATGATGGATAGCTTAGAGATGACAAGCATAGTTATGGTCTGTCCAGCATTCAGCACAACACATGGTCTTGGTGAGGTTAACATATTGCCTGTCTACCTTTCTGGTGAAGACATAGTCAATCAGGTGCCAATGTTTGACTTTCAGTGTTTATGAAAACATGGGCATATTGCCTTATTTTCGAAATAAATTGCCTGTCATTTTTCAAATTTATTGGCCATTTTGTCAGCCATATTGATTATTATCAAAGTTATTTTGTTCAAAAATACATTTAAAATACTTGTCCAGAACTGATAACAATAAAATACTACATATATTTAAGAATTATTTTGCTGATATACAATATAGAACCGATATGTACATTTTTTTTAAATTTTGGCGGCCATCTTGGCAGCCATTTTGAATTTTTCATAAGCTCAGTAATGCCTAAGTTGACCATTGCCCTAGTAGGAACATGCTTTAGAACCAATATATACATATTTTTGAAGATTATGTGGTTTATAATGATAAAAAACAATATATCACATTTTCCCTATTCGTCAGCCATTTTGTCGGCCATTTTGAATATTTTCAACCCTCTTTTTTATTTCGAATACTTGTTTAGAATGTCTTACAATACTTTGCTATGTATATCTTCAAAATTTCCCACTTTACTTTCAAAATAGAAGATATATACAATTTTTAATATTTTGGCGGCCATCTTGAATATTTCAAAATGCTCAATGATTACAAAGTTGCATCATTCAGTTTCTTTGTAGGTACATGTCAAAGGACCATTTTATGCAAAAACATTTTGTGCGTACTATTTTTTTGGGTTTTGCCACTGGCATACCGACTAATAGCAATACAAACAAATAAAGCTTGAATGGAATATGTGAATTGTCTTATGGTATCTTAATTTATGTTCTTCAAAAAAGGTATGAGAAAATCAGACAGGGAATGTGGCACTCAACCTAACCAGCCGAGCACAGAAATTACAACACCACACAACTACCCTGAGCAATGCCCATACATTAACCAATGAAAGAAACAATCAAAAGTCCAAGTCCCCGCCGCAAAATGCAGGATGACCCAACTTCGCATAGAAAGTATATAATTGCGGTTATTGCATGAGACCGAATGAAACGCAGCCAAGACTCAACCAAGTTCCCCCAAGTCCCCGCTGCTTTGCGACATAACACCACAAACTCATGCTAAAACGGAGACCAAACGAGGCACAACAACCCCAAGACATAGTTTAAAACACCTAGGACAGTGACCCAACATAAAGGCGACATAAAGAGGTACAACTACGACTTGACCTAGTTCAAAATAACGGGCAAGGTAGGAATGGGGCAAGACAAGTTTGGCTGAATAATGTTAACGTACAAATCAAGTTAAATCTTGTACTTAAAGAAAATACAAACTCATTCTAAGAATTCACATGATATTGTTTAAATAAACTTAAAGATTTTCGAATGTATCCGGTAGGAAGATAATATTGATTCAATCACCATTCGTCTTGTTGAAAAATAGAATTGGTCTGGATTTTGAAAGTATGATACAAAACATTTGTTAAGTTGAGGCGCAGCAGGAGAAGTATAATGTATGTAGATCACAGGGCACGTCATACCAAAGACTAAATAATAACGGTACCAGAAATTCCATTGCTAAAAGCTGAGTATTAAAGTGAAGTTGACTTCATATGCTTATAACACCAGACATGAGATAATTGGTCTTATAAATAAATAATAATATAATAAAATTTCTTAATCGATTTTAAATAAATTAGTACAGTACAACAAACTGTTTACACGTATCTAACATGAAGATGAGACAGAATGATCACCCAAATTACACCAATCACAAGTAAACGTTTTACATGACTGATGTCTGGTCGCTACCCGGTGGTTGACGTGATGCCCGAGTACTGTACCAGATCCTAAACGGTACGGCTACGGGAAATTATACTAAAGTCATTTCCGGTTCCGTTGCGGTTGATAATGACGTGTTGTTCACAATTTCTTTTCAAATGATAAACTAAGGGTTTTGCCGTGACTATGAATGATAATTGATTGACGTAAATGTTAAATCAAAAGCCTATGCTCGAAACTATATGATATTCGTCAGCCAGAAAGACATTTATTCATTTTCTTTTTTCAAAAACTGGGCACCAAATCTTTAAACTCAGCCTTTAGTTGTTAGAAACGTTTTAAGAAAATTGCTAGGAATCACGCAGAATTAATGGACAGCTAGAAAGGATGGAAACGCCACAAATGGATGTGATCAGTTGGAGAGTGTGCGAGTAAATGCGGCGACTCAGCGGTGAACATATTCATTATAGCAGTTCTAAGGATATATTAGAAGCAATCTCACTAGGAGCGAGTGACCCAACGGTCTAATATTGTTGTTGTCAATTTGTTATAGGAATGACGCTGGTTAAAATGAGACCGACGACAGAAATACATATTTGGGATCATACTACACAAGGAGGTATATTGTTAACGTTGAACAAATCAACTCAGATTAGGGATTCTAATTCATTAATTCTAATTCATTAACCCACGAATGAAAAATCAAGTGATTTATGTTGTCATTGACTTGTTATGGATTTTTGAAAGAATAATTGTAGTTGCATAAAACGTACTTGTGATGGGAAATATATACGTCGTTAACTTTAATATTTCAAAAGCAAAACATATTCACTCACAGTAGTTTGAATAATTTCATTTCATGACAGAATTAAAAAATCAACAATGATTCAAATTTCGTGAGATTTACATATGTATTAATATTGGTTTCAAAACATACGTGTCTGAATGCGTGGCGCATTTAATCATCCGGTATAAAATGCAACTATGCATCATTCTCCAATTCGTATAATTTTAGTATGACTTAAACATGATAAAACGTGATTTAATGTTTTAGTGGAAGAAGAACAATTGATTGATTAATGTAATAATAAAAAATGGTTTCAATGTTTTGTATTCAAAGTTTATCTCAGAATCGTGTATTATATGGCCTTTGGTATTGAAATGAAGGTTTCAAATATTTGCCTTGATATTATATTAATCTTGGTTGTACTCGCTTAATTGGATGCCTGCATACATGTACATGCATTATGCAAAGTGTATATGCTGAATATAGGCAGGCGATTAACATCTGAGTCATATTGGTATATGTGGTATTCTTTTCAATATACAATCAAATACGAAGGTATATTTGAAAGTCGAGCACCCAAATCGATATATGGAAATAATTTTAGTGATGACCATTTCGCCAACTAATCTAGTGAATCCAGTCCGGCAATGTTGGTATTTCAGTACTATTTTGTAAATATATCAGAACGTACGTATCCAGGGGACATTGCAACGTACTAACACTTACTATTGAATCACAAATCAACTTATTCACGGACTTCGACAAATGCCTTTCAAATAGCGATGTTTATTTATATGAGATATATTTTTGCGTATTGAATATGATTTCATAACTGCTATGGAACCACTTCATACATAATCGGCATTATCAACACGTCTCAAAAGCTTGTTACCAAATGCCCCCAAACAATCAAAATGAGAGGAAAGTTAAAGATAAAACTAACACATATATTGTGTGTTATTGTTCTGAATAATCCCTTATAATGCCTAAGTAACTGGAAAAGGTTTTCAAAGAATCCCTACTATGAGGTCTATTAACTTTTCTAGCGCTACGATTGTCTGAAATATCTCGAATAATTGCCTCACGTTTGAAGTGTTATGTTGATCACAAATATGTGTTCTAAGAAACATTCCATGGTGCTGGCTTTTTCGCCTAGTATTATTAAGAATTTATTTATTTCTAATATCGCACAATACCTTTCCCCGTATTTAAGGCATTGGATGTACACGTAGCATGCTAGAAACAAAAAGCAATACAACACGTCACTGTGCTACTTCAGGGATTGCCAGTTCTTGCAAATTCAAAATCAATACTACGTATTCACTTTACACAGAATATCTAACTTAATTTCAATTAAATTCGATTTTGAGTTGATGGCACACTGTCATAAAATCCTCCTCACATTATTTCTGAGATAAGAGGTCAATCTTAAGATAGCATAGTGTTTCATCGATCAAGTCCCCTAGCACGTAACTAGCTTCCTTATCATTGATGCTAGCAGACTCTTTCCCTGGTCAAAACTCGTGCTCTGTATGACGGAATGACTAACATCGAAAATATGCTAAGCGCCAGTAATATCCTATTGGTGTTCAGCTGGTGTCTCGTTCCGATCAGTAGATATATGAAGATGACGGTACTTGTCATTTTTAATCCACAAACACTTCTATTTATTCTCTCCAGAATGTTTGTCTATCAGATACAGTAATTGTATTAATCATGCCTGATATAAACTAATCTGACATCTTACATATTACGACATCCCCATCAGATGTTAAATGAACTAAACAACGTATTTCAATGACATACGTCATGTATTTCTTTCTTTATTATGTTTGGTGAGACCGTGGGAACTATTTATTCGTCAGAAATGTATCGTCGTTTATTTGCTCAAAATATTTTATTTTTTATCTAACAGAAGAACAATAGCCTGGAAGTATGTATTGCTTACAACATTATTATCGCAGCATCTTGTCTGACAAAACTCCATAGTGGAAATTAAGATATAAACGTGTTTGCCAATGTTTTATACTCCGACGTCATAATGACTTAATATCATCACTTCATTGGTGTCCTGACAGGTAGAGAAGGGAAAATACCAGGAATATAATCACTCTTCGCCTATAGAATATTCCAAAACAATGCGAAATACTGTCATCGCTTTCTCAACCCCCCCCCCCCCTGCACGATCAGTCAGATGTTTACGACAGCTGCTTACACATACATCGTTTTCCGTTCCTTTGAATAACCATCAATTCTGACAATTGCCGAAAGTTATCATTAATATCCGTCCGATACAGATCTATGACATAAATTGCTGAAATAATATACGCCATGATCACTTTCACAGACTGTAAATAAACACTGCGTACTCCAATCATAGCATACTGATTGCTTTAACAGCTTTGTGTGCAGTATTTTCACGTACGAAATCTAACACATAACTACCTAGGATTCATAATTATGTTTTAGACGATAAGTTTTCATTTTGAAGTGTAAAAAGAAGTAAGCATTATGCAAACAATGCAAGCAACTATTTATAAATACTACTTCGTTTTACCTCATAACTTATTTGATAATACAAATAAGGTCATCAACAATGACATCAACAATGACACGCATGAACTGTTTGAATACCGATCTTTTATTTAATTTGATATAGTCTCAATTTGGAATGGCTGCTAATGAAAGATAGGGTGTATTTTCATGTGCTTTTGGACATATGTTTGTCTATTTGTTGTGATTGGAGGAATCTTCTCAGATAATAGGTGTACACTCACAGAAAGGTTGACTCACACCACAGTTATGAAACCACAGCTATAAGAAATTAATTCTAGTCTTTGATGGATAGTTTGTGATATGTAATGTTACTATCAGTAGAATTTCCTAATGGAAATACTTGTTATAACGTTTTTGGAAAAATTATGGCCCATTCAGAGTATTTGAACACACCGTTTACCACAAGTTTTATTGTTTTATGCAAACAAAGAGTGACTGGAAAATATAATTAAATTATATAATTATTAGCGAATGGGGAATAATGTTGGAATTTGAAATGAACATGCGATGTACAGTATGTAACGGCTTTCGTATTTGCCTGTATAAGGAATTAGAATCTTGCCAACTAGATCCAAAATCAATTTTTTCATTTTTATTTTTTTTAAAATATTATTAGTTTCTCGTTTATACTGCTTTTGAAAAATCGATATTAGAACGATGGTATCATATTGTGCGGTAACTTTAAGTTTTAATTATCGGAGAATGATTACATTATTTTGTTATTCCGTTTTTAATTCACCGGGGAAACATAGGTCTTCACAGGCTGACAGTTGAATGATTTGTAGCATGTTACAGACATTTCTATTCTGATTTCACAAGACTCAGTTACAAAGCTGATTAAAGTTTTCGAAGTGTCATGAAATTGAGATCTCAAATATATTTACAGTACGTTGTTTATGTGAGGGGAATTGAATTAGAAAACCGTCCAAAACCTCTTTAAATCGAATATATATATATTAAAAAGCTGATGCCTGGTTATCTTTACGTAAGAAATAATGGGAATATTGATTCCATGAGCCCAATATGGTCAACGAATGCAAACAATTGGTACTGTTCCATTTTAAAGATTCAAACAGTTTGAAAAAGCAATAGTCTCACCTTGAACCAAAACATTGTGATTGATTTCCAGTTAATGCTTTTTTTACAATGGACTTAAACGTTTACAAACGTTTCGTACAAACAGCTTGGTCTACAGGGAGTTCTTTCAAACAGATCGTTAAACAAATATATGTTGTTGCGAGTAGTGTGAAACGAGTGCTTGATGTTGCACAATGTTATCCGCCGGGCATTTCGTGGCTGGAAACATCGCGCGATATTAATACCGTTTTTAGTTCAAAGACATTTGTGAGATTTTACGGCTATAAGACTATGAAATATTTAATGTGCTGTTTCATTTATAAAGCCTAGAACGATGAAAAACACCCCGTGTTATTCCCAACAGTTACAAAGATATGTCTCACATACACCAGGTAACAGTATTTCATAGGAAATTGTATCGTAAGGTATTTAATATGTCTTTCATCCTGAGATGGTTTTAATATAACAAAACAAGAAACAATAGTGCGCTTTGCAATGTTAACATTACTGCTAAATGTCCTTAATACGTCTTATATTTGCCTGGAAAGCTATAGAATATGTATTTCATCCTGAGAAACGTTTAATATACATTTTGTACCAAAAAGAGATGAAGAAAATACACTTAACACTAATGCAAAGAAATCTCTCCAGGACCACAGTTTAAAGCAGGCGTTTAGCTGTCTACCCTTCCATATCAATGTCAACGCAACCTGATTAATGAGAGTACCGTCGAATACATGGTTTGCTCATCTAACAGAGCTAACCGGGAACTGCAACATCAACTCACCAAATTACTTGTCATGAATATACAAACATAAAACAGAATTGACGTTAGACAACATTTTAAACAGATGCAACCGATGACACTACATTTAGTTAAAACTTTCAGGTGGACAAAAAGGACAGCGCTGACACTAAACCTCACATGAGTCAAAATTAGTGAACACAAATGAGAACATATCATGGGCTGAGACAACAAAGCCATGCACTCGCAAAACGACTTATCTGAACCAATCAGCATTTAGAAATGCAGCGGTTAGTCCATCTACACTTGCTTTCAATGATATTATTTTGAAATACATGTATTTTAGTGCATTGGATTCAGTATTGAAAGCAAGTTGCTGGATATCGATTATTGGTCTGTATGGCATGATTTATGTATAGTAAGACCAACCACGTATATACACATATGTCTGAAGGATTTCTTGCACTGGATGAAAGAAAATTTGCTGAAACTTAACGCCGAAAAAACAGAGGTAATCCTGTTTGTACCGAAAAGGAATGCCAGTTCAGTCGACAATCTCAAGGTAAAAGTTGGCGATGCTGTGATCAGACCAACGTCGATGGTGAGAAACCTCGGGGCCATGTTAGATTCGCATTTGGACATGGACAAATATGTGAACTCTGTCTCAATGTCGTGTTTCATGCAGATCCGACAAATAGGTCAAATCAGACAATACTTGACTGTTGATGCAACAAAATCCCTGATCAATTCTTTTGTAACATCGAGACTGGATTACTGCAATTCATTACTATGTGGCACCCCGAAAATCATTCTGAATAAACTACAAATTATTCAAAATACAGCTGCCCGCCTCATCACACGGACACCGCGTTACAATCACATCACTCCTGTGCTGAAGGATCTTCACTGGCTACTTGTACAGTACAGGGTAGAATACAAGGTATTAACTCATGTTTTCAAAGCACTACATGGAAAATCGCCTGGCTACATCAGATAAATGTTGGAAGTATATACTTTACAAAGACAGCTAAGTTCTCAAAATGATTCTGTTCTTATAGTAGTGCCAAGGACGAGGACTGTGACTTACGGTGACCGATGTTTTACAGCTGCGGCACCGAAACTCTGGAATGCACTGCCATCAGAGCTCAGAGACAGTAAAACACTATCGTCCTTCAAGAAAGCGCTGAAAATGCTCTATTTAACTATAGCTTATTCATGCTGACTGTGTGTATGTTCCCATTACTTGGCGCCCTATCATTGGGCCCAACGAACCACATGTTCCCAGGACTATAAGCCCCATCCACTTACTGGTAGATCCCTTCTATTAAGTTTAGTAGGGCCCCGTCTACTGGGTTAAGTAGAGCCCCGCCTTCTGGGTTAAATAGAGCCCCGTCAACTGTCTTCAATAGATCCCTACTACTAGGTTTAGTAGGGCCCCGTCTACTGGGTTAAGTAGAGGCCCGTCTACTGGGTTAAGTAGAGCCCCGTCTACTGGGTTAAGTAGAGCCCCCAACTACTGGGTTTAGTAGGTCCTACATTTATATGTTTGTACATTATATACTGTTTACATTTTTTTGTGTTGTGTATGTAACCATGTATAATTCATGATTGTACAGCACTTTTGAACGTGTGTATACATGAAAAAGGGGCTATACAAATATGGTATAATAAATACACCTGAACTAATGACTTATGGTATTTCGTCTTGCATTCAGCATGATACATTTTGTTAGTCAACTTCAAAATTAAAATCAAAATTGAGAATTAACTCCTGTGCGAACTTAGTATGCTGGTATTCCTTAAGGTGATTATGAGAGAAAATATTAAGGAAGTCTTACATACAGCAGAGATAGTTATTTAAAATTTTAACAACTTTATCTAATGTGCAACTCTGGTTATAATTTACAGAATTAAGATTAAAATAAAAAGCTTTTAACAATTAATATGTTATATTTAACAAATTGAAACATACATGAACGTACATAATCCATGTTCGGTATAATTGTAAGCACACATAACAGTTTGCAGTATTCCGTTCACTGAAATTTTCGAAGGTTGTTTACGTACAAAGTTTCCATAGAAACTCGTACTACCGGCATTATCATGTTCACGTAATGTAGCGACTACACAATCTGACCAATGTTCAATTATTCATGAAATGTCTGATATACTCACAAGGACACCATATACAGGGTTTTAAAAAGTTCGTAGACATTTGCATTTGATCTGCCATTTTATTTTCACTTAATATTTTCGAATTTTTCTGACACATTAGTAACTACATTAGCCTCCTTTGTTTATTTTAATCTTATTCAAGTCGAGCAGACATGTGATGCATGAGATATGTAAGGGTTAAATAGACACACGTGACGATGCAAAATGCGAAAGACGTCAAAATGACGTCACAGCCTTAGATACACGATCTTTGCACATGTTAGAGTCGATTATACTTTTGAGGTTTTCATTTTTATATTTGTCAAGTGAGTTGCCTGGTCTTCCGTCTTTGGGTATGAGGTGGTAAACATTATCACATATGTATTACCGGTTTCTGACAGGGGTACGCAACAGGCAACATCCTGCGCAAAATCGGTCCGATGTTGGGACCGAATGAGACGCATGCTTGTCATATCACCATGCTTACCTCTTCTGGCCAGGGTAGTTTTAGCGGTATTTCATAAGTATTAGTCCTCACTATAGTCAGATGATATTGAACTTTTTGAGGCAACATATGTCAATTGCTCCCCAAAACCAGCGTTTTGAACTCTTATTGACGGCGATCACTTATGGAATGTAATCTTCCGAAATTCCCCATACTAAATACTTTTGTTGTTGGGAAGCTAATTGGAAGAAAATACGACTGACCTTGACGTGTTTCTTGTCTGTACTGCATACGTTATCGTCAACAATGTAGGTAATGCAGTTGTTCCAAGCAGCCAGTAAATGTTTTATAGTTTATGTAAGTACTAGTGTTTGTTGACATGGTGTTGATACATGTAGGATCCCTCATTAGAGTCATGCTTCAATAATATTCTTGATATTTTAAAGACCGGAATAATATTGTGCGGAAAGGATAATGCAGAGAAAACTTATTGCAATGTCAGACATGATGATGAGCACCATAACAAGCTTACATATACTTATTACTGATCTTTCATGCTCTTTTAACTCCACTATTGGCGAAAATCTTACTTTCAGGATTATTGGTTTCTAATTTATATCTACCTTTGATTTGGAAGCTATTTAAAGGCCAACAAAAATATACAGAAATACGAAGAAGTTTTTAACTTCCATAATCGGCGATGAACAGAACATCAAACCTCCACGTTTTTCTGAATGACCGAATAAGCTTATAGTATCATATTGTGTGGTAACTTCAAGTTTTAATTACCGGAGAATAATTACATTATTTTGTTATTTCGTTTTTAATTCACCGGGGAAACATTGGTCTTAACAAGCTGACAGTTGAAAGATTTGTTGCATGTAACAGAAATTTCTATTCTGATTTTACAAGTATCACTTACAAAGCTGATTTCAGTTTTCGAAGTTTCATGAAATTGAAATTTCCAATACATTAACATGTGAGAGGAATGGAATTAGAAAACCGTTATTTTGAATAACCATCAATTCTGACAATTGCCAAACGTTATCATTATTATCCGTCCGATACAAATCTATGATAGACATTGCTGAAATAGTATACGTTTTGATCACTTTCACAGACTGTTAATAAATACTGCGTACTGCAGACATAACACACTGATGATTTAACAGCGTGAAGCATTTTCACGTATGAAATCTAACACATTACTACCCATGATGTTTAACACACATAATGTAATACTCGTAGACGATAAGTTTTCTCTGAAGTTTTATGCATTCAGTCTGTGTACGAAGGACTCAGTATTGTGAGCCAACATACCAGACAATTAAATTTGAAATCTTATGATATTCAACAAACAAACATTGAACTGTATAAATACCGATCTCATATATAATACAAAATGTATTTTAAAACTTGCATTTGGGATATGGCGGTTTATGAAATGTAAGTGCTACGATCATTTAACATTAAACGCATGTGTTTGACTGTTTGTTGAATACAGATTGATAGAGGGACTCTTTATCAACGGCTAGGCAATCACAGAAAAGAGACCTATGTCAAGGTTATTAAACCACATAAATGCTAGTGTTTTATGGTTAATGTGACATTTGTGAAAAGGTTATGCAATATTTCACACGATATGCAAGACAGCACATATAACAGAGGAAATAAGAACTTTGATTTTTCATTGGCGTGGAAAGAAATTCAACAGTAAAAACCAAGAAGCAACAAGAAATGTGTTCAAACGAAAAGTGCACGTCGTGGTGACACGACTCCAGGACCTGTCCGTCAACCTATAGAACTAAAAGAGTTTTACCCGGATATAAGAGTGTGTGCATTTGTATAGAACAGCATAAAGGCGATGTATAGAGGGTATTAAAGTGTAACATCGATTTTGCGTTGTGCTATGTCATCGGGAACTCAAGGTTTATGTTGCACAATAGTCCAATCATTTTCAACTTCAGAGTCATATAATCCTGACATAAGATACCCATACTCATTGACCGCCATACAATGAAATTACATCAGTACCACTTTTTGAAATTATTTGTTTAAATGAGCCACAAGGACCGGAATAAAACACTATTTATTGAACACAAAACAAATTCGTTTTGAACAGATACTGAATACATTCCATAAATGTAATATACAATACACGATATATGATCACCGGAGACTCGCTCTCCTACAGGCTCGTGATTAAATGCACGTTTATCGATATAATTTCCTAATGGAAACATTTGTTATAACTTCCTCTATCCAGCAATATTTAATGTCTCTTTTATAGTATTTGAAAACACTATTTACCGCCAATTTTATTGTTTTACGCAAACTTAGAGCGACTGGAAAACAGTATAAACATATGTTATCATTAGCGAATAATGAATAACGTTGGCATTTGAAACGAACACGCGGTGTATGTAACGGCTTACATATTTGCCTTTATAAGGAATTAAATTCTTGCCAGCTAGATCAAAAATCGATGTTTTCATTATTTTTTTGAAAAATAATTAGTTCCTCGTTTCAGACTGCATTTGAAAGATCGATATTAAACCGATAGTATCATATTGTGCTGTGCTTTCAAGTTTTAATTATCAGAGAATAATTACATTATTTTCTTATTCCGTTTTTAATTCACCGTGGAAACATTGGTCCTCACAAGCTAACAGTTGAAAGATTTGTTGCATGTTACAGAATTTACTATTCTGATTTCGCAAGTGTCAGTTTAATGATATTAAGACCTTCAATATATTAACAGTACGTTGTTTATGTCAGGGAAATGGAATTAGAAAACCGTCAAAAATCTCTTTCAAACTAATTTATGCGAGAAAATCGTCAGTTTCATTTACGTTTATTTAGATCCGAGATATATAATGTATATGAAACATATTATGTTTGGCAAACCTTACGTAGGAAAGTGTATGGATATTGATTTAATGAGCCTCGTATGATCCATGAAGTCAAATAAACTGAACTGATTGATTCCAAAGATTCAAACTGTTACCAAAAGCTCAGATCAAATGCGAACAATTATGATTGATTTTCAGTTTTAGGACTTATTTTTAATTGAATTAAACGTCTTCAAACGTCTCGTAGAAATAGCTTGATCTGCAGGGTGTTCTTTCAGACAGATTGTTAAACAAATATATCTTGTTGCAAGTAATGGGAAACGAGTGCTTTCTGTATGTAGCACAATGTATTTTTCAGGACATTTCGTAGCTGGAAACATTGTACGATATTAATACAATTTTTATTTTCAAAGAAATATGTGAAATATTACATTGCCGTCTCAATGTTAACACTACTGATATAGAACTATGAAATATTTAATGGGCTGTTTCATTTATAAAGCCTATAATGATGAAAGACGCGGTGTTATTCCCAGCAGTTACAACGATATTACCCACATAAATCAGGATACAGCATTTTAGAGGAAATAGAGTCGATTAAAATTGTCCTAAATACATCCTATATTTGCTGGATACATAATATGTATACTTTATATACTTTATAGATCCAGCAAAAAGAAAATACGATCAGCTTAAGTACAGTTAGCATTTAAATAAAGCCACACCAAAAAGTTTACAATTTTTGAAGATGATATTTATCAATTTGACATTCATAACAAAATCAACCAAATTCATTAAAAGTTGTTTTCAAGGTTCCACAGGGTCAGCCAATGATGATTTTATTAACGTTTTATGACGAAAATGTACAAGATATGACACATACAATTACTTCCGAATCACATGATACTAATAAATAACTCCTCAACATGTGTAGTGGGAAGTGATGTCAGCACGTACAAACATAAAACAACAAAGTGAGTACCATCGAATACGGTTAAGTAACTGGACTGACCGATCAAACTTTCACCTCAGATCACCAAATGACATGTCAGTAATTAACAAACATTAAACATAACTCGCCTTAGATAACGTGTAAAAAAGATAAACGCGATTACACTACATTTCAGCGGACAGAAAGGACAACACTGACTCTAATCCGGATAAGTTTAAGCCTCTCATGAATCAAAAGTAGTGAACACAAATGGACAAAGACAACAAAGCCATGCATTCACAACACGACTTGTCTAAACCAATCAGCATTTAGAAATGCAACGGTTAAAATGTTAAGTTACCAATTTTATGAACGTGATTTTTCAATCTAACCAATGCTTCATGAAATGCCTGATATATTCACAATGACATCAACACACTAATAAAACTACGTCTCGTAATGACGGAACTTAACATTAGCATGACTACAATCGTAGTGTCCATTCCCATACAAGTTATATCAACTCATCTCATAAAATGCAATTTAATATATTCCATTGAAGCCTTTTTACGGCACCATTTTCCGGATTGAATTAGAAGCCGACATTATCACATATTGTAATGGTGTTGACGACAGGGCGTGAACGTGGATGCATAATTAAAACAGCGCCTGTTAGGAGTGCTTTGAACAGCGCGAGGAGACCAAGAAATAGCTTATCTATAAGGTTAATTACTTAAAATTACAATACTTGATAGTCATGCATATCTAACAGCTTCTATGATTTCTCCGCGGACACGAGTATATCACCGTCTATAACAATAGAATAATATCAAACATGATAATCAAGCAAATTCAGTGTCATATAGCGTCTAACAAGTCTTTAGGAAGCTGTAAGGAAGATATGTCGATGAGAGATATCGACAGGTATGTATTAAATTTAATATTCATTTCCACACAGTCTGCTAGTAATTGTTTACTTGCTCTGTCATATTATAAAAGACGCCGACATTTTACCAACAAGAAAAAAAAATCAGGTTAATTAACAAGGAAGAGTTTTATTAGTGATTTTGGAACAACAAGTTAAAACACAATGATTATACGGGAATATTCCTGGTCGGGTTGACGGTGACTGTATTGTACTATTATGTTATTCCGCAATTTCAGTAAATACTTCAATGCTCGTTTTTCAACTGGGTTAGACAGTTTAAACCAATTAACCTAACCAGTTCTCATGTAATTAGCTATCAATCAGTTCTATCTTGCTATAGTATAAAAATTGACAATGTCTCCACAAGTCCGTATGCACATGTAATCATGTAATCGGTAAACAATACTAATATCTAACGTATCCCAAAGTACAACTTTGTCAGACGGTAATGTTGACCTTTTCTGCATTTACTACAATCTTATTGCCAATATCACATTTTACAGACATATTAAAAGCTAAATCTATCTATTTCTATAATATACGTCGCCTAAATATATAAATGACATTGTGTTTCATTACAACATGTTATAAAGTTCACATTATTCCAGACCATTAGTCCGGAGGATACGGCGAATCTATCATAATTGTCTTCTATACGAAATGTAAAGGATGGGTTTTATATTTCACTCAGACAGGTCAGAAAAATTAGAAGACTAATATAACAATATACACAAATAAGGCTTGAATGGAATATGTAAACCGTCTAATGGTATCTGATGTTCTTCAACAAAAGGTATGAGAAAATCAGACAGGAAATGTAGCACTCAACCTAACCATCCGAGCATGAAATTAAAACACCACGTCAAAACTACCCCGAGCAATGCCCATGCATAAGCCAATGTAAGAAACAATAAAAAGTCCAAGTCCCCGCTGCAAAAATGCAGGATGACCAAATTTCACAAAGAAATTATAGAATTGCTGTTATTGCATGAGACCGAATGAAACGCAGCCAAGACTCAACCAAGTTCCCCAAGGCCCCTCTGCACGGCGACACAACAGCACAAACCCATGTCAAAACGGATACCAAACGAGGCACAACAACCCCAAGACATAGTTTAAAACACATAGGACAGTGACCTAACATAAAGGCGACATATAGATGCACAACTACGGCTTGACCTAGTTCAACATAATAAGCAAGGTAGGCAAGGGGCAAGGCAATCTTGGCTGAATAATGTCAACGTACAAATCAAGTTAAATCTTGCACTTTAAGCCAATACAACTCATTCTAAGAATCCACATGATATTGTTTAAATAAACTTAAAGATTTTCGAACGTATCCGTTGGAAGATAATATTGATTCAATCACCATCCGTCTTGTTGCAAAATATAATTGGTCTGGATTTTGGAAGTATGATACAAAGCATTTGTTAAGGTGAGGCGCAACAAGAGAAGTATAATGTATGTACGTGGGTGAATAAAAAAGTTGGTAGAATTTTGCCATAACTTTTTTATTTTTAGAGTTATCGTCATCATATTTATGCTGAATAAATACATTGGTGTTTTCTTTATATACACAGATTTATAGCAACCTGATGATAACCGTTTTAAAATTATTTAAATGTAAAATAAGGGCGATTACGTATACCGGAGCACACTGATAATTTGAAACACATTTTATTACATTTTCTAAAATATCTCAATTGATGGACCGCCAAAAACCGTCAAAATGTTATGTCTGATTGCATGATGTCATTCATACAGTCTATTAAAATTTACAGAACAACGGGCGGCTATCAAAATCTGCGTGAAAGTGGAATATACGTATATCACCTGGTCTATAATTATAGAATAATATCAAACATGATAACCTAGCCGATTCAGTGTCATATCGCGTCTTGAGGACGTCTTGAGGAAGCTACGAGGAAGCTACGTGAATGAAAGATATCGACAGGTATGAAGTATAGTTCATATTTCTTTTGACCCAGTCTGCAAGTAATTGCTTTATTGCTCTGCCTGATTTCCACAGAGACGCCGACAGTTACCAACAAGAAAAAGTCAAATGTAATCACATTGCATGATAAGTTACTAGGAAGAGCTAAACGATCGTTGAACAACAAGTTAAAACAAATTTATTATAGGGGAATATTCCTAGAAGGGGTGATGGTGACTGTATATAATTGGGCAATTCGCGTTTTCCAACTGTATGCCTAAACTAATTAACCTAACTAGTTACCATGGTATTAGATATCAATAAATTTTATCTTCTTATTGTTCAGTACTTAGCAAAGTATCTACAAGTTCGTAAGATTTTATCCTTAGCCCATTTAATCTCAAAATGTAAACACTACTAGTTACCACAACAGCCCGGTTGACGATTTTGTGTGACCATTTAGAATTCCACAACATTAATCAGACGGTCGGGTTGACGGTTTGTGCATTTATTATAATATGCTCAGTACATCTAGAAACGCAACGTTTTTCTTATTTCCATTTTTGACACATTTTTTAATATTGTGTAATAAAATTGTATAATCGCGTAGAAACTTGGATATTGGCCAATTTTTATCAATCGGATTACTTAAATTCCGTGCGTCAAGAAAATCACAAAACGCACGAATTCCACGTACACCATTTATGCATGATAATTTTGGGTGTAAATTGCTTCGAAGCATTTGTTAGGTTTGCTAATGGAAAGAAAATCACAAAAGAACATTTCTAGGCATCGAAATAAAATATATCAGGATAGTCCAAACATAAGCGAAATCAGGCCACTCGGACGCCTATTACGGGGACGTCAAATGGGAGGTTGCACGACCTTAAAATTGTTATATAACGACAATGACGTATCTGGACACACGCTACCAGCACTTTGACACCGTTTACAATCACCCATGCCCATGTCAATCATGTAAAACAAATCCCCGACAGGACAAGTAACTCCGTGTGCATCATCATTAGGCAAAGTTCACAACTGATTCATACACTGCTAAACAATTTGTTCGATGTCTTGCGTATGTAATCAATCAATAAGCAATCAATATTTGAACTATTCACTTAGAACAACGATTCTGAAAAATAGAATTTTACAATTTTGTGTTTCGTTACTTTTTAGCCGCACTATACACACATGCAATGTTAAATCGCATCGGAAGCACTATATGAAAACAAATGCTACAGCTGTATTGTTTATGGAATAAAATATCATCAAGATAATGCAGCTTGACTGTCAATAATAAAAAGTTTGAAAAATGTTGACAATAACCCAAGCGTTGCGTTTCTAGATGTATCCAGTATATTATTGTCAAGCTCACATTTTAATTTACGTCGCCTTAATACATAAATAGGATTGCGTTTGGCACGGTCTATAGTTAAACTCATCCCAAAACGTTAGCCCTAATGATACGGCGGATATATCGTAATTGTCTTCTCTACGGAATGTTTTATATTTCATTCATACATGTCAGAACATTACGGAGACTAAAATAACAATACATGTACATACAAATAACGCTTGAATGGAATATGTGAACTGACAAGACAAGACTTGCTGAATAACGTCAACGTTCAAATCAAGTTAAATCTTGCACGAAAACTAATACAAACTCATCCCAAGAATTCACGTGAGACTGTTTCAATAAACTTTAAGATTTTCAAACGTAGCCGGAAGGAAGATAATATTAATTCACTCACCATCAGTCTAGTTGAAAAAATATAATTTGTCTGGCATTTGGGAATATGATGCAGGGCATGTTTTAAATGAGGCGCAACAAGGGAAATACATTTTACAGACAAAATAAAATTATTGCCAGAATGCCATTGCAAGACGCTGATTCCTCTTCTCCCATGCTCTAATGGCGATGGAAAACATCGAACATAAGGTATGGCGAGTAATTAATACAATTTTGTTTCACAATAGACTTTAAATAAAAGGTGAATGCGAAGACATTTAAATGTCCCACATAGTCATCATATCACCAATCATGTGACCCAAGCTGCCCCGTCCAACCAAGTTCAATTAAAATATTGCTTGATTAGGCGTCAGACGTGGGGTGGTAACCTTTTTGCGCATACGCTGGTTCCTGTTCTACTTGACTAGTATTCAAACGTAGGATACGCATTTGAAAATCTCACCTGTTAACCAATTCTCATTTTATTGAGAACAAAACTTTTGTCGAACGTCTTACATCAAACGGAAGCTCGTTTTTACAGTAGCTTATTTATGAGCAGAAATATTCACCGTGTCTGTTATAGTGAGTGCTCGGAAGCTAATTGTCAGAAAACACGACTGGATTTGTCGTGTTTTGTGTATATACTGCATACTTTATCATCAAAAGTGTACACTTGTAGATAATGACCATGTTTCAAGCGGCCAGGAAATGGTTTATGTAAGTAGCAGTGTTTGTTAAGAAGGTGTTGATTGGTACCTTCATTAGAGTCATGCTTCAATCATGTTCTTGATGTTTTCAAGACCGGAGTTCCACAGTGTTGAAATAAGTATGAAGGGAAACCTAAAACAATGTCAGTTATAATTATGATTGTAAGCTATAACAAGCTTTCATAGAAATATTACTGATCATTCATGCTCTTTTAACTCACACCATTGTCGAGGATTTTATTTTCAGGAAAAACGAAGACCTGAATGTTCTTTAACTTCCATAATTTGTGCGAATGATTTAATATCGTCTTCAGAAATATCAATTATTTGCCATGGTCTTTAATATGTGGTTCATGCAGTTTTCATGTGTATTTAATTTAATTGCTGTTGTTTAAAGCCGCAATAAGGTTCCGGAACGACGTATTTTCTATAGATAGAAAACACAAATCTTTGTTACTGATTTGAAGACTGATACATAATTAACACATCAAGCTATTAAAACACGCGCTTACTGTCACATATGTGAAATAATTTTTCCTTGAAGATTGGCATAACGAGCCCAGTTTGTTTACAAATACGGCGTTTAACAGCATCTCCGTCGCTATCCGGAGACTACCGAGAATCTTTCGCCAGTTTCTGATAACCAATGGATGGATAGCACACCTGTTGATGAACAGGCGTATACTAAAACCCGGTATATACGAGTACCTTCCGGTATCGTATCTAGTAGCCCTGTTGCTGAATTCTGGGGATTTTTATTTGAAGTTTTTTGCATTTTTGCTGGTGTAAATTTGAGATAATTGAATTTGAATGTTGTTTTTTTTCAAATTTTTGGATTTAGTACCTAATGAATTTAAATAAAGTACGGAGTCGTCTTTTTTCCGATTTGATACTTGTAGTCAAATGGGCGTTGCCATCAAAATGAATTTGTGCGCAAGGCGAAGCTTGACGTCTGAATTTAGTAGATGTGTTCCATGTTTTAGTTTTGTCATCGAAAAAGGTATTAAAGTAGTGTCTTGCAGCCCGTTCATATTTTTGAATTGTAGTGATAACATTTTGTTGACGGCATACATATGTTTATCAGTTAACCATTTATCTGATTCTATGCTTTCCTTATCATTTAAATTTAATTCTGAAAGCCACGGAACTGGATTTTGTGACATGTCACTTCTTTCTGTATTGCTGTCAATATATATTGGTGATTTTATTGGTGACGTTAAATGTGGAATTTCAATATTTAATGTTTCTGGAGAAAAGTTATAATCAGGTTCATGTTCAATCTTAATTCTCTTATTTAATTGGGTTCGGTAGTCGTTGATTGTCTCTTAATGTCATTGTCTAATTTTTAGGCGATTTTGAGGTTGGTACAGTTGGCTAGTATTTCGCTAGTCGGTGATACATCATTTGATTCAGAGTTTCGTTTCAATTGTTCGTTAATAGCTATTCGTGGATCTGGTGCAGGGAGGACGTTTTCATAGTCGGATGGCTTTGGTTTCATCTGACCAATTTTTATATTTTAAGTACACATTCAAATGAAGAAATTTGGACGATTTGTTTTTAACAGAAACGATGGCAGTTATTGAAACATTCAATGTATAATAATAAGCGGTTTCAAATAATTAGAGCAAATTAAATATAGTACAATAAATCTATTGTATCTATTACTGAGGTCAACGTAGCAATTAAAAAAATGATAACAAGATCAAAAGAATAACTTTATTTTGTTTTTACATACTTTAAAGTAGTTTTTTGCACATGGAGAACATATATATACGAGGGTTTTCCCAGAATAGCGTGTATTGTTTTTATTTATTTACTCCACCATAACGATACAGTTATGAAATTTTGTATGGCATTTCTACAACAATACAACGTTTATTTGACGAATTTATTTTACATTAGCATACGTCGACGATAATTGGATGCTTTTGTAACCCATGGTAACAGCATACGGTCCAGCACGAAAAAAGTATGTATCACAAAATTGAGTTTAAATATTTAATGGCAATAATACTTAAGTAGTTATAGCCACAACACCCCAAAATATATGTAAGAATCAGTGGCATGTTTTGGTGAATTTGTATACAATGATTCACAGTGAAGATTTAATAATTTCTTTAAAAGTTAATTATAATTTGGGCATACAGCACTTGATAATTTTCAAGATATAACAGGATTCTGGGACAACCCACGTAAATAGGTAGAGTTTAGTTTGGTATTGAACTGTTAGTATAATCCTTTATACTTGTTTTTACATTGTTCAAAATGCGTCACTGTATTTCTATCCTAACTGGACTGTACTTTAATTTTCCATTCATATGATCATGTTTGTACGTTTTATATTGCTATTAAAAGAAAAGGCCACCTGTTTGATCTTCATATCATGGACACGTGTTTATGAAAATTAAATAACTCACAACATTCGTGTATATTGAACATGCAGATTTATATACTTACAAGTAAACAATTATTATTTTATTGTAGATTCTACTGTACATGAAAATATAAAACTAATAATTATCGGAGAAATTAAAACATCTGCACACAGCCAGGGATTCTATATATAAACAATATATATAAAATATATACGAGCTCCTGACACACACCCATTCGCACTATCTATATTACACACGCATAGTAAATCCGCCGCCTCTGGCATGTCAATATACAACGTGATTAGGTGTCAACAGTTGATATCCGGAACTCTGTGAAAGGTGGTTTTCGCCTTAATTTACATGTAGGTACAAACAAATCTGGCCTAGTTATACTGGTTTTGTATTCATATGCAAACACAACTGACCCCCACTTTATTGTCCAGATATGAATATTCAAGACTCAAAAGGATTATAACGGTAAAACTTTATTTGAACCTACAGATTAGTGGAGATCCGGAGTAGGTCTATACCTGGCTACTATGTACGATACCGGAAGGTACTGGTATATACCGGGTTAAAGTGTGCGTCCGTCATACGTTATGCGTACTTCCGATCATTGACGAAATATTCGGAATTGTTCGGAAAATTTAAAAGTAAACACTATTGAGTATTTTGTACGGAGGACAAAATACTAAATAGCGTTTTCAGTTGATTATTTCTCAAAGACGGAACAGCGACCTGAGGTCAGATATGGGTCCCTTCTGCACCATTTTTAGTATAATTTAATATCTCAATATTTCGATATTCTTTGTAGATAGAAAATACTACCATTTTAAACCTTATTGGGACTTTAAGAAAGAGCAAATTAATACTGATTTATCATTACACAATTGAATACGCCGAGCGTTACATATATTTGTGGTAAAATGTTTAAACAATAATTTGAACTCACGATAAAACTGAAAATATGTTTTTCTTCTTGCGACTGTTGTCATGTTTGAGTTCACTGACATGGATTTACTAATTAAATTATCAGGCAAGGTTGTAACTGAGACACAATTGGAAATTCAAAAACGTCTGCAAAAATCCAGTACATGAAAAAAAGTAAAATAAACTTGAAATTAGTACAACTGGTTAGGAATTTAGACACAGTAGTTTCTAATGGGCATGATGCTAATCTATCAACGCATTCTGCAGAAATGTGTTTAATAACGGTAAATATGTTCAGAAAGTCGAACACTTAATCATTGTTAAATCAATCAATATAAGTTGACCAGTCCTCAAACAATTGTGAGTACATAAGGCTATTGAGAATTATATGTGGCATATCTTTGTGTACTCCTTATCGTTTCGCACCAAGACCAGACACTACAACACTAGTTGAAGCTGTTTTACTACAATGTACACGGTCTTGAAACTACTTTGCGCAAATGTCATTCTTCAGCCAGAAATATTTGTTTACTAGCACAAACCAGGCACCAAAGTATCATTGAGAAAACACTTTTAAACTCAGCCTCTTCACGTTAGAAACGTTTTAAGAAAATTGCTATGAATCCCGCAGACATAATGGAGAGCTAGAAAGGATAGAAATGTCACAAATGGACTATATCAGTTGGAGAGCGTGCGAGTAAATGCGTCAAGTCAGCGGTGAACATATTGATTAAAGCAGCACTAAGGATGTAATAGAAGCACTCTCACTAGGAGCGAGTGATATTGGTGGTGTCAATCTGTTAAAGAAATGCCACTGGGTCAAATGAGCCCGACGAGCGTGTGACAATTTTCTCTAACATTGCATGTAATAATATATCTTTGATATTTTTTATTAGAATTGAAGTACATGTATGCTATCACTTTATAGAACTAGTTTTGCATGTTTGCTAATGGGTATGTATTTATGTATTTAATAATAAGGTTCGTTAAAACAAGGTGTTACCATTTCTATACCATTTACATGTACGTATCGACCTTAATGATTTTATGTCAACTTTCAATATCAGATGAACAAGGTTTTAGGTCGGTAAACGACTAACATAAACAAATAAAACATAAGGAACGCATAGAACCATTAAACAACGAAAGAAGCACGCGCCCAAACTATTAGAACATACCAAAGAACAACTCGTTGAGATAAACTGCATTTGTAGTATCATATAATTATCGTTTGGTTGTTAAAATATAACCAATATTGTTGCTAAAATAACGAGGGGGACCAGGTGGAACAATAAACAATTCCATAGTAAACGCGAATGGAAGATCCTTTGTTCTGGGATGTTGCCTGCTCGATAGTAATTCTGACTTTGTACATAATATCTGTTCACTGTGTTAGATATTGACGTCTGATCATTGCTTACAACTGTCTCGTACATGGACTTCCGGTCCCATAACTGCACGACGACTGGATTATAGAAATATAACGGAATGAAAACATGGGATCATAGTATTTATTTAAGGAGGTACGTTTGCTAGGGGTACATCTTTTAAAATGGGATTTCAAATTTAGTGAATAATCGAGTGATTTATACAAGTTTCGGTATTTTCAGAGAATACCTAACAATAACTTTATGTTTAGTAATAACCGGGCTTTTTGACAATCCCATTTCACGACATTTTGATGTAATTTATTGATATTGTCTTTAAAGCATCTGGTCTTGAATGCACGGAGCATTTGATTATTCTGTATAAAATGCCAACTAGAGACAACATTCTCAAATATTGAACAAAACAAGACTTAAGCATGATAAAACGTAAAACAAATATGAATGTAATTATAAAAATGATAATCCATGGTTTTTCTTCAAAAGTTTTCTCAGAATTTTGCATTATATTACGTTAGGTATTAAAATGAACGTTGTCCTTAGCTTTTGAAATCGAATTTCTATAGATATATCTCAGATGTATTCGCCATATTTGATACCCGGATATACTAACCATGTATGTTTAAAAACCCGATATTTCTGCATTTTGCTGTGATATAGGAATCATATCCATATTGATATGTATGGACGTACTATAAATATAATATATTTATATGAAAAAAGGTCATATTTTTGA
This sequence comes from Spisula subtruncata, assembly GCA_963678985.1. Taxonomy (NCBI): domain Eukaryota; kingdom Metazoa; phylum Mollusca; class Bivalvia; order Venerida; family Mactridae; genus Spisula; species Spisula subtruncata. The sequence continues at coordinate 66,120,666 of OY787661.1, forward strand.
AAGTGGAAGATTGTGCATCAAGTGTATAGCAGGTATAAATACTCTCTGCCAACACATGTTGTGGCAAGTTTGGTATACCATTAACATTTTGTGCATGTATCAGAACGCAGGCGAATGTTACTATAGCGTTACCGGTCATTTATGATAAAAAGTTAATAAAACAAGCTGCATGATCATGATATATTTTAAAAGATGTGAACACCGTGTACTCAATTGCACTAAAGAACTAATACGTGTAATTCGACACGTTCCTCCTAGAAAATATCGACGTTTATATCACATACATTTTTTGATATTATGTACCAATGTAGCATTCTTCCATTACTGCTATAAAACTCATAAGGAGCAATCTGCGTCATCAACACGTCTAAAACAATGGATGAAACGCGTTTGTAAGCGCTTTACAACCAAAGTTGTGTCGAATGTCTTGCATCAAACCGTAGCTCGTTTTTACCTTCTGCTTATTTATGAGCATAATTATCCATCGTGTCTGTTATAGTGAGTGCTTGGAAGTTGTCAGAAAATACGACTGACATTGTCGTGTTTCCTGTGTATATTTCATACCTCATCCACAATGTAGGTAATGAAGTTGTTATAAGCTGCCAGGAAATGTTGTATAGTTTATGTAAGTAATAGTGTTTGTTGACAACGTGTTGATTGTTACTTTCATTAGAGTCATGCTTCAGTAAAGTTCTTAATGTTTTAAATACCGGGATGGTGCTGAAATATGTATGAAGAGAAAACCGACAACAACGACAGTTAAAATTATGAATGTAAGCCATTACAAGCTTTCAGAGAATATGTCTTATCATTCATGCTCTTTTTACTCCCACAAAATGATTCGAGGAAAGTTAGTTAGTAAAGTCAACTGAGCATCTTAGCATGGTATACTAGTAATAGTAACCGGAAACAAAATAAGCATACGTTTTCAAATCGAATAATACACGGACTAAAACTGCCTGCAGTTTGACAGTTATATAGAGAATAATAGGTTAGTGCCGTGGATGAGAAAGTTTATCTGGCAAGTCGGAGGAAGTTATCGGGTGAGCCGTAGGCGTATCCGATAATTTCCGCAGCCGAGCCGGATAAACTTTTACTCACTCGACGACACTTACCTATTCTTCTATTTATCCGGTCACTACACCTGCTTTAAAAAGGGAATAAAAGTCGGGACTATTCATTTGCCTTTTCATTATTTGTGCGTAACGTCACGTTCGTTCACTGACGTCAAGACAAAAGAACAACGTCGGACATCTTGATAACGTCATGTACACGCAGGAAAGTCGTAGAACAATTGTTGATCGACCAAAGCTTATTTTAAATAGGAAAACCTCATCCTCGGGTACAGAGTTTCAACCGGCGACTCCGCTTTAAGAAGAAGTCCTTCAGATCACGTGATGAGGTGTCCGTTTATTGCAAGTCATATGACCACTTGACGGTTTATTGCAAGTCACATGACCTATTGACGGTTTATTGAAATTGTTAATCTGCACCCTGTTATCGGGCCGATTTTGCCGGAAGTGACTGGATAAACATGTATATTATGGCTGTATGTGCAAGTATATTTACAAACAGAACATATATTATATTTATAAACTTATGCTTTGTACACTCAGTATGTAGGTAAAGAACCACTGAATGCCTCCGCGGACCAAGTGGTGATACACTCAAGTAGTCCTTAAAAAAACTTTGGTTTGCCTGTAAATGGAGATATTTCTTGACAAATGTGGAGTTGAATGATGAAATTGAGTTTAAATGGTTGGTAAATATGCATGTGGTGTAGTAAAACTGTAATATTTGTATTATTCCGCTATTTTGTTCTTGATACCAAAGTGAAAGTAGACTAGGGTAAAACCCAGAACTTATAAATCCGGACATGCGTAAAAACGGATAGACCGTGTTTGAAGGACAAAAACTTTCTTAGAAGATACATGACCCCCCTTTTTTATTGCATTATTTTGAAGCTTAACTGCCCCTCTTTACAATCATATATGTGGTCCAGGTGGCCATAGACTAAAAAAAGTTGAAAATTGGGGCCTACTATGGCCAATTAACATTGAGCTATAGAGCAAATCTATTTGGTGGTTTCTAACCTGTAGGTAATCTCAAGAACATGAAGTTGTTGATATATTATTCCCAGACTGGACATATAATTTCCTTTGATATCCTAAGACAAAGCCAAACATCCCATTCTCTCGTTAGTACCTACATGTATGATATCCGGATTGTTATTAATGAGTTACACATGTTCTGGGCATAACACATACTTTATGTACGTATTTACGTTTCTAGTCCTCCATTATTCGCTTGTTGTCGCAACTTTTATAGTCATGTATCGCTGTGGAATATCCAACAATTTACTGTCACGTGGTTTCTATGGACATACACGAACAGCGGTGACAACTTTTTCCTTCTGTTTGTCGCAATCAATTAGATTAGTAAATAGGAGTGTAGCGTAAGACACTAACATATACATCGACAAATTACTCTCGAATATTAATTATTGTAAGTTATATGTATAACGTATGCTGTTGTGTATGGTTGTCATAAAGTATCTAGTCATGTTGTCCATACAATTATCATCATTGTGCATAAAAGTATTAGAAATGAACAAAATATTTTCGAATACACTAAAGAACGAATTAATGGAATTTCGACCTATTCTATGCAAACATCGTTTATATCAGATATGTCTGTTCGAATTTTAAAAATACCAATTTGATATTCTTCCATTACTGTTCTAAAACTAATAATAAACAATCGGCGATATCAACAAAACCCTTTTAATGTGCTTACATTTTGGATAAACAAAACTGAAAAGAAAATTAAAGATAAATCACAATCAATTTGTGTGTGTTATTGTTCAGCATAATTCCTTATAATGCCTATGTAACTGGAATTAACTTTCAAACGATCATGACTTAGGGGGTATATCATCTTCTATAGCGCTACGATTGTCTGAAATACGTCGAATATTTACTTCAAGTTTGATGTGTTATGTTGATCGAAAACATGTGCTCTTAGAAAGATGTTACATTATTTACATTGTGTTATGAAGAATTTATACAATTTCAATATCACACAGAACTTGTTTCCCGTATGTGAGGCATGCAATTCACTTATTTTTCAAAGCTCACAGTTTATGTTAACTCAGTATAGGGGATAACATTATATGATATTGATAAAGATTGCTTATTTGATTTTATAAAACTCATTGTCCCGGTAATTGCTACCATGAAATGAGAAGTATGGCCGATAATTTGGTTAAATGCACAAGTTGAAGTTTCTTGTTTTGGAGGTGGTGCAAAATATTTCCCAATTATTAGATTTCGTTCACACGTTGTAGCGTTATATGCACCAGTCGCATGCACCACGCACAATATGTATATCCCGATACGTATGCGCATGCAAAAAATATGAATATGCCAATATAAGTTCGATACCCATGAAAATACATACATTATTCATTGAATATGTCACATGAGTTTCAAATGTAACAAGGTCAGACTATGATAGTTGATTGTTTGTAACCTGGGTTAAACAGGACATATCATGTCACTAGAGACAACCGTACCATTAAAAGTAGTTTACCGTTTTCTTTTGTTCACTTGGTATCACCGTTAGTTTGTTATTTGACATAGGGTCATCCTGTATTTTTGCGGCAGGGACTTTGGCTTTTAATCATTTCTATGGGTTGTGTGTGGGCATTGCTTCATGTAGGTGTGTTGTAATTGACTATGTTCTTTGTTCGACTTGTTAAATTGAGTGCTGCCTTCCCTGTCCGATTTTCTAGAATCTCTTATGAATACTGTACAAAATATATGAATATTTGTCTTAATCTTAATTACATTACAATCGAGACTGAGCTAAAACATAAAGCGGCAATTTTGTGAAAAGTTTCAAATATGCTTCTCCTATCACTTAAGTTATATCTCAAATGGTGATGCAATTGTCAAGATAAGCAAATGTTTCATTCTATTGGACAACAAAATAACGCATAAGTATAAATAACTTGTAACTGATACGTTGCATTGTGTACCCGCCTTATCATTTGCTATAAAAATAGTTGTAAGTCACATGTCAGATCTAAAAACAGCATCTCCATTGACAACAAAAGTGCATCCGATCATCCTACTAACTACATACAATTATATTATCTCTACTTTTATAGTCATGCATCTTTCCGAACACGGGTCAGCTAGTTCATAAAACGCAAGCATATTACTGTCATAGCATCATTAATCATTCCGTCAAAGATAAGAACCCTTACATCCAATTTGGGAGCGCTATTTTCTGATAAATACCCCACCAGTGGCTAATGGTGTAATTGCCTCCTTATCACCAATTAAAACAAACAGTCGATAGACGAGCAATCTGATAAAGAATCCTCCTCAGTCTTTATGTGATGAACGACGGGTTCTGGATACTAAGGATTACTTTCCATCAATGGTCATTTTTGTCCTATTAGAGCACAAATAAAAGACTTCCTTATTTGGTACTTTTTTCTTCTGGAAACAATGAGAGATCATCCATTTAGACGATGGCGCTTTTTTCATTTGTAATAAGCATAATTGACAGTCCATAATTGGTATCGTGTCTCGTCGCAACAGTTGATAGCTCACTGTCACAAAATCCTCCTCACATTATTTCTCAGATAAGTGGTCAATCTTAAGAGATCACAGTGTTTCATCGATCAAGACTAAGGCCCCTAGCACTTCCTCATCGTTGATGCTAGCAGATTCTTTCCCTGGTCTATACATGTGCTCTGTATGACGAAATGACTAACATAGAAAATATGCTAAATGCCCGAAGGGTTTCATGTGGTGTCTTGTCTCGATCAGTTGATATATGAAAAAATGACGGTGACTGTCATTTTTGATCCATATAAACTTCCATTTATTCTTCCCAGAATGTTTGTCTATCAGATACAGTTATTGTATGAATCATGCCTGATATAAACCAATCTGACATCTTACATATAACGACATCCCACCAGATGTTAAATAAACTTAGCAACATATCTCGTATTATCATTTTGGGATAGCAACAAATATTTGTTCGTCAGAAAAAGAAAAGTTTCCTGACTAGTCATGTTCTTGACGTCCGATAGTGCGCAATGGTAGAATACGGTAATACGGTAAACTGCGCAACGTGTACGTTATGTCAGGACTGCGAACCCCGCACGTGTCATGTAGCAACTGGACAGTAGAACTGTGTCAATTTTCTTGTATCATTTAACTGACGTATTAGACATGTTATGTAGTATCTAATGCGATATTTGACCAATTTAATGATAATTTAACCAATGGCCTTACAACTGATTTAACATCAAAACTTGCATGAAGCATCGTTTATTTACTCCGAATCGCCTGGAAGTACGTATTGTTTACTACGTTAATATCGCAGCATCTTGTCTGATTAAGCGCCAACGTGGAAATTAAGATATAAATGTGTTTGCCAATGTATTATACCCTAACGTCAGGAAGACGAAATAACATCTCTTCAGATGTTTCTTGTCAGACAGAGAAGAGAAAATACCAGGAATACCATCACTCTTCGCCTATAGAATATTCCAAAAACAATGTGAAATTCGGTCATCGATTCTCAACAAACCCTTTATACGATCAATCAAATGTTTACAACAGCTGCTTACACGTGCACCATTTTCCGTTCCTTTGATTAACCATATTGTTTGACAATTGCCAAACGTTATTATTAATATCCGTCCGATACAGATCTATGATAGACATTGCTGAAATAATATACGTTATGATAACTTTCACAGACTGTAAATAAACACTGCGCACTGCAGACATAACACTGATTGTTTTAACAGCTTTGTGTGTAGCATTGTCACGTCCGCCAATCTAACACCTAGCTACCTAGGATTCTTAACACATAAAGCATGTAATAGATGATACTTTTCGTGTAAGAATTAGTTATGCATTAAGTTAAGCATTATGCAAACAGTCTGTGTGTCTGATTTGAAGTTAAACACTTAGTTATAATACATACTACTTCGTTTTTCCATACAACCTATTTGATTACGCAAATAAGGTCATCCACAATGACACACATTAATTGTTAGAATACAGACCTTGTACTAAATTTGATATATTCGCAATTGGGAATGACTGCTTATAAAAGGTAGGGTGTATGTTTTTCTGTTTGTTGTTATTGGGGGACTCTTCTTACAGTAGAGCAACAGGTAGACACTCACAGAAAGGTTGAAATACCTCAAAGTAATGAAGCCACAACTATAAGAAATTAATTCCAGTGTTTTATGGATAATTTGTAAGAATGTTATGTAATGTAACTACTATCAGCAAAGTTTCCTAATGTATATAGTTGTTATAACGTCTCCGTTCTGGGAATATTTTAAAGCTCATTTATAGTATTTGAAAACACGATGTACCGCAAATTTTATGCAAATGAAGAGTTACTGGAATATGGAACTAAATGATATAAGTATAAGTGAATGAGAAATAATGTTGGAATTCGAAACAAACCTGCAATGAATGTAACGGCTTAACTATTTCCCTGTATAAGAAACTATAATCTTTCCAGCTTGGTCCAAAATCGATGTTTTCATTATTATTGTTGAAAGATAATTAGCTACTCGTTAATGCTGCCTTTGGAAAATCGATATTAGAACGATATTATCATATTACGCGGCAACTTCAAGTTTTAATTACTGGAGAATAATTACATTATTTTGTTATTCTGTTTTTAATTCACCGGTGAAACATTTGTCTTCCCAAGCTGACAGTTGAAAGATTTGTTGCATGTTACAGACATGTTTTATTCTGATTTCACAAGATTCACTTACACAGCTGATTACTGTTTTCGAAGTGTCAGTAAATTGAATTCTTCAATATATGAACAGTACGTTGTTTATGTCCGAGGAATGGAATTCGAAAACCGTCCAAAATCTTTTTAAAGCAAATAAAATATGCGAGAAAATCTTCAGTTTTATGTATGTCAAATCGTAATGGAACATAGCTCAGATTCGAGTTTTATACTTATGTACATGTATATGAAACATGTTATGCATTTTACATATAAGTCGTACTTATGAAAGTATATAAATATATATTTAATTAGCTCCATATGGTCAATGAGGGCAATTAAATTGGTACTGTTCCATTTCAAAGATGTGCACTGTTTGAAAAAGCAAACTTCTCAGATCGAACGATAAAAATTATAGTTGATTTTCCCGTTTTGAAAATTATTTTAATTAACTTAGACTTCAGTACACACAACTTGTTCTGCAGGGAGCTCTTTCAGACAGATCGTTAATCAAATACATTTTGTTGCGAATAGTGTAAAACGAGTGTTTTTGTAGCTCAATGTTTTCTTCAGGACATTTCGACATATCGTACGATATTAATACTGTTTTGATTTTCAAAGACATTTGTGAGATATTACCTTGCCGTCTCAATGTTCACATTACTGCTATACTGTAGAACTATGACATAAGTAATGGATGGGCTGTTTTATTTATAAAGCATAGAATGATGACATACCCGGTGCTATTCCCATCAGTCGCACAACGTCTGTGAGGAGTAATTTATACAGAGTGAGAGAACTAGAACTGTCTTGTCTATAAGGATAATTATTTAAATGTTCCCTGACTTGATATTCATGTATATCTAACAGCTTCTATGATTTCACCGTCTATAATTATAGAAAAATATCAAACATGATAATTTAGCTGATTCAGTGTCATATAACGTCTAACAAGATATGTCGATGAGAGATATCGACAGGTACATTGTATGTAATAAATATAATATTTATTTCCACACAGTCTGCTAGTAATTTTTTCTTTGCTCCGCCTAAGTATAACACGATAACTATAAAGACCCCAACATTTTACCAAAAAAAAATACAATCAAATTTCAGGTTAATTAACTAGGAAGAGTTTAGTGATTTTTGAACAACAAGTTAAAACACAAGTGTTATACGGGAATATTCCTGGTCGGATTGTTGGTGACTGTATAGTATTATTATGTCATACCGCAATTTCAGTAAATACTTCAATGCGCGCTGTTCAACTGGATTAGACAATCTAAACCAATTAACATAACCAGTTCCCATTTAATCTGATATCAATCAGTCCTATTTTGTTATTGTATAAAAATTTACAAAGTCTCTACAAGTCCGTAAGCCCATGTAATCATGTAATCGCCAAAGGTAAACAATACTACATGTAGTAACCAGTACATTCCAAAATACAATTTTATCAGACGGTTTTGTTGACCTTTTGTTCATTCATTACACTCTTATTGCCAATATCACAATTCACAGACATATTAAAAGCTTTATCTATTTATTTCTATAATATACGTCGCATGAATATATAAATGACATTGCGTTTCGTTAAAGCAAGGTCTAATGTTCAACTTATTCCAGAACATTAGCCCCGAGGATACGGTGAATCTACCATAATCTATACGAAAGGAAAAATATTGGGCTTATATTTCACTCAGACATGTGAGAAGAATATGAAGACTAATATACCAATATACACAAATAAAGCTTGAATGGAATATGTGAACTGTCTAATGGTATCTGACGTTTTCCTAGACAAGATTTGCTGAATGATATCAACGTACAAATCAAGTTAAATCTTACACGAAAACAAATACAAACTCATTCTAAGAATTCACGTGAGGTTGTTTGGTATCATGAATTATCTTGCTAGCTAGCATTAGAGTTACTTACTTATCAATGAATTACCAATATATGCAATAAAAGAATGATTGCATTCACGAGGTATAAAACAGGAATCGTTCATCTAGCTAAACATTCCAGCATACCCAATCGTAAATACCGTAACATCATTTGATCGATCATAGTACACAATTTAATTTCTCTCAGCAAACATTTCTCTCGAGTCCTTGATGCAATGAATAGCCAGTCATCAATACTATGGAAGATGAAAATGCTTACCACACTAACTCCAAACAATTTCATTAATATCTTATTTATCAAAATATCAAATAAATGTCAACAAAAGTCGCAATAATTAATTCCCAAGGCGAGCAATCATACAATATGCCTCAGGCAATAGATCGTTTTATTTGTGTCGATTAATTCGCAATATTGTACAGGAATAAATTTGGAATTTCCAATATATTACTTTCTTTCCGGTATTTTTGTATAGACCAAGTGTTATAATAAAGCAACTATTCTAGTTTTCAATTCGGGTACATTTTCGGCGTCAAAGATACACAAGTAGTACAAGAGCTGGAATGGTTAATGTCAGGATAATACATGACAAGTAAGATGTTTTGTCGCAATCAAGCAGTAGTTGTTTGCTCAGTAAAACGTTTTATTTTCGTTCGATATATTGTCATTTGCCAAGTCGGCCAATTCCTCTACAGGTGACAAGATTATCGATTGATCAGGCAAAAACCTGACGTCACGATTAACAACGACGTCGAACATTTTGATAACGTCCTGCACACGCAGGTAAGTCGTAGAATATGTATCCATCAATTCCAGCTCATTTGAAATAGGAAAATCCCACCCTCTGGTACACAGTTTTAGCCGGCGACTCCACGAAGAAGACCACCAGGTCGCGTGATGAAGTGATACGTGATCACGTGATATAGCAACTTTATCAGTCACCCCGTTATCAGGCCGATTTCCCGGAAGTGAGTGGATCAACTTAAATACAGTTGCAAAACGACACGAACCAAACATTAAAGAAAACGGAAAGCACAGATGACTGCATCGCCGATTAAGGAAGTTAACAGACATTCACTTTTTTTAGGTCTGTATATGAGCAGTTCTCCAGGAAAACCGGGCTTATTGACAAAACAATAGTAAATAATAACAGTTGGAAATAGGTCTAAACTGAGAAAAAGGCCATTTTCATCGATTTGATCGTAAGTAGTTGGATAATATAGTTCTATCTTAAAGATTTAAATTTTCTGATAAATTATGATAAAATTCCTTCCGTCGTTGCTATGGTGACCAATTTCCGAAAACTACCCGAATTGAGAAAAACAAGGGGTTACTGGGTAAAAATAGCAGCTTTTTTCCCTTTAAGCTAACACTCACAATTTTGTCGTATTTTATTAAAGTCTGAATATTATTTTGAAATGTGACAAAATATTGAAAAGTTTAGGTCAATAGCTCATTAAATACTGGGTTCATGAATTGATTGTTAACATTAAGTCAAATAACGTGCGAATGACGTTTGCGAGGTCACTCAAAAACTTGACGGGAGTGGTTAGTTTCAAAAGTATATTACTTTAATGTATGTAATAATTCATTCAAATTTTCAGAAAGTGTTCTTAGGAGTCTCGTCCTTCTAACGATTTATTATCATGGTTTTCGTAATTGTGTCACTAAGCCCGGATTTCTTGGAGAACGGCTCATATTTCGTTGGCTTTTATATACTTACATAAACTGTGAAACATTTCCTGGCCGCTTCAAAAAAAATCATTACCTACATTGTTGATGATAAAGTATGAAGCATATAGAAGAAACACGACAGAGCCAGTCGTATTTTCTGACAATTAGCTTCCAAGAACCTTAACAGACGCGAGAAATATTTGCTCATACATAAGCTACGGTATAAATGAGCTCCGGTTTGATGTAAAACTTTCGGTGCAAGGTTTTGTTATCAAACGATTGCAAAGAAATGAGAATGTGTTGACAGATGCGATGCATTTTAACGAGACAATATCTAAATTTAGGATGCGTTTTCTTCACGGAATACCTGCCAACTCGAAAAAGATAAGCATCGCCATAATATGATTGTATCGCGATTTAATGCATTATATTCGACAATTTACTGTATAGTGTCATATCTCTGAACTGTTCATGTGATTATTGAGGAGCGGATTAATTTCAATTAAATGATCAAGTGCTGATATTTTATCTAAAATGAGATCTGAATCGTCTGCCAGTTGCTGGCGGGAATGAAACAATCATATGAAGTGTTGCTATAGATTGTTAGCATTTTCAACATTAATAACTTAAATAGTAATATAATGCTTAACTGGATATATTTCATACATATAACTAGTATATTATCATATAGCGCAATATACTCACCTCTCCAAACTCCCCATACCGAACTTTGGTTAAAGTTGTCGTTCGTAGCTCTCACATAAACACCTCTGGAATTTTGTTTTAATTGTTTGAAATTCGCGTTGAATGAAGTAGGCGTTTAAGATAGCTAATGTCCGGACGCTACATCGTGGTTAAGGTGCAGTGCGGGTACCAGATACGGAAAATTGTACTAAACTCATTTCCGTTTCCGTTGCGGGTGATGATTCATATTTTCTCTTCAAAGGGTGAACTAAGGGAATTGCGGCGACTATGAAAGATAATTAAATTATGCACACGTGAAATCAAATGCCTATGCTCGAAACAAAATGATGTTCGTCAGCCAGAAAGAAATTTATTTATGTTCTTCTTTTATAAACCGGGCACCAACGAATCTTAAAAATCAGCCTCTAGATGTAAGAAACCTTTTAAGAAAATTGCTACGAATCACGCAGAATTAATGGACAGCTAGAAATGATGGAGCCGCCTCAAATGGACTTGATCAGTTGGAGAGCGTGCGAGTAAATACGTCGACTCAGCGGTGTACATATTGACTGAAGTCGTACTAAGGATATATTAGAAGCAAACTCACCGGGAGATTTTAATGACCTCGACGAGCTTGTGAAAATTTAAACCGACATTTAGATAATAGTACCTAATTATTGACAGTGCAGTGTTACATATTTCTGTGCGTCTTTGGATTATCTGTACAAACTAAAAGTACATGTAAACCGCTAAATGAACAGTAACAACGTACCTAAACGAGCGAGCGAAACAGTGAACCATGAACCATGAACTAAAGAAACCAATGAAATACATAAACTACATGAACGTACAAAGGAACAACCCGTTGGTGGACAATATGGCAACATCATACATGTATATGTTGACGTTAAGACACAAGATTCGAATTCAGTATCCCATGCATAAATATTCCAGTGATATATATATACAATGATGGATTTAAATTACGTTTATAACTTGTTTCCTAATACATACAAAATACATACGTTTGTAACTTCAATGTAGTAAAATTCATAAAATAGGAACAATTTGAATATTTATTTCATGTCAGAATTTCAAAATACAAAAGTTAATGTTTTGTATAAACACGGCGTTTTCCCATTTCGTGACATTTAGATGCAATTTATTGATCTTATCTTTAAAACATCCGGACTTGAATCTTTTGCGCATTTGATTATTCCATATAAAATGCAAACTAGACAACATTCTCCATTTCGTATAATTTTCGTATGAACAAAACAAGACATAAACATGACCAAACGAGATTCAAGGTTTTATGGGAAATGGTAAAAACTGGATGAATGTAATTATAAAAATGATTTCGTGTTTTTTTTCTTCAGAAGTTATTCAAGTATTTTGCATTTCAAGACATTTGAGTTTTGCAATTCGGATTTTCTTTTCATTATTATCATTTTGTATCGAATATGTATTCGCCTTGTTTGATACCGGCATATACAAATTATGAATATACATGTATAAATACCTGATTGCACCGCATATAGATAAGACATAGAAATGGTTATGCATAGGCTACCTATTAGGGTAGGGTATTTATGGCACATACGAACATATGTTTGAAACACGACAGCCAAAAGGAGGGTACTTTTGTTGCACAAGGTTTGTAAAATTTGTCTAAAAGAGACATTGGTACGACATTATAATATAATATAAAACAAATCAGAGTTTCCATTCGTCACTTTCATAGTATAGCAGTTAAGATGTTTCAAATCACATTACACAGACACTTTAACAAACAATGTCATCATAAATATGAACAATGAACATAATGTTATTGAATACACTTAAGAACTAATTAAGGGAATTCAACATATTTCTTGCAACCATGGGCGTTTAATATACAATCGGCGTTATAAACACGTCTCGAATGCTATGTAGGGTAAATCAATATAAGAAGAAAGTTACAGATAAAATAAAACTAATAATGTGTGTGATAATGTTCTGAAATATTCCTTATAATCCCTTTGTAACTGCGGTTAACTATCAAAGGATCGTTTCTATGGGGGTTTATCAATTCTGTAGCTCGAAATATTTCGAATATTTACCTCACGTTTGATGTGTTATGTTCATTAAAAACATGTGCTCTAAGAAAGATTTCATGGTGATAGCTTATTTACATTGTGTTATGAAGAATTTATACAATTCTAATATCGCACTGTAATTGGTTCCCGTATGTAAGGCATGTAATTGTTCAAAGCTAAAATTTATGTTTACTCAGCAAAAGTGATAACATTATATAATATTGATAAACACTGCTTATTTTGTCTTAAACTTTGACGAATTACATGTAAACCTGCAAATTGAGCCGAAATGAGCCGTATGGCTGATAATTAGGTTAAAGACACATGTTGCAGTTTCAGGTATTAGATATTCTGCAGAATATTCCCAATTATTAGATTTTGTTCACACTTTTTAACGTTATATGCACCAGTAGCATGCACAAATCAAATAACGAATATGCTAATACGAGTGATCTGTCCCTTTAAATACAAATTTGACCTGGACTAAATAGGACATATCATGTAACAAGAGAAATTTATACCATTAAAATAAATTAGCAGTTCTGCTGACTATCATTTATCGCTGGCTTAGAATGAGAAGGTCGTGAGTACAAAATCAATATTTTGAGAAAACAAGGAAACACTGTCTGAAATTTACTCAATGTTGGCCAACATGACAAGTGTCGGTTTTCATGGCAATAGGCCTATAAGAAGCGCCTTGTAATAACGATTTCAAATGTGTATCAGTCTTATAAGGTCGTAAGTGATAAGCGATACGAACATTTGTTTAGTTTCTATTGCATTGAAAACAAGACGTACACATGTAGATACAAAAACATTACAAAACGTAAATAAAGCAAACACTGTGTAAATATGATTCTGTAATCGCTTTTGTTTCATCTCAAGTCGTGATGTATTTTTTCAAGATTGATTCACGCAAATTGACCACATGAACTAGTAATTTGTGCGTTACATTGTATACATAACATGTCTTAATGTTAACAACAGGTTCTTAATGCGCAAACGTCCCTCCATAAAAACTAATAACATGTAATTATCTTATCTCTCCTTTTATAGGCATGTGTGTTTCCTAAAACTCAAGTATTGTTTGCTGGAAGCGCTCAATAAATGTCATTCTGTAGATACGAGCATCGATTTGATCTCAATTAAATTTGTACACAACTAGATAATACTGTCGCAGCATCATTAATCATTCCGTCAAAGATAACAACCCTTACATCAAATTAGGGAGCGGCTATTAGCGTTCAATTAGAAATGTTACATTTTCAGAAAGAGCCCCAACAGTGTCTTAAGTGTAACTTCCTTCTTATCACCAATTAAAACAAATAGTCTATAGACTAGCAATCTGATAAAGAATCCTCCTCAGTCTTTGTGTGATAAACGAGAGTTTCTGGATACTACGGATTACGCTCCATCAATGGTCATTTATGTAGACAGAATAATGACAGAATAGAGGAGATGGAACAAGGGAACCAGGACACACTGCCCCCAGTAACAGACGCAGATATTAGGAAGGCTATCCATAACCTGAACTCAGGAAAATCCCCTGATGTCGCAGGCCTGTCGGCCGAAATCTTCAAGTACGCCATTGAAGAAGTAACTGAGCCACTTGTTACTATCATAAATCAGATATTCCAAGACCTAGACATACCCGAAACACTGAAAAGAGGAGTTCTTACTCCAGTCCACAAGAAAGGCAAGGATAAGATGTTGACAGGAAACTACAGAGGAATAGTGGTCACTAGTGTCATCTCAAAGATAATAGAGAGCATCCTGAAAGACAAGGTAGACAGAATCTTTAGTAGTAAACAGAACCCCTTGCAGAGAGGATTCACAGATATGAGTTCATCCCTAAATGCCGCTTTTATAATTACTGAAACTATCGAGAGTCACAGAACATCCAAAACCCCACTTCTCTTCGCCACACTCGATGCTCAGAAAGCTTTCGACAGAGTTAACCACGAAATTCTTTTCACAAAACTTTATCATCTTGGGATCAAAGGGCACTTGTGGATTTTACTCAGAAACCTTTATAGAAACGTAACACTGCAGGTCAAGTGGCAAAACCGGTTATCGGATGGGTTCCACATGCTACAAGGCACGATGCAGGGGGCTAAGTTGTCAACAAGCCTGTACAAGATGTACCACAACGAGTTATTAAACACTCTGACTAGCAGCACACTTGGTGCCAACATAGGCCAGATCAGGGTTCCTGCTCCTACATGCGCTGACGACACCGCACTCCTTGCAAACAGTGTGAAAGAACTCCAGGGTATGCTCGATATCGTGGATGGCATCACAAAGAGGGACCTAGTCAAGATAAACCCCGAGAAGTGCGAAGTCATCAGGTACGGCCACAGAGATCCGGTTGAGGTCACACTTGATTCTAAACCAATCAATGTGGTCGACGGAGCGAAACACCTGGGAGTCATCCGAAACAGTAGAAACTCCATTGACATCGATAAGAGAACGCAAACAGGCATGGGGACGATGTATGCTATGCTGGGTCCAGCACTTACTGCAAGAAGAGGTCTAACGCCACTGGTGACACTTCACCTATGGCAGACCTATGCAATCCCAAGATGCACATATGGCATTGAAGTGTTACGCCTCTTGAAGGATGACCTCTCCAAGCTTGAAGTAGTCCAGAGACGAATATTCAAGCACCTCATGGCACTTCCGCAGCATACAGTCAACATTGCTACATATATACTACTAGGAGCAGAACCTGTGAAGACCGTGTTAGACCGAAATGTGCTCTCTCTCATGATGAATATCCTGAGACAACCAGGAACATGCGAATACCAGATATTAAGGCAACAGATAGCCTTTGGTACTGAGTCCAAAGATGGCCTCCTCAGCAAAGCAGTGAGAGCACTAGAGAAGTTAGACCTCCCGAGCCCCCCGGAACTTATTAACAACACCCCTGAGAAGAAGGAATGGAGCAGAACCGTCAAACGTGCAGTAAATGTATACTGGAAGACATTATGGGACAGAGAGAAAGAAGATAGATCTACTCTCAAGTATCTCCAAATACAAGACAATCCAGTCGGCAATCCACATAATCTATGGAAAAGTATCAAATCCAAAAGCCATGAGATTAGAAAGGCAGAAATCAAAGCCCGACTACTAACCGGCACATACATCCTACAAACAAAGGCCGCACGTTTTAATGGTTCAACCACATCCCCTATTTGTCTTCTTTGCGGAACAGGCGACGAAGACCTAGAGCACTTTGTCCTGAGGTGTCCTACTCTATCTGACATTAGGCTAAACTATATTAACACCCTCCAGCAGATGTGCGAGGAGATCACACCAGGCAGTTTTGGAAGACTCCAGTCCGAAGGACATCTCTTACAACTTATTAGACTGTACTCATAACAGTCTAACTTCCTACATTACCTTAGGTCGTGAGAAAACTATACACGTCGAGCGAATCAGCCAAAGCCTCGCAAGCTGCCTACATCGCAAGCGGTCTCTCCAGCTAAATGGAAATGCCCTTAAGGACTGTCAGACTCTAAACTGCCTAAATATATCGCGACAAGATTGCACAAGCAATAGTACGCGATAAGCTCCCATAGTACACTAACTTTTAAACATATTAATGAGCATACTGAACGGCATTGATGTTGTAAATAGGCATGCGTAGATAGATATTGTGGTGAATGGTGTTGTGCTATTATTCCCTGATGGATTTCGTATACAGTGAAATTTATGTGATCTACAGATCAACCAGAATCTTCCTACAGCTGGAAGATGTGCTTCTAGTCTAAGAAGGACATTACAGGACAAGGTACAAGGTACAAGGTTTGCGAGATTTTCAAGCGCCCATTACACACGGAAGATGTTTTAAGAATCGTCAAAAAATAAAGGTGAAATTTTCATTTAAATAGCCGATTTATCATGACAGTACTCGATCTCCGAGGAAATTGGTCTTTAATAGACATTTTTACGTAGTTTTACAATGATATCAACACTCAGATCATACCAGATGCTTGAACGTAAGTAGGCTACAATTCGTTCCATGTCAACAATGCAAATCAACAATTCTATGTCTCAATGTATAGCTTGTCAAAGCAATGTTTATGAGATTATTTTGTTACGGTCAGTGTGTATAATACTTATGTACCAGTTAGTTTCATCCTCAGCACCCCACCCCGGGTGAAGGGGCGCTCTGGGATTTAGAGTTGTCAAAATGAACAGCCCTTCAGCCTTCTACGGCCTACAGGGGAAGCTGATGGTAAAATCTCCCGCATTTCCCCAGACATCTACCGGTAAATATTGTCTCTAGGCTATTGGTATTCGCAGAAAAAATCCTAAATTTCCCCTGCCTTGGGGGGTAGCTGGATGGTAAAAACATGGCCTATCTGCCATGGATCCCTGTGGTCGGGAGGAACTGCGGATGCAACTGACTGGTACATTAATTATTTGTGGTGGACAAACTTGTGTACTAGCAGGGTCCATACGTTGTCGCTTATGTAATATCTTCGAAAAGTGTAGACTTTGTTTTCCGGTTGTCATTTACCAATAATTCAATCGTTTTAAATCACAAAGTTTCCCCTTTTCCCTCGCGAAATCATTGAGACTTCAGAAAAAGAGTACAAAAACACCAAAGTAGAAAAATGTTTCAGCTTTGCGATTGGCCTAAGAATTTATTATCGATTCGACCAATCAAAATATGTCTTACACAAGACACCGCATTGTCGGAAAACCAGTCTTTCTGTACGGGTGTCCGCCTAATGATGGTTGAAAATTCTTGCGAAACATAGGAGTTGAGCACAGAATTAATTGCTTACGCTGCCTGCCCACACATTTGTGGCTATACCCAAATATAATAACGAATGATTCTGAAGCCTGGTTAATAAGTGTAGAAAGCATGAATATGCCAGCACAAAACATAGCATTTCATGAAAAATGCCCAATGCAAACTGAACTTATTGACCGGAAACCTTTTTTATGTATTTTTAGTAAATGTGACCATGACCCGAAATACAATCCCAAGCTAGGTATCCATGCAAGCTTGCTATATACAAAGTATCATTAAGATCAGCCTATCCAAACTTCAAGTTATTGACTGGAAACCCCTAGTTAAAAATTGTTTGACATCGCTGCCTCGCTGCCGGTCATCTAGTCCGGGACCAATTGTCCCAATCTTATAAAGCAGGATTTTTCGTTGGAAAACCTGAAAAAAATACATGCGATAATGTACCCAGGAAAAAACGTACCCAGGACAGAAACTGAAATTGTTCAATTCATTGGACGGCTAATTGAAAAGTATGGGTACCCTTACAGAAAATATTCTCTCTGACAAATGTGTAACATGTATGGGGTTAACATGTATCAAATATGATATGAATATACTGCGAATGCAGTCTTAAAGGGACTGCGTCACGTTTTAGCGTATGGCAAAAATCAAATAAAATTGTTAAATATTTACTAAATAAGCACACTGGTATAAATATAACTTGTGAAACATTTTTTAAGTATTTTACCTAAAACAATTCTATACCATATATCTGAAATATAGCTTAGCAATTACCCAACATCTATTTAATCCCCGTTTAGGCGGTGCCTTAGTTCATATTATTTTTTGAAAGTCGAAGATTGTGCATCGTATAGCAGCTAGAAATACTGTCTGCCAACACAATTTGTGGCAAGTTTGGTATACCGTTACCATTTTGTGCATGTATCAGAACGCTTGCGAAAGTTTCTACGAGAGGTGTTCAACTTATTTATGAATAAAACATGAACGCCGATTTTGCAAAATTGAATAAAAACAATTGAAATATCTCTTTTAAACCATGTGGGAAAATGTTTAAAGTTCAACATATGATCATTATATATGGCATATTTTATTTGGTTAACGCTTGAAACAACAACTTAATAGGTGATGTTTTCTTTCTGATTTTAAGGCAAAATGGCCCTTTTATAAGCAGTTATGTTTTGTTTTGCATTTTTAATGAGTAAATTAGTAATATATGTCGTAAGAATGGTTATAAGAGTTCTGTTTCCAGTAATGATGAAATAGCACAAAAAAATTGAAAATTGCCCAACATTACCAAATCCTACACTATAAATTAAATCAGTTCTATAATGTCTATGATGAATCCATAGGCAAAACACTGAATAGTACCACTGATAAGATTTTCCATAGAAGCAGTCAGTAATTTTTTTCGGAAAAGTTGAATGCATAGTTCCGGGAAAATGCAAAGTTCCTACGCTGAAAATCAAGAAAAACATCCTTCATTGCCAAAAGTCCTGGGCACTGTTTTATCAAAGCATTTACGATAATCGTAAACTTACGTTCAAATTTGAATCCTTTATAATTATGTTAATGCTTCAAATTCAGGAAAAGCGATAGATAATATCATAAGTTAATTAATCAGTTAATGATTTTAAATAATTATATTTCCCTCATTTGCAGATGTAAACGCATTATAAAGAATTTAAATTTGAGCGTAAGTTTAAAATGTTCGTAAGTCGTTTGATAAAACAGTGCCCTGGAGTCTAGAAATGCAAAATAAACAACATTATGTGAAAAATATTGTTTCACTATGGCGAAGCAATAATGTTTCTTAGAGAATGTTATTATATATTAGCGTGTGCCTTTAGAAAAGGTCACAACGATAGGGAGAAGTTGGTGTTTATTCAGCTGTGTGTGTTCGCGACTATTTTCATGGAAAGTCATTTTGCTTGTTATTATGGAAATACGCACGTCAAAATCAATATCAAATTGACAACATTGGAGGCTGTGTTCTATGTACAAACCATTTCAAATATTGGTTTTCAACAAATAAGTTATACGCATTGTTCCTAGTGTCTATTCCAAGAAAATACTGTTTCATCCAGATTCAGTTTCAAGTCACCAGACACAACGCCAAATAAAAAAAATAAGAATAAAACTTTGATATATATTATAACCAAAATGTGGATGCCAAAGTCTTTTCATGCTTTAACGATATAATTTATTATCTGGTTGATACTAAAACATCGAATATAGAAGGAACAAGTAAACGTAATTATTTCGAGTTTTAGACCTTCAAAACACAAATAACAACACCCTCTACTTCAATGCTAAGAATTCTTTTACCGTAACCTTTCGGAAATGTACAATTATAATATATACTTCTTGATGCACTACTTTACATATTATAAAGTGTGTTATTCAATTTCATTGTTTGAGTAACAAAATATCGATGTTCAATTTCTGTTCATAAATAAGTTGAACACCTCTCGTATAGCGTTACAGGTCTTTTATAATTATATGTTATTTAAAAAAGCAGCACTTATCATGATATATTTTAAAATAAGTGAACATCGTTCGATTGCACTAAATAACTTTTTAATGTAATTCGACACTTTTCTCCTATAAAATATCGACGTTTATATCAGATACATCTTTTGATATTATGTACCAATTTAACATTCTTGCATTACTGCAATCAAACTCATGATGAGAAATGAGCGTTAACAACACTTGTCTGAAATTGTAATTTGCTTGTATCTTGGATAAAAACGCGTTAGCAAGCGCTTTACAACAAAATGTTTGTCGAAAGTCTTGCATTAAACCGTAGCTCGTTTTGCCTTCTGATTATTTATGAGCATAATTATCCATCGTGTCTGTTATAGTGAGTGTTTGGAAGCTAAATGTCAGAAAATACGACTGACCTTGTCGTGTTTATGTGTATACTTCATACCTAATACACAATGTATGTAGGTAATGAAGTTGTTTCAAGCTGCCAGGAACTGTTTTACAGTTTATGTAAGTATTATTGTTTGTTGACAAAGTGTTGATTGGTATCCTGATTAGTGTCATGCTTCAATAATGTTCTTAATGTTTTAAAGACCGGGACGGTGCTGAAATATGTATGAAGGGGAAACCGACAACAATGACAGTTATAATACATTAAAAGGTTTCATAGAAATTACTGTTAATTCATACTCTTTTTACTCCTACAAAATGATTCGACGAAAGTTAGTT
Source organism: Spisula subtruncata (assembly GCA_963678985.1). Lineage (NCBI taxonomy): Eukaryota > Metazoa > Mollusca > Bivalvia > Venerida > Mactridae > Spisula > Spisula subtruncata. Next base: position 66,141,777 of record OY787661.1, read on the forward strand.
AGGAAAGTCAACGGAGCATCTTAACATTGTTTACTAGTAACAGTAACCGGAAACAAATCAAGCATACGCTTTCTAATCGAATATTACACAGACTAAAAGTGCCTGCAGTTTTACAGTTATACAAACATGTATATTATGGTTTATGTGCAAGTTTATTTACAAACATGACATATTTTATATTTACAGTATATAATTATCCTTTGTACACTCAGTATGCTGGTAATCTCAAGAACATGATGTTGTTGATTTATTATTACCAGACTGGACATATAATTTCCCTTGATATCATAAGACAAAGCAAAACATCCCATTGTCTCGTTAGTACCTTCCGGATGGTAATTAATGAGTTACAAATGTTCTGGTCATAACACGTATGTACGTATTTCCGTTTCTTGTCCTCCATTATTCACTTTTATAGTCATGTATCGCTGTGGAATATCCGTCAATTTACTGTCACGTGGTATCTATGGACATACAAGAACATTGGTGACAACCCTTTCCTAATATTTGTCGAAATCAATTAGAAAAGTAAAAACAGGGTAACGTAAGACACTAACAGATATATCGACTAAGTACTCTCGAATACTTATTATTGTAAGGTATTAGTATAACGTATGCTGTTGTGTATAGTTGCTATAAAGTATCTAGTCATTGTTTCCAGACAATTATCATCATTGTACATAAAGTCATTAGAAATGAACAAAATATTTTCAAATACACTAAAGAACGAATTCATGGAATTTCGACACATTCTATACAAACATCGTTTATATCAGATATATTTGTGCTAATTTTAAAAATACCAATTTGATATTCTTCCAGTACCGTTCTAAATCTAATAATAAACAATCGGCGACCCCAACACCTCTCAAACACTTTGTACATGTAATGTGCTTTAATTTTGGATAAATAAAACTGAAAAGAAAATTAAAGATAAAACACAATCACTTAGTGTGTGTTTTTGTTCAGATAATTCCTTATAATGCCTTTGTAACTGGAATTAACTTTCAAACGATCATGACTTTGGGGGTACTAAGTATATCATCTTCTATAGCGCTACGATTGTCTGAAATACGTCGAATATTAACCTAACGTTTGATGTGTTATGCTGATCGAAAAAATGTGCTCTAAGAAAGATGTTAGATTAATTACATTGTGTTATGAAGATTTTATACAATTTTAATATCATCCAGTACTTTTTGTTTTCTCGTATGTAAGACCGCCAATTCACGTATTTTTCAAAGCTCACAGTTTATATTGACTCAGCAAAGGTGATAACATTATATGATATCGATAAACACTGCTTATTTGATTTTATAAAATTCTGGCGCATTCTGGTAAATTACTACCATGAAATGAGAAGTATGGCGGATAATTTGGTTAAAGGCACATGTTGCAGTTTCTGGTATAAGATATGCTGCAAAACATTTCCAAATTATTAGATTTTGTTCACACTTTGTTACGTAATATCACCAGCAGCATGCACAGACCAAAATATGAATATCCCAATATGAGTGAGATGCCCTTGAACAAACGACTTAGATTATTAATTATTCACTGAACATGACACATGACACAAAGGTAACATAACCAGAATATTCACTTGTTATCACACTAGTTTGTTATTTCTTTGTGACATACGGTCATTCTGTATTTTTGCGGGTGAATACTTTGACTTTTAATCATTTATTTGGGATGTGTGTTGGTATTGCTTCGTGTAGTTGTGTCGTAATTTACTGTTTTCTGTGTTCGGCTTGTTAAATTGGGTGCTGTCTTCCCTGTCCGATATCCTGGTATCTTTTATGAACACTGTACAAAATATGTGAATATGTGTCTTAATTGTAATTACATTTCACTCAAGACTGACATAAAAAACTTGAAATAAAGCGCAAATTTTCTGAAAAGTTTCAAATATGCTTCTCCTATCATTTTTGGTATATCTCAAATGGTGATGCAATTTTTCAAGATAAGCAAATATTTCATTCTGTTGGAAAACAGAATAACCACATAAGTATAATTAACTTGTAACAGGTACGTTGTATTGTATACATGTCTTATCATTTGCAAACAGTTTTCATGAGCAAACGACTCTCTATAAAAACAGTTGTAAGTCACTAGTCAGATCTAAAAACAGCATCTCCTTTGACAACCAAAATGCATCTGATCATCCTGCAAACTACATATCTGATCTCTACTTTTATAGTCATGCGTCTTTCCGAACATGTGTCTGCTAGTTCATAAAACTCGAGCATAATACTGTCGTAGCATCATTAATCATTCTGTTAAAGATAACAACACCAACATGCAATAAGGGAGCGCTATTTTCGGATAAATATTCCACCAGTGTTGTAGGTGTAATTGCCTTCTTATCACCAATCAAAACAAATAGTCGATATACGACCAATATGATAAAGAATCCTCCTCAATCTGTGTGTGATGAACGATGGATTCTGGATACTAAGGACCACCCTCCATCAATGGTAATGTATGTCCTATTAGAGTACCAATATAAGACTTCATTATATGGTATTTTTGTCTTCTCTGGAAGCATCACGACACAATGACAGAGCCTCCATGTAGACCATGGCGCTTTTTTTCATTTGTAATTAGCATAATTGGCAATCCATAATTGGTGTCGTGTTTCGTCGCATCAGTTGATGGGACACTGTCACAAAGTCCTCTTCACATTATTTCTCAGATAAGCGGTCAATCTTAAGATAGCATAGTGTTTCATCGTTCAAGACTTAGTCCGCTAGCACTTGCTTATCTTTGATGCTTGCAGATTCTTTCCCTGGTCTATACATGTGCTCTGTATGACGAAACGACTAACATAGAAAATATGCTAAATACCCGAATGGTTTCAGCTTGTGTTTGGTCTCGATCAGTAGATGTATGAAAATGACGGCGATTGTCAAATTTAATCCATGAAAACTTCAATTAATTCTCTCCAAAATGTTTGTCTATCAGATACAGTTATTGTATGAATCATGCCAGATATAAACCATTCTGACATGTTACATATTACGACATCCCAACCAGATGTTAATGAACTTAGCAACATATCTCAAAGGTTTACTTCATGTATTTTATTCTTTATTATGATTTTGGGATAGCGGGAACTATTTGTTCATCAGAAAAAGAAGTCTCCAGACTAGTCATGTTCTTCACGTCTGATAGTGCACAATAATAGAATACGGTAAATTGCGCAACGTGTACTTTATGTCAGTGCTGCGAACCCCGCACGTGTCATGTACCAACTGGACGGTGTAAACTGTCCAACTTTCCATGTAGCATTAAACGGGCATATACGACAAGTTATGCAGTAACTAATGCGACATTAACAAGTTTAGCCATTGGCTTTAAAAGTAATTTAACTTAGTCAAAACTCCCTGTAGCCTCGTCCATTTACTCCGAATTTTTTATCATTTATCTAACAATAAAACAATAGCCCGGAAGTATGTAGTGTTAACTACGCAATTTTTGAAGCATCGTGTCTGATAAAGCGCCAGTGTTGAAATTAAGACATGAACGTGTTTTATACCCCGTCGTCATTAAGACTAAATAACATCTCTTCAGAGGTTTCTTGTCATAAAGAGAAGAGAAAATACCAGGAATACCATCACTCTTTGCCTATAGAATATTCCAAAAACAATTTGAAATACTGTCGTCGCTTTCTCAACAACCCCTTTGTACGATCAATCACATGTTAACGACAGATGCTTACGCGTGCATCATGTAGTATTCTTTTGAATAACCATAAATTCTGACAATTGCCAAAAGTAATCGTTAATATCCGTCCGATACAAATCTATGATAGACATTGCTGAAATAATATACTTTTTGCTCACTTTCACAGAGAGTAAATAAACACCTCGTGCTGAAAACATAACACACTGATTGCTTTAACAGCTTTGCATGCAGTATTTTCACGTACGAAAAACAAATAACTGCCTAGGATTCTTAATATTGTTTTAGATGATCAGTTCTTTTTTAAGTGTAAGAAGAAGGTAGTATTTTGCAAACAGTCTGTGTGTCTTATTTCGAGTAAAACATTTACTACTAATAAATACTACTTCGTTTTACCACACATCCTATTTGATAATGCAAATAAGGTCATCAACAATGACACACATGAACTGTTTGAATACAGATCTTGTACTTGATATATTCGTGATTGGGAATGACTGCTTATGAAAGGTAAGGTGTATGTTCATGTGCCAATGGACATTTGTTTGTATGTTTGTTGTGATAGGGAACTCTTCTTAGAGTAAACGGTAGACACTCATAGTAAAGTTTGCCTGTTTAAGGAATAACAATCTTTCTATGTAGATAAAAAAAATCCTTTAATTTTGTTTTTGAAATATAATTAGTTCCTTATTCATACTGCCTTTGGAAGATCGATAGTAGCATATTGTGCGGAAACTTCTCCAATTTTAATAACCAGAGAATAATTACATTATTTTGTTATTCCGTTTTTAATTCACCGGGGAAACATTGGTCTTCATAGGCTGAAAGATTTGTTGCATGTTACAGATATTTCTATTCTTATTTCACAAGATTCACTTACTAAGCTGATTACAGTTTTCGAAGTTTTCTGAAATTGTGATCTTAAATATATTAACTGTACGTTGTTGATGTGAGGGGAATGGAATAAGAAAACCGTCCAAAATCTCTTTAAATCGAATATATGCGAGAACGACGTCAGTTTCATTTACGTCAAAATCGTAAAGAACATTACTTAGACCCGAGATATAAATGTATATGTATATGTATCTATTCTGCAACTCTGGTAATAAGTTACAGATTTACGTTGTACCTGCCAAACTTTTAACTGTCGCGCTTTAAAACCCACGGGCACAATGAGATTATTAATCTGACTAAATACTCAATTATTCATGAAGTGTCTAATATCGTCACAATGGCATCTAACACATTAATAAAATACGTCTTTTAATGATAGAACTTATAATAAGCATGACTACCAGCTTTCATTCACTTTCTAGTTATCCTCTCATAAAATGCAGGTATATATTCCATTGAAGGCTTTCACGGCACCATTACGTGGACAGAATATGAATCGTCACATATTGTAATGACGTCTAACACACTAATAAAATACATCAATTAATGATAGAACTTATAATAAGCATGACTACCAGCGTCCATTCACTTTCTAGTTACATCCTCTCATAGATTGCAGGTATATGATAGATTGGAGGCATTTTACGGCACCGTGTCACTGACCGAATTAGAATTGTCACACATTGTAATGGCATCAACAACAGGTCGTTAACGCGGATACATAATTAATACAACGTCTGTGCGGAATGTTTTGAACAGAGCGAGGGTATCTAGAACTGTCTTGTCTATAAGGATAATTACTTAAATGTTCCCTGATTTGATATTTATGTATATCTAACACCGCGGACACGAGTATATCACAGTCTATGATAACTTAGCCGATTCAGCGTCATATCGCGTCTACCAAGTCTTGAGGAAGCTATGCCAATGAGAGATATCTATATGTCATATATCTTTCCACAGTCTGCTAGTAATTGCTTCTATGCTCTGCCGGATTACAATACGATTTCCACAAAGAAGCCGACATTTTACCAACAAGAACAATTCAAATGTAATCAAATTTCAGGGTTAAGAACTAGGAAGAGTTAAGTGATTTCGGAACAACAAGTCAAAACGCATTTGTTATAAGGGGATACTCATAGAAGAGATGTAATTTATTATGTAATTCTGCAATTTCAGTAAATTCGGTGATGTTCGTTTGTCACCCAGATACGGAAATAAATTAACCTAACCAGTTACCATGGAATAAGTTATCAATCAGTACGTCTTGTTCTTACGTAAAACTTGACAATTTTTCTACAAGACTGCAAGACAAATTCGTAGCGCATAGCCTGATCAAAGGAAATGATAATAGTAACCAGTACAACCTTGTTGTTGATTTCGTGTGACCCCAAAACGGTTTGACAGTTTCCGTATCCATTATTTATTTCTAAGGTAACATTTTACCGACATAGTAAAAGCTTTATCTGTCTATTTCTATAAAATACTTCGCTTGAGTATATAGGATTGCGTTTCGTTACAGCACGGTCTAGAACTTAACTAATTCCAGAATATATTAACCCGGAGGATACGGCGGATCTATCATAATTATATTCTATACGAAATGTAAAAGATGGGCTTTATATTTCACTAAGACATGTCAGAAGAATACGGAGACAAAAATAACAATAAAGCTGGCATGGAATATGTGAACTGACTAATGATATCTGACGTTTTAAAGACAAGATTTGCTGAATAACGTCAACGTACAAATCAAGTTATATCTTGCACTCAAACTAATACAAACTCATCCTAAGAATTCACGTGAGATTGTTTCAATAAACTTAAAGATTTTCAAAAGTAGCCTGAAGGAGGATAATATTGATTCCATCACCATCCGTCTAGTTGAAAAATATAATTGGTCTGGCTCTTGGGAGTATGATACAATGCAAGTTTGAAGTGAGGCGCAACAAGGGAAATATAATGTATGTCTATCCGAGGCCACGTCATACCAAAGATGAAATGAAAATGCTACCACAAATTCCCTTTGCAGTAAAGAGAATCTGACTAATCAATATATTTTCAATATATTCAATAAAAGAAAGATTGCATTAAGGTATAAAACAGGAATCGTTTGCATAGCTAAACATTTCATCATACCCGATGGCAATTTACCGTACCACCATGTGACCACAATTTAATTTCTATGAGCAAACATTTCCCTTCAGTGGTTGATGTTACCACAAACCAATCATCAATAATATGGAAAATGAAAATGATTACCACACTAACTTTAAACAATTTCATTCATATCTAATATATCAAAATATCGCATAAATGTAAACAAATGTCACACTAATTAATTCCCAAGGCGAGCAATCATAACATATGCCTCACGCAATTCATCATGTTATTTGTGTCGATTAATTCACAATATTTTACAACGAATACATTTTGTATTTCCAATATTATACTCTCTCGTTCCAGTAATTTTTGTATAGCCCCAGTGTTGGAATAAGGCAACTGATGTACAAAATTTAGCTACTTAATTCGGTTAACAAAGATATTTCAAGCACTGGAAAGGCAAGTGTCAGAATAATTCGTGACAAGCAAGATGCTTTGGGACGGAAATACCTGTGAAACGTCACGAAGCAGTAGTGTTTTGCTCAGTAGAACGCCATATTTTCGTGTGAGATATTTCCAACTGTCAAGTCGGCCAAATCCTCCAAAGGTGAAAAGATTGTCGATTGATCACTAAAGTAGGTAAGAACCTGTTGAGTGCATCCGTAGTGCACTTGTTACCACGTTCTTCTGCCTAATGCGGCGTTCCAGGTTAAAGTCCCCGTGGATGTACTCAAATGACTGTCAATCTTCAACAAAAAGCTTACTAGCATATCAAGCCTACTAGATCTATGCTCTACACATAATTTAGTCAAGTGAAGCTTATCCAGTCATTTAAAAACAGGAAAAAACTGATATACACTTGAACAAACACGACATGAACCAAACATTGAAGAAAACAGATAATGACTCCGTCGCCGATTAAGGAAGCTAACAAACATTCATACGAAAAAGTTAAAGTTTTATAGTTAAAAGAGCATGCATGATAAGAAGTAATTATTATGTAAGCTTGTTACGGCTTACCGTTATAATCATAGCTGGCTTTACAGTAGGTTCAGCCTTCATAAGTATTTCCACACCATAGCATTCCGGTCTTTAAAATATCAAGAACATGATTGAAGCATGATACTAATGAGGGTACCAATCAACACCTTGTCAACAAACACTAACACTAAGATAAACTGTAAAACATTTCCTGGCCGCATGAATCGTCATTACCTACATATTGATGATGAGGTATGAAAAGTACTCAAGAAACACGACGAGGTCAATCGTATTTTCTGACAATTAGCTTCCACGAACTCACTATAACAGACACAGTGAATATTTCTGCTCATAAATAAGCTACTGTAAAAAATGAGCTCCGGTTCATGTAAAACTTTCGGTGCAATTACAAAGAAAAGATAATTTGTTGACAGGTGCGATGCGTTTAAACGAGCACATATGATTTTCCAATGCGATTTCTTCACGGAATACCTACCAACTCGAACAAGAAAAGCATCGCCCTAATATGATTTTATCCCGATTTAATGAATTTTTTTCGTCAATTCACTCGATAATGTCATATCTCTGGCAGTGTTTATGTGATTTGTAAAGAGTGGATTAATTTCAATTAAATGATAAAATGTTGATATTTTATCTAAAAGTAGATCTGAATCGTTTGCCAGTTGCTGCCATTGTTAACATTTTCAACATGATTATTTAAGTAGAAATATTATGTTTAACTGGATAAATTCCATGTAATTATATGATCGTACACCTATCAAAACTCTTCATACCAAACTGTGTGTATCTAGTTGTCGTTTGTAGCTCTCACATATTAGCCACCTTGCAATTTGTTTAGCATGCACTGCTTTCTGTTTGTTAACGTGGTTATGATCCGCTGTCATACAGTATATTTGTTTTATGTTACCTATTTAAATAACAGCTTTTGCCTGTTTGTGTAAAGGCGTTTGGAGGTTGACGTGTATGTGTTCAGAAAGGTGCCTCATAAAGGTCACATATAACGCGTAACGGAGAGCAGAACTTTACTAGACGTCCAAATCCAATATTATGGTCCGAATGGTGTATTTTTGGGACACAAAAATCAAATTTACAAGGCTGACCAGTGATTATAATGGTGGTCAGACGGGCGTATAGATAACAGAAAACAGTATGTTCTAGTCTATAACTTTGAGGATCAGTTTTCATTTCGCGTTGCCGTTGTAATACTTTATAAGCTCTTCGTCTATACATGTTTTCCGTGAACGTAGGAGTATCGTAATTCAATTTAATTATAAATGGTGTACAAATTCACGCTAAATTACCCAATCATTCTTCCCATGTATGAGGCGGGTTTGCGTTGATGAACAGAGTGGGTGAAAGCGTAATTGACAATCAGGAACGCACAGGGACAGGCGCCTGTTCAATAAACTTCATGGAATATTGCATGTAATAAAAAACAGCGAAAAATAAGAACATTCTCTTGATAGACATATACCTCACAGGAGTTGGTGTCTATGTAATATTGTTAAACATTGCTTGGTTAAGTTGACATTCAAGGACAACACAATGACGTGGTGCCTACGTAATTAAATTTGCAGATAATGCGTTTAAAAAGCAAAAAAGGTATAAGGAAATCAGACAGGGAAGCATTTTTGATAGAAAATTACTTAACACATAGGAGGTGGTGTTATAAAGTTACAGATTCGATATAAAAACATCCCAGTCGTGGGCTCGGAACGCACATGGATTAGCGCATGTGTGATTATGTTTTAAGGAACGACCGTAACATTCAACGTCTGTTTTATGTCAAATCAGCGATATTTCTGTAACTTCGCATGAAACATTTCAATTATCTAGCAGAGTCTATATTCACACCAATAGAGACACGCCTGACTTAATTACCTTTTTAATATAATTCCTTTTTTATGATCTAGTCGCCATACCAACGCATTGATGTGATCTCGCATCCGGCAAACGCGACTTTACGAGGCTTGAGGGAAATTTGGAATTGCTAAGCATTCCCTATGGATGCTTTTCTCGTGCAGCATAAATGGTAGTGTCTAATTAAAGCGATATCTTTAATCATAAAGCATATAACTTGACAAAGCCAGTCTAGTTCAGTATTGATATTGATTGTTTATAGCACAAATGTTGAAACCCGACTGGTGCTGGATAAAACAAGAGAGCCTGCCGTAAGAAATACACGTTGAAATTACTTTGAGAGAAAGACAACACTCAGTGATGGAGGTGGAGGTACATATATATGCCTTTCATGTTACAGTAGAAATAAAGCAAATAAAGGCTATGCTCAGCATAACAATATTTTTTTAGATTGGATCACAGTACAATGTTGTGTGCGGGTGTACTTTCTGTTTCGTATCGTTTCATCACACCAATTGTTCCACCACTACCACCCACCCAGCCCTAACATATTAACGTTTGGTTGTATGTAACGGTCAGCAAACTTATCATATTCCAAGGAACGAATATTTACTATAATTTATTGAAAGCAACTGACAGCTCCTACACATATAGAGGAATTGACCAATAGAACGTCCGCTTTGAGTGCGTGCTCAAGGTTTCTATCTCAGGTCGTAACCATGATACAAAAGACGTAAGTGTATCCCTTACTTAGTATCGACGGATCCGGGTAATTGCTGATTTCTGGGCGTACGAATAATGTGACTTGACTGCCCCCATGAAATATGATTGTAATTTTACTGCTTATCAGTACAACGATAATATTTATACATGTATATTAGAAGATATAACAAATCATGCAATGCCGCTGAAGTAATTGACTAACCAAGTCGGAGATTCGACTCAAAAGTTATTAATTTATACGTACACTTGGATTTCAGTAAACGTCTGAAATTGCCAGATTTCAACGAGCATTAGACCGGGGTCTCTTCTTAATGCGGTCACGAAATATATAACTTATGTAATTGCATTAATAATCAATAATTTCTAAAAATCCATGGGCTGATCACGTATACTTTTGGAAACACGCGTTTTATGGTGAATTTATACGACCGTAGCCATGGTAAATGATGCCTTACAATCCTGGATGATATATCCCAGACAAGAAATATGTGAACACAACTTTATCCTCCGGAAATGGAGAGTAAATTAATGATGTGACTTAAAGCTATAATTAACGACAAGCATTCCGTCATATTTCACAATACAATACAATCGCTTAAAGTATTACGATCGTTTAGTGTCCTCCAGGGAACTATTTCACTGCTTCTATAATCAAATTAAGTCAGATGAATTTCAATAAAAACGAGTAGTTTCCATTCGATCTACTTCAGTGATAAAAGAATGGCATTTGGCTTTGGAGATGTTGGGTATTTAGAAATGTTTTTATCGACGTGAAGCGTCTGTCAGTATTTTGTTCTCTTATAGGACCAGCATTCATACATCATCCATGCATCATCCGTACAATATTTACATGATACTTTCACCGCTCTCCATAGCTCATTTGGTTGAAGCCGGCCAATAGAGTTTAATGTTCACGTCAACGGCAAATGCTCGTGATTTGTACTAACATGAATCTTACCAAGCATTTTCAAGTTTCAATTAACTGGATAGAATGGTTATTGGTGCATAATACTGCAATATTTACGCGATTTAACACCACCAGTTATCCTGGACATTTTATTTCACTTGTATTCTTCTTTGTTTATATTTCGCTTAAGACTTGAAGTCAAATAAAGGTCGCGGGATTTAACAAAATTGAATACAAACAGTACACCTTACGTAAAAATTACATTATTGCTATATTGGATATTACAGAGCTACATACTCTTGACATTAGATACCAAGACACATCGACCGCCTTTCAATGATATTACATCAGTACCACTTTTTGAAGTAATTTGATATGAATTGGCCACTGGGACCAAAATAAAAAACGCTATTTATTGAACACAAATCAAATTTGTTTTGAACAGACACTGAATTCTGTCCATAAATGTGATATATAAAACACGATATATGATCACCGGAGACTCGCTCTCCTACAGGCTCGTGATTAAATGCACGTTTATCGATACAATTTCCTAATGGAATCATTTGTTATAACTTCCTCATTCCAGCAATATTTTATGTCTCTTTATTATATTTGAAAACGCGGTTTTCCGCCAATTTTATTGTTTTATGCAAACATAGAGCCACTGGAAAATAGAATTGAAAATATAATTATGAGCGAATGAGGAACAATGTTAGCATCTGAAACCAACATGCGATGTACATTGTATGTACCGGCTTACGTATTTGCCTTCATAAGGAATTACAATATTGCCAGCTAGATTCAGAATTGATGTTTTAATGTTTTTTTTAAATAATTAGTTCCTCGTTTAACTGCTTTTGAAAGATCGATATTAAAACGATAGTATCATATTGTGCGGTACCTTCAAGTTTTAATTACCTGAGAATAATTACATTATTTTGTTATTTCGTTTTTAATTCACCGGGGAAACATTAATCTTCATGAAATATGTCTTTAAAAATTATTCTTGAAATATTTGTTACATGTTATAGAAATTTCTATTCTGATTTTACAAGATTCACTTACAAAGCTGATTACAATTTTCGAAGTTTCAGTAAATTAAGATCTCCAATATATTCACAGTACGTTGTTTATGTCAGGGGAATGGAATTAGAAAACCGTCGAAAATCTCTTTAATGGGAATATATGCGAGAAAATCATCAGTTTCATTTACGTCAAATCGTAATGGAACATTGCTTAGATCCGAGATATATGTGTATATGTATACACTATTGTCTGCATACTTACGGATATTGATAACATGAGCCTCATATGGTCCATGAAGAAAGTGGATACATGTATGTTGTGTTCGAAAGGTTCATATTGTTTGCAAAAGCAAGTCATTGATTGATCACAAAACATGTGAGTTTAAGAAATTATTTTCAATTGACTTCTAACGTCTCGTACAAACAGCTTGATCTGCAGGGAGTTCGTTCAGACAGATCGTTAAACAAATATATTTTGTTTCGAGTTGTGTGAAACGAGTGTTTTCTGTAGCAGAATGCATTCTTCAGGACATTTTGTGGATGGATACATCGAATGATATTAATACAGTTTTTATTTTCAAAGATATTTGTGAAATATTACCTTGCCTTCTCAATGTTAACATTACGGTTATAGAACTATGAAATATTTAATGGGCTATTTATTTCAAAAAGCATAGAAAGACAAGGCCCGGTGTTATTTCCAGCAGTGAACAATGATCTCACATCAATCAGAACACAGTATTTCAGATAAAATGGTGTCAATTTAAAAAGTCCTAAATACTATATTAGCCTTGTAAACTAAATGACAGTTATTTTATCCTCAGAAATGTTTAATATGATACTACGAGAAGAAAATTTGCACTAAGCCCTCCAGCAAAGATAACCTCTTAAAGTTCACTGTTTAGAAGACGGTGTTTATTAATAGAACCTTTGAAACCAGACCAATTAGATTGACAAATGTAAGCTGTTTACGAGGATTCAAATGGAATGGTGATGCAATAGTGACTTCATACACACGTTGGTGTAGACATTGTATATGATACATGTATAATACCCGTTCATGTGATGTAAGCTACTTACAACCTCTTTACCTATGTGGTAACATTTTATATACGTTAAAACAACGGAAGTACTGTTAAACACCACTTAGTTGCCGGGCGAAGGTTCGTCGTTTATCTTACTGAGTAAACCGGGGTTAACAGTCACCTGCAATCATCAAATTACTTGTCATTGATATATAAACATGAAATAAAATTGGCGCTGGACATCATGTAAAACAGAAAAAAACCGATGATACTAACTTTCTTAAGTACAGAAAGGACAACGCAGACACTATTCCGGATAAGTCTAAACCTCTCATGAATCAAGATTAGTGAACACAAAAGGAAAATAGGATGAGCTGAGACAAAAAGTCATGAATTCTCATTATAGCATAAAAATGGTGATTTTGCTCATACTTAAACGGCGGAAAAAAGGTACGTTATTGTTAAGATTCTCGCGCACGCGCTGTTGGTGTTCAGTTTTAAGTATGCTTCTTTCAGGACCCAGCCGACGAAAAAAAAGATTAACAGCGTTATATGAACTGTAATTCACATCCTATTGTAAATACTAATCAATTTTCTATAACATTGTATAGTAAAATAATAAACGTAAACTAACCCCCAATGTCACTGTTTTCTTGGTATTTGCCGATATATCCGGAAGACGACGCTCATAACAAAAACTCGTATGTATGGTAACGTTTGCTTAGTGACATCGCGTTTGTTTTCCCGACGTCGCCCAAAATGTCCTGCCAAAAATGTCATAATTGTGGAAAAAAACATACTAATAAAGTGTTGTTTGTATGCTATTATAGCGTGAGTCCCTGACGGGCTTGGGCATCAACCGTCCCTCGGGACTCTGCAGATGTAATAGCACGAAAAAGCATACGTTAACCCTATAGCATACATGTTTGAACCAGTCAGGGTTTTGTAACGCTCCAACCTGTTCATCAACAGAATGCAATACACAATGTAAAACATTCACTTTCAAAGACATAATGTTGAAATATTCTAGTGTATTGCATTTAGTTGAACTTGAAGGGGCTCGTTGATTGATATTTAAATCCTTTAGATTATGAATGCATTGTCTTGACCAATCACTAAATCATATGTTACGAATGTTATTTCGTCTTGAATTCGGCATGATAAAACAAATGCAAAATCAAATTTAAAATTTCGCATTAACTCCTATGTGAGCTAGATTTGCTGATATTCCATCAGGTGATTATGAAAGAAAATATCAAGGAAGTCTTAGATATAGCAGAGATAGTTATTTAAATTTAATTAACAACTTTATCTTATGTGCAATCTGCTTATAATTTTCAGAATTAAGATTAAAATTAAAAGCATTTAACGGTGTAATATTTCACAAAATGTACTTGCTAAGTTTCATAACAACTGAAGCTATCAGGACCCAGATGTATTCTGCAATATTTTGTAGTATTCTGTTCTTAAAAATTTTCGAAAGTTATTTTACGTAAGAAGATTATAATTTCCATAAAAACTTTTATAACATGACAACGAAGTGTAGCATACCTTTTGTATAAAAACTATTCCTATGACTGATGATCGCGAGGTTTCAGTCTGACCAATATTCAATTATTAATTACCTGTCTGATACATTTGTACCTGCAGAATCGCACCTAACACACTAATAAAATACGTCATTTAATGACAGAACTTAGTACATTAGTATGACTACTAGCGTATTGTCCATTCACTTTCAAGTTATACCATCTCAAAAAATGCAGTTATAAAGATGTACTCCATTGAAGTCTTTTTACGGCACCATTTCAGGGACTGAATTAGAAGCTGACATTTTCACACATTGTAATGGTGTTGATGACAGGTCGTAGACCCGGATGCATAATTAATACACAATTTGTGAGGAGTGCTTTGAAAAACGCGAAAAGAACTAGAACTGTATTGTTTATAAAGATAATTACTTAAATGCTCCCTGACTTGATATTAATGTATATCTAACAGCTTCTATGATTTCCCGGCGGACACGAGTATATCATCTTCTATAATTATATAATAATATCAAACATGATAACCTAGCCGATTCAGTGTCATATAGCGTCTAACAAGTATTGAAGAAGGTATGAGGAAGCTATGAAGAAGCTTCGTCAATGAGAGATTTCAACATGTACAGGGTGTCCCAAAAAAACGGGGACCTAGGATAAACAATTGTAACTTTTTTCTCTGTTATAGATACCACACAATTAATGTGTCAAAACAATAAGGGAAGAACACTGTTCAGAATACTAGCATCATCATCGTGATTATTTAGTGCAATCCTCAGAGTTACCTCCCGTGTTTACAATCGCATGTTTCAGTAAAATACCATAAACTGAAGCAGGAATTTCAGAATTTAATTAGATATTTTTTCATGCTGACCTCAAACATCTTCTCATGTGCTCCAAATAATTGTTTATGGTTTGTGATACATTAGTTCATTATGTATAGCAGACAAATTCACTATTGGGATCAAGTTTGAGTAATTTAAGGTCGTATGGCCTGTGATATGAGGTAAGATGTCAGTACTATTTCGCAGACATATCCTGGTTTTGCTGCTGATTTATTGCAAGAAGACTTTTCTGCTCGCCTATGGTGCTAGTTTATAATTTCTGACATACACAATTACTCCAAAACACATATCTATGAACTGTTTGTTTGGATAAAACTTTACTTTTTGCTCATTGCATAGTCTAAGCTTTTTTTGGTTATAGTCCTTGACAATATTTATGTTTTAATTATTGAATGAGTGTTGATGCTATTTTAGAAGGTTTTCCACTTCCCCTTTGGTCAGTAAACTCGCCATGTTTTCCTCTGTTTTGCTATTTCTTGTCATATTTATTTTATTTTTACAACATTTTGGTCACCACTTTGGCTTTAAATGTTGTTTTCTAACAATAAATGCTCTGACGCAAATGCCCTTTTCTTATTATTCACTTTTTATATGATTAAGCAAACATAAAGTGAAATGTTGCCGTAGTGAAAATGATGACGTCACTTCCTGTTTTGAAGCACCATATTAAAACAAGTACCCTTTTTAGAAGAGGGTATCCTTTACATACACTTTCACAAAATACCGGCTTAATTCATCAAAATATGAATGAGTAATAAGGGTTTAAGGTAGGTCCCCGTTTTTTTGGGACACCCTGTATAGTTCATATTTCTCTCCATAAAGCATATATCCATATTGCTTTCTTGCTCTGCCAGATTATAACATAATCACCATAGAGACGCCGACATTGTACCAACAAGAACACTTGAAATGTAATCAAATTTCAGGATAAGTTACTGGGAAGACTTAAGTGGTTTTTGAACAACAAGTCAAACACCTTTGTGATACTGGAATATTCTTAGAAGGGTTAATAGTGACTGTATGGTACTATTGTTTAATTTTGGAATGTCAGTCATTTCGGCAATGAGCGCTTTTCAACTGTATACGGAAACCAATTAAACTAACCAATTACCATGGCGTTAGGTATCAACAATACTATATTGTATTACATAAAATTGACAACGTTACTGCCAAAAATACCCTAAGCCCACGTAATTACGAAAGGTACAAATTACTAGTAACCAGTACAGTCCGATTTTTGATTTCTGGCGACTGAAATACAGATGTGTAACGGAAAAAAGATGGGATCGTAGTTTTGAAGGAGGTATATTGGCAAGTGGCAACCACTCAACCCATATGTAGATTTGGAATTCATATTTCGCAACCCATGAATCAATAATAGAGTGATTTATATAAGTTGCATTTTAATTGTTTCTAGAAATTTTGAGAAATAAGTTTAGGTTGAGTGCTACCTTCCCTTTCGGATGTTCTCGAACTCAAAATAGACAATTGGCGTTGGCAACATGCATCAAACGCTTTGTAATCTGATTGTATCTTAGATAAATCAAACTGTAAATAAAGGTAAAAATTAAATAGAACAAGTGTTTATTGTTGAGAATAAGTTTGGTCTAGTTGCCTGGTATTCCCTAGTAGTATACGCATTTGAAATTCAAATATATATCGCACCTTCCAACCAATCGTCATTTGTTTGCAATCGTTTCTGTGTTGAAAGTCTTATATCAAACCACAACAGCACGTTTTACAGTAGCTTATTTATGAGCCGCAATATCACTCCCGTGTTGAAGAAACCAATCCACAATGTTGTAATGAAGTTGTTTCAAGCGACCAGGAAATGTTTTACTGTAAAAATTAGTGTTTGTTGACAAGGTGTTGATTGGTAACCTCATTAGAGTTATGCCCCAAACGTGTTCTTGATGTTTTAAAGACTGGAATATTATTGTGCGGAAATAATTATGAAATAAAAACTACTGCAATGTCAGATATGATTAAAAAAGGTATCCATGGCAAACTTGCATAGAAATCATTCGTGCTCTTTAAACTATTACGATTGACGAGGAATTAACTTTCATGCATATTATCGTTTTTCAGAAATAATTATACTTTCGTGTTGGTTTCCTTCAATATCTGGCTCATGTCGTTTTCAACTGTTTTTCAGTACATACATGTACATACTAATGATTTGAGGACAATACGTATGGTCAACAGAACATTATATACAATAATAGTAACAGGAAACTAAATAAGGATAACATTTCCAATCGATTATTACACATACTTCAGGTACCTGCCGTCTGACATGTATATTGTATAGATATATGTGAAAGTTTTTTAACGCACAGGCAAATACACCTTGATATAATAATGCTTTGTACACTAAGTATGCTTGTCATCTAAAACGTGGCGTTTTCGATGTATTAATACCACACTGGACACGTACGTTCCTTTAATATCCTACGGCAAAACCATACAGTGAGCATCAATGACGATACATGTAAGGTGTCGACTATTTCTGATTTGTTGTTAGTGCTTATGCTATCCGGATGGTTATTAATGAATTACAAAAAATAATGTTCTGGACATAACACATCTGTTTCTTTTTCCGTTTCTGGTCCTCCATTATACGCTCGTTGTTGAATCTCTTATAGTAACTTGTCACTGTTGATTACCCTACAATTGACTATCACGTAATCACGCGGTTTCTATGATACGAACATTGCCATCGTTGACAACCATTTTCTTCTGTGGGTTACAATCAATTAGAGTAGTAAACGAGAGAGTAGCGTAAGAAAGTAACCGAAATAACCGATGTATTGAATTCGTGCTCTCGAATCTATACTCTTGTAAGGTATCTGTATGCTAATGTGTAAAGTAATGCACATCCACACCCACACCTACATACACAGACACACGCACGCTCGCACGCACATGCGTGCACATGTACGCCTATGCACGCACACGCACACACAAACATACACAAACAAGATGGGACACAACAGTACTGTATCAAACTTTTTTTCAGCCGTTCCAATAAAGTGTACGTTCCTATTGAAGCTTTGCAATAGTCTTGGACCAAATAGACATCAGATGTTTGGCACATGCGTCAAAACTTCGGTGGATATCGTACTGGGGGATAGACGACACGGATTACATTAATAAAATTAATTATTATTTCATAGCATTGCGACTTTAGACGATTGCGTATCATTGCCGAATCAATCATTGCAAGTCGACTCTGGCACACGGGCATCGATAATTTCGCTTATATTTAGGTGATATGCGTAAATAAGATTCCCTTCAATGTCCTTATACATCACACGACAAAATTAGCAGTTTTTATAAGTTTTAATGCAGCCTAGTCTCGAAGCCACTTTGCACTAATGAAAGTTTTCAAAAAAATAGTACATCCATTCATTTTCTATTTTCATTAACAAGCCTTTAAGATTCTTAAAACTGGTTTCAACCAAGCTTCTGGCTGTTAAAAACATTTTAAGAAAATTGCTACGAAACACTCAGAATTAATGGACATCTAGAAAGGATGGAACCGCCCCAAATGGGTTGATCAGTTGGAAAGCGTGCAAGTACATATCTCAACTCAGCGTTGAACATATTGATTAAAGGGGTGGGATATACTAGTACTAAGACCGAACAGCACAACTTTCTGATATTGTTATTGTCAATCTGTTATAGGAGTGTCGTTTGTTTAAATAAGCCTGACGACAGAAATGTAAAAATATAAAGAATGAAAAATTTGGAGGAGGTTTTTTGGTAACGGGCAACAAATTAACTCAGGCGTAGATTGGGAACTCGATTGGGAACTCGAATTCATTAACCCATGAATGACTAATCGAATGATTTTAACATGTTGTCATTGATTTGTTATGGCAAGTGCGTGTGATTGAAACTATATATGTCTTAAACTTCAATATTTTAAAATTTCAAAAATATATGCACAATAGTTTGTATTCTTTCATTTCAAGATAAAATTTGAAAAATACAAAAAATGTACCATGATTTAATGTTTCATATGAACACGGCATTTTGGCAATCCAATTTCCAAATTCGTATGAACAAAGCAAGACTTAAACATGATAAACGTGATTCAAAGTTTTATGAGATATATCTAAACGGATGAATGTAATTTTAAAAATGGTTTCAATGTTTTGTATTAAAATTTTATCTCAGAATAGTGCATGAAATGACGTCAGGCATTAAAACGAATATTGTTTGATATATACAAATCGGATTTTCTTTACCTTAACATTATACCATTCTCGGTTGTACTCGTTTAATTGGATACCCGCACATATAAATTATAAGTATTGAAAAGTTTGTCTATCCTGAATATATATTGGTGATTGGTATATTTTCAATGCTCGATCAAATACGAACTTATGTTCGAACGTCGGACACAAAAACCGATACTATAGCAGTGATGAAATCAGCGACTAGACAAACCAATATAGTGAAACCTGTCCGGTAAGATGGTATTCCGGTACCATTATGTACACATATCAGAACGTATCTCATGTAGTATGTTCCTGATGGGAAATCACAACTTACAAATATAACAGTGCTGGTCATGGTAATAAACACTAATTACAAAAACGGAAGTTAGTATCATACATGTACACTATGAAAATTGAACACCACGTTATCAAATCACCAAACAACTAATTTATGGAATTCGACATGTTTCTTTCAAAAAGCGATGTTTATTTGTATCAGATGTGGTTTTGCTCATTAAATAGCAACTTGATATGCTTCCATAGCTCATAATAAACAATCGGCGTTATCAACACGTCTCAAAGCTTTGCAATTTGCTTGCATCTTGGATAAGTCAAAATGAAATGAAAATAACAAAATAAAATAAATAGAGGTTATTATTGTTTCTAATAATTCAATATAATGCCATTGTTATTTTTTAGAGAAGCATGGCTTTGTGGATATATCATCTTCTGTACAACCAACGATTGTCTGAAATATCTCGAATATTTTCCTCACGTTTGATGAGTTATGTTGATCAAGAACATGTGCTCTCAGAACAATTTCATGGTGCTAGCCTAATAACACTGTGTAATGAAGAATAAATACCATTCTACTATCGCACAGTGCTTGGTTCCCGTATATAATTCACGTATTTTGTCAAACCTCACAGTATATGTTTACTCAGCAAATGGGATAACATTATATGATATTGGTAACAGTGCTTAATTGTTTTATGAAACTAAGGGGCGTTGTCCCAGTAAATTTTTACCATGAAAAGAGCATTATGACAGATAATTGGGTTAAAGGGGTATGTTGCAGTTTGTAGTTTTGGAGATTGTGCAACACATTTTCAAATTTTTAAATTTTACTCTATCTGTTCATGTGAAAGTATACAAGAGACAAAATGGCAAACTATTTCGTCACTGGGCTACTCCAGTGATTACTAGTCCTTGCAAATGCAAATGTTTGATCTATACACATTATCATCATTGACAACAAGAATTCATCCGATCATCCTACTAATCACATGCAATCATATTATCTCTACTTTTTAAAGTCATGCGTCTTTTCTGAGATGGGTGACATTTAACATATTACGACATCCCTACCAGATGTTAAATGAACTTAACTACATATTTCAATGGCATACGTCATGTATTTGTTTCTTTATTATGTTTGGTCGGACCACGGGAACTATTTATTCGTCAGAAATGTATCGTCGTTTATTTGATCAAACTGTTTTTTTATCTAACAGAAGAACAATAGCCTGGAAGCATGTATTGTTTACTACATTGTTATCGCAGCATGTTGTCTGATAAAACGCGAAGGTGGAAATTAAGATATAAAAGTGTTTGCCAATGTTTTATTCTCCGACGTCATCATGACAAAATATCATCACTTTGTTGGTGTCCTGCCAGACAGAGAAGGGAAAGTACCAGGAATACCATCTCTCTTCGCCTATAGAATATAATATTTCAAAAAGAATGTGAAATACTGTCATCGCTTTCTCAACATCTCCTTTGCACGACAGCTGCTTACGCGTACATCGTTTTCCAATCCTTTGAATAACCATCAATTTAGGCAATTGCCAAAGGTTATCATTAATACCCATCCGATATAGATCTATGATAGACATTGCTGAAATAATATGCGTCATGATCACTTTCACAGACTGTAAATAAACACTGCGTACTACAGACATAACACACTGATTACTTAAACAGCTTTGCTTGCAGTAATTTCATGTACGAAATCTAACACATAACTACGTAGGATTCTTAAAACATAAATGATGTTATAGATGATAAGTTCAATCTATGTGAAAGAGGAAGTCAGTGCCTGATTCCGCGTATATTAAGTGGAATGTACATTCAAACAAACAGCGAGACATGTCTCTAAACAACTGCCGAAAGTCGTCAAAATGTGCTTCCAGCAACCCTTTAGGGAATTCGCCGTGACACAAATCCGATCGCACCGCTGATATACACAACGAATACATAATGACATTGTGTAAAGGGGAATGAAGCCGAGGAGAATTTAGCGTAGTATGGACATTCTCGAAAGTTATGGCAACAGGAATTAACCGTTTACAGAGAATGGTATGGAGACTTAATGTTGCATAATCATGATCATGCAATGAAATTACACCAGTACCACTTAGTGATTGGACTTAATATGAATTGGCACCTGGGCCACTATTTATTGAACACATATCACATTTGTTTTGAACAGACACTGAATACTTTCCATAAATGTATTATATATGAAACACGATGTTTTTTGTGGTTTATCGCAAATATTATTGTTTAATGCAAACTAACAACGACTAGAAATTTAAATTAAATTATATACTAAGTAATTACTGTATAAGCAAATGAGGAATAATGTTGGGATTTGCAACGAACATGCGATTTATGTAACGTCTAACATGTACATATTGGCCTGTATAAGGTCGATTTGAGAACGGAAGTATCATATTGTGCAGTAACTACAAGTTTTAATTACCGGAGAACAATTACATTATTTTGTTATTCCGTTTTTTATCAGGGAAACATTGGTCTTCACAAGCTGACAGTTGAAAGATTTGTTGCATGTTATAGAAATTTCTATTCTGATTTCACAAGAATCACTTACAAAGCTGATTACAGTTTTCAAAGTTTCATGCAATTAAGATCTCCAATACATTAACAGTACGTTATTTGTGTTAGGGAAATGGAATTAGAAAAACCGTTAAAAATCTCTTTAAAACGAATTTATGCGAGAAAATCGACAGTTTAAGAAGTCTTAGGTATCGTAATGTTAGACAACTTTATCTAATGTGCAACTATGGTAATAATGTACAGAATAAAGATTAAAATTTTAGTATATTAACGGTAAATGTATTTATTCAACAAATTGAAAAGTAATGTACATCTTATTTAAGGACGATGGAAAATGAAGTTACTATAATATACTTAGCAACTTTTCTAAGTCCTCACTTATATATTCGTAGATAACTTTGTCAACCATGTAGATATATCAATGAAATTTGGCTATAATACGCGTCAAGTATCAGTTTGCAAAATTGTACAACAAAATGTTGCGTTTGATAATTGTTTATTAAATCGAAACGATTTTAACATATCAACGAAGGGAGGTAAAAGTCACAAATACATATTTTTATATCTTTGATGACCACCATGTAATCTGATTTTTCCATTTGCAGCTATGAACTTGAGTCGTAAGCAATTTTGAATGTATCGACTCGATGATTATTACTTATCTGTATGCAAATTACAGTCAAGTCTCCGAAAAACGCGATTTTACGTCATAACGTCACTTCAATATCAAACGCTCTCGCAACCAACATTGTAAATCTGACAAACAATACGTTAAACTTTCATTATATACTCATAAACATGTTAACGTTAAAAATCAATCAACCAGTGATGAATTAGGTAATTATTCGTTATGTCGGCAGAAAATATAATTATATGAATTGTACTGACGTCGCATCATAATTGTTCTGACATCATCTGACGCATTAGTGTGAGACACTTAATGATTTTCGAATGTTTTTCAACCGTGGTGATTCTTTGGACATAATTTGGAGGTATTTGGAACAAATTCCGTGTATGTGTAACTGCGTGAAGGGACATGCACATAAACGTCACGTGCATCTCGGACCGAATAAACACGAGACATATGGCCAATTTCTGACTCGGAATATTTCGTCTGTCTTGTATAACATTCACTTGAGAAATTTTAACACGTTACAATTGATAACAAAAAAGTTATTAATCAATAAAAATGAGAACTTAGAAAAGTTGTTAAGTATACGTGTACACTTACGGCTCACATTGACCGAGTTCTCTGATCGGTACATTTGACAAAGGTCGCTTTACCTGTAAAGCGTACTTTTATACCATTGGCAACAGTGAAGCATACTGAAGAATACGTCTCTTAATGATAGAACTTATAATTAGCATTACTACAGGCGTATCGTTCATTCACTTTTATGTTATACCATCTCATAAAATCCAAATATATATTCCATTGAAATCGTTTTACGGAACCATTTCACGGAGTAAATTAGAAGCCGACATACATGTAGTCATATATTGTAATGGTGTTGACGACAGGTCGTAAAAGCGGATGCATAATTAATACACCGTCTGTGAGGAGCTTCTTAACAGCGCGAGGAGAACTAGAACTATCGTGTCTGTAAGGATAATTACTTATATGTTCCTGATTTGATATTCATGTATATCTAACAGCTTCTATGATTTCCCCGCGAACACTGTCTATAATTATAGAATAATATTAAACATGATAACCTAGCGAATTTAGTGTCATATAGCGTCTAACAAGTATTGAGGAAGCTATGTCAATGAGAGATATCTACAGGTATAGATTATAGAACATATGTTTCTACATAGTCTGCTACGAATCTATTCCTTGCTCTGCCAGATTATAACACGATTACTACAAAGAGACGCCGACATTTTACCAACAAGAACAATTGAAATGCAGCCACATTTCAGGATAAGCTACTAGGAAGATCTATGTTATTTTGTCAAAACACATTGAATACACAGGTATATTCCTGGCCGGGTTGATGATGACTAATGTACTATTATGTTATTCCGCAATTTCAGTTATTATGTCAATGCGCGTTTTTCAACTGGATTACACAGTATAAACCAATTGAGCTAACCAGTTCCCATGTTATTATCTATCAATCAGTTATATCTTGTTATTGTATAACAATGTTCAAAGTCTCTACAAGTCCGTAAGCCCATGTAATTTCTAAAGGTATACAATACTTTTAACCAGTACATCCCAGTCTGACGGTTGTGTTGACCTTTTCATTCATTAGAACCTTAGTGCCAATATCACATTTTACAAACATATTAAGAGCTTTATCTATCTATTTTTATAACATACGTCGCCTGAATATATAAATGGCATTGTGTTTCGTGACAGCATGGTATAAAGTTCAACTTATTCCAGAACATTAGTCCCCAGGATACGGCGAATCCATCATTATTGCCTTTTATACAAAATGATAAAGATGGGTTTTATATTTCACTAAGACGTGTCAGAAGAATACGGAGACTATTATAACAATACAAACAAATAAAACTTGAATGGAATATGTGAACTGTCTAATGGTATCTGATGTTCTTCAAAGAAGGTATGAGAAAATCAGACAGGGAAGGTAGCGCTCAACCTAACCAGCCGAGCACAGACATTAAAACACCACAGCACAACTTCCCTGAGCAATGCACACACATAAGACAATGAAAGAAATAATCAAAAGTCCAAGTCCGCGCCGCAAAAATGCAGGATGATCCAATTTCGCTAAGAAATTATAGAATTGCGGTTATTACATGACTCAATCAAGTTCCCAAGACCCCGCTGCACGGCGACACAACAGCATACACCCATGCCAAAACGGAGACCAAACGAGGCACAGCAACCCCAAGACATAGTTTAAAACACATAGGACAGTGACCTAACATAAAGGCGACCTATAGATGCACAACTACGGCTTGACCTAGTTCAAAATAATAAGCAAGGTAGGAATGGGGCAAGACAAGTTTAGCTGAATAATGTCAACGAACAAATCAAGTTAAATCTTGCACTTAAAGCCAATACAAACTCATTGTAAGAATTCACATGATATTGTTTAAATAAACTTAAAGATTTTCAAAAGTAGCCGGTAGGAATATAATATTGATTCAATCACCATCCGACTTGTTGAAAAATATAATTGGTCTGGATTTTGGAAGTATGATACAAAGCATTTGTCAAGGTGAGGCGCAACAAGAGAAGTATAATGTATGTATATCACAGGGCACATCATACCAAAGACGAAAAAATAACGGTACCAGAAATTCCTTTTTGTCAGATCGTTTTCAACAAGTGTCTACACCTTGATTATTGCTGCACTATCTTGGGCAATTGCAGTGATGGACTATTAAATAAATTGCTAAAATTTCAGAAAAGAGCAGCTAGAATAATTCTAGACAAGCCTTATGATGCACCCACTCAAGCCCTATTCACTGATCTTAAATGAGTGAAAATGCAAGACCGCATATCTTACAAAAAAGCTATCTTTGTCTATAAGTCATTGAATAATTTATTTCTCGAGTACATGTCAAACCTATTTATTGAAACTACTAACGCATCATTAAAATCTCATTCAAACAATAATTTGTACATTCCCAAAACTAGACTAGAGTTCTGCAGAAAATTTCTTGCATATTCTGGTCCAAAAATCTGGAACAAAATACCCCTAAACATACGTCAATCAAGTTCACTAAATGCCTTCAAAACTAAATATCTCACATGTTTTTACATGTACTTTGGTGGACGCAATGATGTTTCTTTGTGAATATTGTCACAAGTAGTTTTAATTTTGCCTGTGAATATTTTCACATACATTATTATTCTGTCGTTCAGGTTTTTTACAAACAAATGTTTTCTTTTCATTTTAGGAGTATTATTACTATTGTTATTTCATATTTTGTTATACTACTGAAAACATGTACATATCATTTGTCATAGAGGCTCACAGGGAAGACTGGGCTACGCGGTGGTTGACGTGATGCCCGGGTACCAGACCCTAAATGGTACGGATACGGGAAATTATACTAAACTCATTTCCAGTTCCGTTGCGGTTGATGATGGCGAGTTGTTCACATTTTCTCTTCAAATGATAAACTAAGGGTTTTGCCGTGCCTATGAATGATAATTAATTGACGCACATGTGAAATCAAAAGCCTATGCTCGAAACTAAATGATATTCGTCAACCAGAAAGAAATTCATTCATTTCTATTTTCACGTACCGGGCACCGAAGCTTTAAACTCAGCATTTATTTTTTAAAAACGTTTTGAGAAAATTGCTACGAATCACGCAGAATTAATGGACAGCTAGAACGGATAGAACCGCCACAAATGGATGTGATCAGTTGGAGAGCGTGCGAGTAAATGCGTCGACTCAGCGGTGTACATATTGATTGAAGTCGTACTAAGGATATATTAGAAGCAATCTCACTGGGAGCTAGCAGCACATTGTTCTGATATTGTTGTTGTCAATCTATTAGAGGAGTGCTGCTGATTTAAATGACCTCGACGAGCTTGTCGACAATTTTCACCGACATTTTGATAAAAGTACCTTATTATTGATAGTGCAGTGTTACATATTTCTGTTCGTCTTTGATTTATCTGCACACGTTACATGTAAACCGCTAAATGATCAGCAACAACGTACCTAAACGAGGGAGCGAAACAGTGAACCATAAACCATGAACTATGAACTAACGAAACAAGTGAAATACATCAACTACAAGAACGTACAGAGGAACAACCCGTTGGTGGACAATATGGCAACATCATTCATGTATATGTTTTTGATAAGACACAAGATTCGAATTCAGTATCCCATCCATAAATATTCCAGTGATATATACAATGATGGATTTAAATTACGTATAACTTGTTTCCTAAAACATACAAAATATATACGCTTGTAACTTAAATGTAGTAAAATTCATAATAATAGCAAAAGTTTGAATATTTCATTTCATGTCAGAACTTCAAAAATACAAAAGTCAATGTTTTGTATAAACGCGGCGTTTTGGCATTCCTATTTCGTGACATTAAGATGCAATTTATTGATATTGTCTTTAAAACATCCGGGCTTGAATGTTTTGCGCATTTGATTATTCCGTATAAAATGCAAACTAGACAACATTCTCCAATTCGTATAATTTTCGTATGAACAAAACAAGACGTAAACATGATCAAACGAGATTTAAGGTTTTATGGGAAATGGAAAAAAACTGAATAAATGCAATTATAAAAATGATTTCGATGTTTTTTTCTACAGAAGTTATTTTGCATTTCAAGACAATGAGTTATGCAAATCGGATTCTCGTTGCGTTATTATCATTTTGTATCGTACATGTATTCGCCTTGTTTGATACCGTCATATACATATTATGACTATATTAATACCTGCTTGCACTGCATATAGACAAGACATAGAAATGGTTATGTGAAGGCTTACTATCAGGGTACGGTATTTATGGCACATACGAACATATGTTTGAAAGTCAACAACCAAAAGGAGGGTAATTTTGTTGTACAAGGTTTGTAAAATTGTCTAAAAGAGATATTGGTACGACATTTTGAAATAATATATAAACATCAGAGTTTCCATCATTTGTCACTTTCATAGTATAACAGTTATAATGCTTCTAGTCACATTACCCAGACACTGGACCATCCAATTATAGAAATAAGCAATCCCACCGTACATATGAACAATGAACATAATGTTATTGAATACACTAAAGAACTAATTAATGGAATTCGACATATTCCTCGCAACCATGGGCGTTTAATATACAATCGGCGTTATAAAAACGTCTCAAATGCTATGCAGGGTAAATCAAAATAAGAAGAAGGTTACAGATAAAAAGAACTATTAATGTGTGTGATAATGTTCTGAAATGTTCCTTCTAATCCCTTTGTAACTGCAGTTAACTTTCAAAGGATCGTTTCTATGGGGGTTTATCAATTCTGTAGCTCTACGATTGTCTGAAATATCTCGAATATTTACCTCACGTTTGTGTTATGTTCCTCAAACACATGTGCTCTTAGAAACATTTCATGCTGCTAGCTTATTTACATTGTGTTATGAAGAATTTATACAATTCTAATACCGCACTGTATTTGGTTCCCGTATGTAAGGCATGTAATTCATGCAATTGTTCAAAGCTCACAATTTATGTTTACTCAACAAAAGTGATAGCATTATATAATATTGATAAACACTGCTTATTTTGTCTTAAACTTTGACGAATTACATGTAACACTGCAACTTGAGCCGAAATGAGTCGTATGGCTGATAATTTGGTTAAAGGCACATGTTGCAGTTTCAGGTATTAGATATTCTGCAGAATATTCTCAATTATTAGATTTTGTTCACACGTTGTAACGTTATATGTACAAGTAGCATGCACAAACCAAATTACGAATATGCTAGTATAAGTGATCTGTCCTTTAAAATACAAATTTGACCTCGACGTAATAGGACATATCATGTTACTAGAGATATTCATACCATTAACATAAATTTGCAGTTTTGCTGACTTCTATATATCACTGGCTTAGAATGAGAACGTCGTAAGTACAAAATCAATATTTTGAGAAAACAAGAAAACACTGTCTGAAATTAACTCAAGGTTGGCCAACATGACAAGTTTCGATTTTCATGACAAAAGGCCTATAAGAAGCGCCTTGTAAAAACGATTTCAAATGTGTATCAGTCTTATAAGTTCGTAAGTGATTAGGGATACGGACATTTGTTTACTTTCTATTGCATTGAAAACAAGACTTATATACAAAAACATTGCAAAACTTGAAGAACACACTTTGTAAACGTGATTCTGTAATCGCTTTTCTTTCATCTCAAGTTTTTTTGTCAAGATTAGCAAAAATGTAACACGCGTAGTACAAAAATCAACCACATTAACTAGTTAATTATTGGTGCGTTGCATTGTATACATAACATGTCTTAAAGTTTACAAAAGGTTCTTAATGCGCAAACGTCCCTCAATAAATAAACATTTGCAAGTCACATATCTGATCTAAAACCATTATCACAATTGACAACCAGAATGCATCAGATTATCCTTCTTATTACATACAATTATCTTATCTCTCCTTTTATAGTCATGTGTCTTTCTTAAAACTCAACAATGTTTGCTGGAAGCGCTCAATAAATGTCATTCTGTAGATACGAGCATCGATTTGATCTAGATTGAATTTGAACACAACTAGATAATACTGTCGCAGAATCATTAATCATTCCGTCAAAGATAACAACCCTTACATCAAATAAGGGTGCGCCTATTAGCATTCAATTATAAATGTAACATTTTCAGATAAAGCCCCCACCAGTGTCTTAAGTGTTATTTCCTTCTTATCACCAATTAAAACAAATAGTCGATACAGGAGCAATCTGATAAAGAATCCTCCCCAGCCTTTGTGTGATAAACGAGAGTTTCTGGATACTATAGAATACCCTCCATCAATGGTCATTGATGTCCTATTAGAGCACAAATATAAGACTTCATTATTTGGTATTTTTGTCTTTTCTGGAAACATCTTGAAACAATGACAGAGCCTCCATTTAGACGATGGCGTTTTTGTCATTTTTAATTAGCATAATTGAAGTCCATAAATGGTGTCGTGTTTCGTTGTAACAGTTGACGAAACGCTGTCACAAAATCCTGCTCAAAGTATTTGTCAGATAAGTGGTCAATCTTAAGATAGCACAGTGTTTCATCGATCAAATACCCAAGCACGTAACTAGCTTCCTTAGCATGAATGCTAGCAGATTCTTTCCCTGGTCCGTACATGTGATATGTATGACGGAATGACTAACATAGAAAATATGCTAAGCGTCAGAAATATCACCAAGGTTTTCAGCTGGAGTCTTGTCTCGATGACATTGACGGCGATTGGCTTTTTCAAACCATGATAACTTCCATTAATTCTCCCCAGAACGTTTGTCTATCAGATAAATTTATTGTATGAATCATGCTTGATACAAACCAATGTGACATCTTACATATAACGACATCCCAGCCTGATGCTATTTGGACATAACAACATATTTCAACGACTTACGTCGTGTACGTTATTTCTTTATTGCGTCGATTGGATAGCGTAACTATTTATTCGTAAAAAATGTATCGTCGTTTATTTGCTCCAAATGTTTTGATTTTATCTAACAGAAGAACAATAGCCTGGAAGTATGTATTGTTTACAACATTATTATCGTAGCATCGTGTCTGATAAAGCGCCAAGAAGGAATTTAGGATGTGAAAGTGATTGCCAATGTTTTATACACCGATGTCATCATGACTAAATGACATATCTTTAGAGGTTTGTTGTCAGACAGAGAAGAGACAATACTTTGAATACCACCACTCTTCGCCTATAGAATATTCCAAAAACAATATGAAATACTGTCATCGCTTTTTCGACAACCCCTTTGCACGATCAATCACATGTCTACGACAGCTGCTTACGCGTACATCGTTTTCCATTCCTTTGAATAACAATCAATTTTGGCAATTGCCAAAGGGTATCATTAATATCCGTCCGATACAAATCTATGATAGACATTGCTGAAATAATATACTTCATGATCACTTTCACAGACTGTAAATAAACACTACGTACTGCAGACGTAACACACTGATTGCTTTAACAGCTTTGTGTGCAGTATTTCAACATACGAAATGTAACACATGACTACCCAGGGTTCTAGACACATAAATAATGTAATAGATAAGTTATCTGAACTATAAATAAACACTGCGTACATGTACTACAGACAACAAACACTGATTGCTTTAACATCTTTGCAGTATTTCATCTAAGGAATCT
This sequence comes from Spisula subtruncata, assembly GCA_963678985.1. Classification (NCBI taxonomy): domain Eukaryota; kingdom Metazoa; phylum Mollusca; class Bivalvia; order Venerida; family Mactridae; genus Spisula; species Spisula subtruncata. Next base: position 66,173,329 of record OY787661.1, read on the forward strand.
AACAAATAACTACGTAGGATTCTTAACACATAAATAATGTAACAGATAATAAGTTCTCTCTGTGTGAAAGAGGGAGTCAGTGCCTGTTTCCGCGTACAACGTATTCACAATAATACGAACGACTTTGTTTTACGAGCATATTCAATTGACATTTGAAATGTCAAACTCCGGTACAATTCAAACAAACAACGAGAAATGTCTCTAAAAACTGCCGAAAGTCGTCAAAATGCGATTTCAGCAACCCTTTAGGGAATTCGTCGTGACACAAATCCGATCGCACCGCAGATGGAAGAACATACACAATGTTTGGGCACTAACACAACGAAGAAATGACGGAGTAAAGGGGAATGAAGGGGATGCGAATTTAGCGTAGTATGGAGATTCTCGAAAGTTATGGCAACATGAATTTATCGTTTACTGAGAATTGTATGGAGACCTAAAGTTGAATAATCATGATCATGCAATTAAATTACACCAGTTCCACTTATTGAATGAATTTGATATGAATTGGCCACTGTGACCGGAATAAAAACGCTATTAATTGAACACAAATCAAATTTGTTTTGAACAGACACTGAATATGTTCCATAAATGTAATATATAAAACACGATATATGATCACCGGATACTCGGTCTCCTACAGGCTCGTGATTAAATGCACGTTGATCGACATAATTTCCTAATGGAAACATTTATTATAACTTCTCCAGTCTGGGAATATTTTATGTCTCTTTTATAGTATTTGGAAACACGGTTTATCGCAACTGTTATTGTTTTATGCAAATTAAGAACGACTAGAAATGTAAATTGAATTATACACTAAGTAATTATAAGCGAATGATTAGGAATAATGTTGGGATTTGAAAGGAACATGCGATGTATGTTACGGCTTACGTGTTTGCCTGTATAAGGAATTGCATTCTTGCCAGCTAGATCCAAAATCGAGGTTTTCATTATGTTTTTAAAAAAAATGATTAGTTCCTCGTTATACTGCCTTTGAAAGATCGATATTAGAACGATAATATCATATTGTGCGATAACTTCAAGTTTTAAATATCGAAGAATAATTACATTTTTATATTATTCCGTTTTTAATCCACCTGGGAACATTGGTCTTCACAGGCTGACAGATGCAAGATTTGTTGCATGTTATAGAACTTTCTTTTCTGATTTTACAAGAATCACTTACAAAGCTGATTACAGTTTCCGAAGTTTTAAGATATCCAATACATAAACATATAACTTGTTTATTCGAGTGGAATGGAATAAGAAAACCGTCCAAAATGTCTTTAAAAGAAATATAAGCGAGAAAATCGTCAGTTTCATTTACCTCAAATCGTAATGGAACATTGCTTAGATCCGAGATATACGTGGGGTGTTCCACAATTAATAGGACTTTTTCATATCAATGCGGGAAATAAGAAATTTGGAAATCTAATTTGCTATTGATAATTTACCATATATCACTGATAAGTATGCGAAATTTGAAAGCAATTGGTTGAATAATAAAAAATATATTAAACATTGAACATACCATGTACCATGGAGGCGGGTCGCGGAATGACGTCAAGATGACATCGCATTTTAAACGCAGTATTTTATAATAAATACACACTTCATATTTTATATATAGTCACATTGACATTCAAAACCGATCTGATGTCAATGTTCGCATTGTTTAAAAGTGTTATGTACCACTGTTTACAACACGTGGTAAGAAATGGCTCTGAAACTAAAGCGTTTGCCAATGCACGAGCAGTGTCTTTTTACGTCAAACTACCTTTCCCATGACCTAACATTTGTCAGCTCATATCTCTGTGACATGTAAAGAATTTGAGTAAACGGAACACGAAAAGCTTCTGGATGCCACTACTTTCTGCTTATTTGACCAATTCAATGGTTTGCATTGTTGGTTTTCCAAATTGTTACCACTATTTTTAAATTGCGAAGATTTTAATTTTTGGCGTTGACGTCATTTCATCCATGACCGGGTGGTGGTACATATAATTGTATGCTCATTTATGACCATATATATACAAATACTGATTGCATACATACGTCATGGATATCTATGTAATACCACAATATAAGGCGTTATTATTTATCTAGAGGTTACTGAGATATTTACATTTTTAATAAGGATTTTAATGTGAAATAGCAGTGTGACCCGCCTTGGCGTTACATGGTTTCTATGACAACGCTTTGTACGAGTATCACTAATAACAACAACAACTTGTTGCTACCAGTATATAGAGGATGACTTGGTCGGTATATGAGACAGATTTCATTAAAATATGAGTGTTGAGTAAGAAGTTATGAGAAAAGTCCTATTATTTCTGGAACACCCCTCGTATGTGCATATGTATACACTATTTTCTACATACGTACGGATATTGATTTAATGAGCCTCATATGGTCAATGAAGAAAGTCGATATGTTGTATTCGAAAGGTTCATACTGTTTGCAATAGCAAGTCGTAGATTGATCACAAAACATGTGATTGATTTCCCAGTATTACAAATTATTTTCAATTGACTTCAAACGTCTCGTACAAACAGCTTGATCTGCAGGGAGTTCGTTCAGACAAATCGTTAAACAAATATATTTTGTTGCAAGTAATGTGAAACAAGTGCTTTCTATAGCAGAATGCTTTCTTCAGGACATTTCGTGGCTGGAAACATCGAACGATATTAATACAGTTTTTATTTTGAAAGACATTTGTGAAATATTACCTTGCCGTCTCAATGTTAACACTACGGAGAGCTATAAAATGTTTATTGGGCTGTTTATTTCATAAAGCATAGAAAGACAAGACCCTGTGTTATTCCTAGTAGTGAACAATGATATTTCTCACATAAACCAGGACACTTTTCACAGGAAATGGGGTCGATTTCAAATGTCCTAAATACGTCCTATATTAGCCTTGTAAACTATATGAACGTTATTTCATCCTCAGAAATTTTTAATGTGACAATACGAGAAGACGATGAGGCGCTGAGCCCTCCAGCAAAGACAACCTTTTCAAGTTCACAAGACGGTTTTTATTAATAGACCCTTTGAAATCAGACCAATTAGATTGACAAACTTGAGCTGTTTACGAGGGTTCAAATGGTGATACAATGGTGACTTCATACACACGTTGGTGTATACATTGTATATGATACATTTACGACCGACCGGGGAGAAAACAAAACAGATGCAATGTATGAGTTGACGTGGTCATCCATGCTGTGTTACCAACATGAATGACCTACTTAATATAAAACCAAGACAAGAATAAAATGTAAAACATGAAAATGGCAGAATGACATGTATGAAACATAAATCAACAAACTATGTACATTACTAACAAAATTGTGGGGTTTCCGTAGGAAAATGGCCAATAGATAGGGATCCTTGTATAGGATGCCTATCTCCATATCCTATACCAATTCATGTGGTGTAAGCTACTAACAACCTCTCTACCTATACGGTAACATTTTATATACGGTCAAACAACGGAAGTACTGTTGAACACCACTCAGTTGCCGGGCGACCGTTCGTTGTTCATGTAATTGAGTAAACCGTGGTTAACAGTCACCTCCAATCATTAAATTATTTGTCATGAACATAAAAACATGAAATAAAAACGATGATACTAACTTTCTTAAGGACAGAAAGGACAACACTGTCGCTATTCCGGATAAGTCTAAATTTCTCAAGAATCAAATTTAGTGAACACAAATGGAAACATAGCGTAGGCTGAGAAAACCAAGCAATGACAACACTACATGTCTGAACCAATCAGCATTTAGAAATGCAGCGGTTTTTCCAAGTACACTTGCTTGCAATGATGTTTTGTTGAAATCGTCTACTGCATTTGATTCAGCTGAACGTTGGTTATAAATGCAAGTTGGAAAAAATATTTAGGAAATCTTAGATACTGTATCGCAGAAAATGTTACGTAAACAAATTGGAATGAATATTAACGTACATAATCTATATTCGGTAAAAGTACATACCATAGGAACAGAAGGTTACATTTCGATAGTATAATAATAGAACTAACAGAACATTGAATACATAGAGAACATTTTGCAGTTTGCTGATCACAAAATCTCTCGAAAGTTGTTTTACGTATGAAAGTTTAAGATTTCCATGGACATACTTTTATACCATGACCACGAACTGTTGGCTACTTCATATACACGACGGAACTTAACATTAGCATGACTACAATCGTAGTGTCCATTCCCATTCAAGTTATATCAACTCCTCTCATAAAATAAATTGGATATATTCCATTGAAGCCTTTTTACGGCACCATATCACGGATTGAATTAGAAGCCGACATTGTCACATATTGTAATGGCGTTGACGACAGGTCGTAAACGTGGATGCATAACTAATACAACATTTGTTATGAGTACTCTTGCAGCGAAGAGACCAAGAAATGTCTTGTCTATATGGACAATTACTTAAATGTTCCCCGACTTGATATTCATGTATATCTAACAGCTTTTATGATTTCCCCGTGGAGACGAGTATATCACCGTCTATAATTTAACAATAATATGAAACATGACAACCTAGCTAATTCGATGAGAGATATCGACAGGTATGTAATAAATTGAATATGTATTTCCACACAGTCTGCTAGTAATTGTTTTCTTGCTCTGCTATATTATAACACGATTACCACGTAGACGCCGAGATTTTACCAATAAGAAAAATAAAAATGAAATCAAGTTTCATGTTACTTTACTCGGATGAGTTAAGTGATTTTGGAACAAGAAGTTAAAACACAATGGTTATACGGGAATATTCCTGGTCGGGTAGATGGTGACTATTGTACAATTATGTTATTCCGCAATATCAGCTAATACGTCAATGCGTTTTCAACTGTATTAGACAGTCTAAACCAATTAACCTAACCAGTTCCCATGTTATTAGCTATCAATCAGTTCTATCTTGTTATTGTATTTACAAAGTCTCTAGAAGTTTGTAAGCCCATGTTATCATGTAGTCGCCAAAGGTAAACAATACTAGTAACAAGTACATTCCAAAGTACAATTTTGTCAGACAGTTGTGATGACCTTTCCTGCATCCATTACACTGTTATTGCCAATTTTGCAGACATATTAAAAGCGTTATCTATCTATTTCTATAATATACGTCGCTTGAATATATAAATGACATTGCGTTTAAGCACGACCTAATGTTTAACTTATTCCCGAATATTAGCAACGAGGATACGGTGAATCTACCATAATCTATACGAAAGGAAAAAGAGGTGTTTTATATTTCACTCAGACATGTAAGAAAAATACGGAGACTAATATACCAATACACACAGATAAAGCTTGAATGGAATATATGAACTGTCTAATGGTATCTGACATTCTCCAACACAAGATTGGCTGAACAACTTCAACGTACAAATCAAGTTAAATATAATGCTTAAAACAATTCGAACTCATTCTAAGAATTCACGATATTGATATTGTTTACTTAAACTATTTTTTAAACGTAGCCGAAAGGAAAATAATATTGATTCAATCATCGTCAGTCTAGTTGAAAAGTAAAATACGTACTTTTAGCAATACTTCTACATCAAATAACCAGCTCCTTTGGTGATACAAAACTCTATGGGAAGGGAGGGGTGTTACATTTCCAGCATTAGAGCAGTTCATAGCATCCGTGCATTATGTTGATCAACTCAACTACACAGCATTTATATACAGGCACTACCCTTATACAACAGGCCTACTGATGCATATAAACTTATAATAATATTAACCATTTGTCCCACAGCAGCATACTAAGTATAGCTTTACCAGATTTAGTAGGCACTCATTAAACTTCGGAAGCGTGTATTATTGTCCGTAAGCGTAGTCGGATTTTATCAGAAATATATGTTTATTTTTGCACCGACATTATCCGAAATATGTACGGAATATGTCCGGAGTGCCCACTAAATCTGGTCAAGTTATATTTATGATCAATGTTTCTTACACACCGATTATCAAAAAATAATACTTATGTTACTATATATAGTAACAAATTTGCCTTCTAAAAGAAGCATTATCGGCCTTTCAAAAGTATTATCAGCTTTTTGCCCCGCCACGCGCCCACCGGGGCGATTATCAAAACGTTACGTCATTTGCGTCGGCCGCTGAACGTAGGCTTATTTCTACCAGAATCACATGCCAACACGGTTGATGGCTTTGGAGAAGCAGAATAGCACATTTAAAATTTATTTTGTTTCAACCTTCGATGAAATATATATGACCTGCATACGTACACGTTTAATTTATGATCAAAACAATAAGTTTCCTAGACGAGATCAATATTTTTATATTCTTCCGAAAATGTGAAAAACACCTTTTTTCAGAATTTTGCATTAAACTAAACATAAGCGTGTAGCAAATTATCTAATTAAGAAAATGAATACCCACATGATAGGTTTCCGTTCAATAATAAAAAAGTTACGAACATTTTAGTGTTAGATCTACAGCTCTTGTAGATGTGCATTGCGCGCCTAGATTCAAGTTTGACAACAGTAACTCTCTACAATAGCAAATGGTCTACCAATTACTGAACAAGTTACCTATTTAAACTGTGTTGTTTTAATGAAAAAGCTGCAACATAAATATTATACAGAACAATAGATGGCTTAGCAGTGCCTTTGCGTGACAATCGCCCCGGTAGGTCTGTGATAATTGCCCTCGGGCAATTATCAGCCTACCGGGGCATATAAACAATGAACACTAAAGAACTAATTAATGGAATTCGACATATTCCTCGCAACAATGGGAGTTTAATATACAATTGGCGTTATAAACACGTCTCAAATGCTATGCAGGGTAAATCAAAATAAGAAGAAAGTTACAGATAAAAAAAACAGTAATGTGTGTGATATTGTTCTAAAATATTCCTTCTAATCCCTTTGTAACTGTGGTTAACTTTCAAAGGATCGTTTCTATGGGGGGTTTACCATCTTCTGTAGCTCTACGATTGTCTGAAATATCTCGAATATTTACCTCACGTTTGATTTGTTATGTTCATTTAAAACAGTTGTTCTTAGAAAGATTTCAAAGTGATAGCTTATTTACATTGTGTTATGAAGAATTTATACAAATCTAGTATCACACAGTATTTGGTTCCCGTATGAAAGGCATGTAATTCATGCAATTGTTCAAAGCTCACAATTTATGTTTACTCAACAAAAGTGATAGCATTATATAATATTGATAAACACTGCTTATTTTGTCTTAAACTTTGACGAATTACATGTAACACTGCAACTTGAGCCGAAATGAGTCGTATGGCTGATAGTTTGGTTAAAGGCACATGTTGCAGTTTCAGGTATTAGATATTCTGCAGAATATTCTCAGTTATTAGATTTTGTTCACACTTTGTAACGTTATATGTACAAGTAGCATGCACAAACCAAATTACGAATATGCTAATACGAGTGATCTGTCCTTTAAATACAAATTTGACCTGGACTAAATAGGACATATTATGAAACTAGAGAAATTCATACCATGAAAATTAATTTGCAGTTTTGCTGACTATCATATATCGCTGGCTTAGAATGTGAACGTCGTAAGTACAAAATCAATATTTTGAGAAAACAACAAAACCCTGTCTGAAATGTTCTCAATGTTGGACAACATGACACGTTTCGATTTTCATGACAATAGGCCTATAAGAAGCGCGTTGTAATAAAGATTTCAAATGTGTATCAGTCTTATAAGGTCGTAAGTGATCAGCGATATGAACATATGTTTAGTTTCTATTGCATTGAAATCAAGACTTAGATACAAAAACATTACAAAACGTAAATAATGCACACACTTTGTAAATATGATTCTGTAATCGCTTTTGTTTCACCTCAAGTCGTGATGTATTTTTTCAAGATAAGCAAATAATTCACACTAGTAATTGGTACGTTACATTGTACACATAACATGTCTTAAAGTTTACAAAATGTTCTTAATGCGCAAACGTCCTCCATAAAAAATATTTGCAAGTCACGTGTCTGACCTAAAAACATCATCACCATTGACAACCAGAATAAAGAACATCTCTTCAGAGGTTTTCCGTTAGACAGAGAAGAGCGAATATCAGTACTATCATTTCTCTTCGTCACATGTATATGACAGCTGCTTATGCGTACACCGTTTTCCGTTCGTTTCAATAACCATCAATTCTGACAATAGCCAATAGTTAATAAATATCCGTCCGATACAAATGTGTACAAAATAAACGTTCTGATCACTTTCACAGACTGTATATAAACACTGCGTTCTTCAAACATAACATACTGATAACTTTAACAGCATTGTGTGCAGTATTTTCACGTAAGTTATCTATCACATAACTACCTCAGATTCATTACATTATTTGATATGTTCTCTCTTAAGTTTTGTGAAAAAGTTAGATTAATGCATTTAATCTGTGTGTCTGATTCGAGTTTAGCGTAATAAAAAAATAACAAGAACGACTGAGTATTATGAGTCAAAGCATTAGACAAATGAATTTGAAATCTTCCTCATGATATTCAACAATAAAACAATCAACTGTAAAAATACTGATACCAAAATTAATATGATAATGTCCATCTTGCATTGGAAATATAGCGGTTAAGGAAATGTAAATGCTACGATTTTTCACCCTTTAACACAGGAGTTTGACTATTTGCTGCATAAAGCTTGATTATACACGTATCAACAGAGAAAAGACTGTTGTCCTCCACCCTATAGAACTACAATAGTTTTACACGAAAAGAAGAGGGTGCACAGTATTGTGAATATACAGAACAACATAAAGGCAATATATCAAGGGGTGTTTAGAAAGTGTTACATGGATTTAACGTGATGCTATGGCATTGAGAGCCCCAGGTTTATGATGCGCAGTATTTCAGCCATATTGTGACAACAGAGTTATATAATTCTGACATTAGATACCCAGACACATTGACCGCCATACAATGAAATTACATCATAACCACTTTGTGAATGAATTTTATATGTATTGGCCACTGGGACAAGAACAAAAACACTATTTATGAACACAAATCAAAATTGTATTGAACAGACACTGAATACTTTTCATACATGTAACATACAATATATATGATCACCGGAGATTTGCTCTCGTACAGGCTCGTGATTAAATGCACGTTTATCGATAGAATTTCCTAATGGAAACATTTATTATAACTTCTCCGTTCTGAGAATATTTTATGGCTTTTTATAGCATTTGGAAACACAGTTTACCGCAAGTTTTTATTGTTTTATTCAAACAAAGAGTTACTAGAAAAGGTAATTAAATTATATTATTACAAGTGAATGAGGAATTACGTTGACATTTGAAACGAAAATGCGATGTATGTAACGGCTAACGTATTTGCCTGCATAAGGAATTACAATCTCGCCAGCTAGATCCAAAATCGATGCTTTCATTATTTTTTTGGAAAAATAATTAGTTCCTCATTCATACTGCCTTTAAAAGATCGATACTAGAACGATAGTATCATATTGTGCGGTAACTTCAAGTTTTAATTACCGGAGAATAATTACATTATTTTGTTATTTCGTTTTTATTCACCGGGGAAACATTGGTCTTCACAAGCTGACAGTTGAAAGATTTGTTGCATGTAACAGAAATTTCTATTCTGATTTTACAAGTATCACTTACAAAGCTGATTTCAGTTTTCGAAGTTTCATGAAATTGAAATTTCCAATACATTAACATGTGAGAGGAATGGAATTAGAAAACCGTCCATAATCACTTTAAAGAATGGACCATTGCTTATATCCGAGATATATGTTTATATGTATACACAATTGTCTGCATAGTACGGATATTGATTTAATGAGCCTCATATGGTCCATGAAGAAAGTGAATATGTTGTATTCGAAAGGTTCATACTGTTTGCAAAAGCAATTCATAGATTGATCACAAAACATGTGATTGATTTCCCCGTTTTACAAATTATTTTGAATTGACTTCAAACGTCTCGTTCAAACATTTTGATCTGCTGGGACTTCGTTCAGACAGATCGTTAAACACATACATTTTGTTGCGAGTAGTGTAAAACTAATGCTTTCTATAGCAGAATGTTTTCTTCAGGACATTTCGTGGCTGGAAACATCGAACGATATTAATACAGTTTTTATCTTCAAATACATTTGTGAAATATTACCTTGCCGTCTCAATGTTAACATTACGGCTATAGAACTATCAAATATTTAATGGGCTGTTTATTTCATAAAGCATAGAAAGACAAGACCTGGTGTTATCCCCAGCAATGAACAATGATATTTCTCACATAAATCAGGACACAGTATTTTAGAGGAAATTGGATCGATTTAAAATTTCTTAAATACGGCCTATATTAGCCTTGTAAACTATATGAACGTTCTTTTATCCTCAGAAATGTTTAATATGACAATAGGAAAAGAAACTGTGCGCTAAGCCCTCCGGTAAAGACAACCTCTTCAAGTTCACAGTTTAGAAGACGGTGTTTATTAAAAGACCATTTGAAACAAGACCAATTAGATTGACAAACTTAAGCTGTTTACTAGGGTTCAAATGGTGATGCAATGGTGACTTCATACACACGTTGGTGTAGACATTGTAAATGATACATGTACTATACCCGTTCATGTGGTGTATGCTACTAACAACCTCTCTACCTATGCGGTAACATTTTATATACGTTAAAACAATGGAAGTACTGTTGAACACCACTCAGTTGCCGGGCGACCTTTCGCTGTTGATCTAACTGAGTAAACCGGGGTTAACAGTCATTACTTGTCATGAATATATAAACATGAAAAAAAATTGGCGCTGCACATCATGCAAAACAGATAAAATAAATGATACTACATTTTGTTAAAGTACATCCACGACACTAACCCGGATAGGTCTAAACCTCTCATGAATCAAGATTAGTGAACACAAAAGGAAAATAGGCTGAGCTGAGACAAGAAGTCATGAATTCACAACACAACTTGTCTGAACCAATCAGGATTTTGTAACGCTGCAACCCTGATCATCAACAGAATGCAATACACAATATATAACATTTACTTTCAGAGACATTATGTTGAACTATTATATACTTGCTAAATTACATTATAACTGACGCAAACAGTATCAAAAGTATTCTACAATATTTTGTAGTATTCTGTTCTTAGAAATTTTCAAAAGTTGTTTTACATAAGAAGTTTATAATTTACATATAGCATGACAACGAAGTGTAGCGTACCTTTTGTAAAAACTATTCCTATGACCGATGATCGCGAGTTTTCAATCTGACCAATATTCATGGAATGTCTGATACCTACAGAATGGCATCTAACACACTAAAAAATTACGTCACTTAATGACAGAACTTATAATTAGCATGCCTTCCAGCGTATTGTCCATTCACTTGCAAGGTATATCCTCTCATATAATGCAAGTATATATTCCATTGAATGCTTTTTACGGCACCATTTCACGGACCGAATTAGAAGCCGACATTGTCACACATTGTAATGTCATTAACGACAGGTCTTAAACGCGGATACATAATTAATACACCGTCTGTTAGGAGTGCTTTGAACAGAGCGAGGGTATCTAGAACTGTCTTGTCTATAAGGATAATTACTTAAATGTTCCCTGACTTGATATTCATGTATATCTAACAGCTTCTATGATTTCCTTGTGGACACGAGTATTTCACCGTCTATAATTATAGAATAATATCGAACATGATAACCTAGCAGATACAGTGTCATATAGCGTCTAACAAGTATTGAGGAAGTTAGGAGGAAGGTATGTCAATAAAAGATATCGACATGTATGTAACAACTTTAATATTTATTTCCACACAGTCGTCTGCTGGTACATTGTGTAATTGCTTCATTATATAACGATTTCCACAGAGACGTCAACATTTTACCAACAAGAACAATTCAAATGTAATCAAATTGCATGATACATTGTATGTTACTTGGAATATCTAAGGGGTTTTGGAACAACAAGTGAAAACATATTGTATAAAGTAGAGTTGTCCAAGAAGTGATGATAGTGACTGTATTGTACTATTATGCAATTTTACAATTTCTTTACCTTCGGTAACATTAATAACGTGTGTTTGTCACCCGGTTACGAAAACCAATTAACCTGACCAGTTACCGTGGAATTAGTTATCAATCTAAACTTTCTTGTTTTACGCAAGAAGTTTATACACGACTGCAATTCATAATCCTTAGCCAATGCCATAGTAAAAGGTAAATATAATAGTAATCAGTAAAACTCGGTTGTTGGTTTTGTGTGACGGATTCTGCATTTCACAACTACTTATTGTCGAAAAACATTTTCCGACATATTTAAAGCTGTATCTCTAATCTATTCCTATAATATACGTCGCCTGAACATATAAATGCCATTGCATTAGAGCACGGTCTGAAGTTCAGCTCATCCCAGAACATTAGCCCAAAGGATACAAACAATCTATCATAATTGTCTTCTATACGAAAGGAAAATATGGGTTTTATATTTCACTCTGACATGTCAAAAGAATACGAAGACTAATATAACAATACACACATAAATAAAGCTTGAATGGAATATGTGAAAAGCCTAATGGTAGCTGACGTTTTTATTAGTAGTTGCCCGTCTTGATAAGGCATATTTAGTGAAGGCTATTCTGAAAGTTACTTCTGGTATTATAATGAAATTAAAACAATTGCCCAAACCTGCGGAATGTTGTGACTTTACTTTTGTCCTATCAAATACCCTGATTTATTACCTGTTTCACAGGGCCATACTTATGATAAAAAAACCTCAATCAGTCCTGAATCAGTACAGCAACGACACTAATCCCTCGCGCGACAATTGCCAAAAGTTATCATTAAATTCCGTCCGATATAAATCTATGATAGACATTGCTGAAATAATATACGTTATGATCACTTTCACAGACTGTAAATATACACTGCGTACTGCAGACATAACACAATGATTGATTTACCAGCTTTGCGTGCTGCATTTTCCCGTACGAAATCTAACACAAAACTACCTAGGATTCTTAACACATAAATTATGTAATAGATGATAAGTTCTCTCTGATGTTTTGTGAAAAAGTTAGATTAATGTATTTAGTCTGTGTGCCTGATGTCGAGTAAAGCAGTTTCACCAAACGTTATTTTCAAAAACAAAATAAGAACGAGTATTAGGATCTAATGTATTAGGCAATAACGTTTGAAATCTTCCTAATGGTTTTCAACAATGAAACATTGAACCGTATCATTACAAACTTCATTGATAATTTTATCAGACTTGTATTGGAGATTTTGGCGGATTTGAAATGTAAGTACTACGATCACTGAATCACCCGTGTTTGGCTGTTTGTCTCAAACAGCTTCATATAAGAACTCTCCCTATATCAACAGTCACAAAATGACGCCACGATAAGAAACCCACATCCATAACACATCAGTACTTTTGGTAAATGGACAATGTGACATTTATGAAAAGGTTTTACAATATCAAAGCGAACATCACACACGATATGCAAGACAGCGCATATCTGGAGGAAATAACAGCTTTATAAAAATTTGATTTCATTCGCATTGAAAGAGAATACTAATAATAACGACTTTGTTTATTGTGGATTACATATTTTAAAGTAAATATAAATTTTCAATCAGGTTCGCAAAAAGAGATAAACCTAACAAGAAAGTCAACAACAACCCCAAGAGGGAACAAAAATGTTTGAAATGAACAGCGCACACCGTGGTAACTCGACTCCTGTCCGCCACCCTATTGAACTAAAAGAGTTTTCCCCAGATATAAGAGTGTGTGCAGTTTGTATAGAACAACAGAAAAGTCAATATGTAGAGGGTATTAAAGTTTACCATGGACTTTACATGGTGCTATGGCATAGGGAACACAAGGTTTAGGCTGCACAATAGTCCAACCATATTTCAACGACAGTATCATATAATCCTGACATTATATACCCAGGCACATTGACCGCCATACAATGAAATTACATCAATACCACTTTGTGAATGAATTTGATATGAATTTGCCACAGGGACCGGAATAAAAACACTACTTATTGAACACAAATCAAATTTGTTTTGAACAGACACTGAATACTTTCCATAAATATGATATATGATACACGATATAAGATCAAGCGAGACTCGCTCTCGTACAGGCTAGTGATTAAATGCACGTTTATCGACACAATTTCCTACTGGAAATATTTGTTATAAATTCTCCATTCCAGCAATATTTAATGTCTCTTTCATAGTATTTGAAAACGCGGTTTACCGCCAATTTTATTGTTTTATGCAAACAAAGAGCGACTGGAAAATATAATTAAAATATATAATTATAAGCGAATGAGGAATAATGTTTGTATTTGAAACGAACATGTGATGTATGTACCGGTTTACGTATTTGCCTTTATAAGGAATTACATTCTTGTCAGCTAGATCACAGATCGATGTTTTCATTATTGTTTTGCAAAATAATTAGTTCCTCGTTCAGACTGCATTCGAAAGATCGATATTAAAACGATAGTATCATATTGTGCAGTTTCTGCAAGTTTTAATTACCGGAGAATAATTACATTATTTTATTATTCCGGTTTTAATTCAACGTGGAAACATTGGTCTTCACAGGCTGACAGTTGAAAGATTTGTTGCATGTTATAGAAATTTCTATTCTGATTTCACAAGAGTCAGTTACAGAGCAGAAAACAGTTTTCGAAGTTTCCGGAAATTGAGATATTCAATATATTAAGTAACTGGACTGACCGATCAAACTTTCACCTCAAATCACCAAATGACATGTCAGTAATTTACAAACATAAAACAGAACTCGCCTTAGATAACGTGTAAAAAAGATAATCGCGATTACACTACATTTAGTTTAAACTTTCAGGAGGACAGAAAAGACAACGCTCACTCTAATCCGGATAACTTTAAGCCTCTCTTGAATCAAAATCAGTGAACACAAATGGACTAAGACAACAATGCCATGCATTCACAACACCACTTGTCTAAACCAATCAGCATTTAGAAATGCAACGGTTAAAATGTTAAGTTACCAATTTTATGATCGTGATTTTTCAATCTTACCAATGCTTCATGAAATGCCTGATATATTCACAATGACATCATCACACTAATAAAACTACGTCTCGTAATGACGGAACTTAACATTAGGGTGATTACAATCGTAGTGTCCATTCCCATCCAAGTTATATCAACTCATCTCATAAAATGCAATTGATATATTCCATTGAATCCTTTTTACGGCACCATTTTCCGGATTGAATTAGAAGCCGACATTGTCACATATGGTAATGGTGTTGACTACAGGACGTGAACGTGGATGCATAATTAAAACAGCGCCTGTGAGAGGTGCTTTGAACAGCGCGAGGAGACCAAGAAATGTCTTGTCTATAAGGATAATTACTTAAATGTTCCGAGACTTGATATTCATGTATATCTTACTGCTTCAATGATTTCCCCGCGGACATGAGTATATCACCGTCTATAATTATAGATTTATATAAAACATGATAGCCTAGCTGTCTAACTAGTATTGAGAAAGCTATAATGAAGATATGTCGAGATATCAACAGGTGTGTTATAAATTTAATATTTATTTCCACATAGTCTGCTAGTAATTGTTTCTTTGCTCTGTCTTATTATAACACGATTACCACAAAGACGCCGACATTTTTTAACATGAAAAATAAAAATATAATCAAATTTCAGGTTAAATAACTAGGAAGAGTTTAGTTATTGTGGATAAACAAGTTTAAACACAATGATTATACGGGAATATTCTTGGTCGGGTTGATGCTGAATGTATTGCACTATTATGATATTTCGTGATTTTAGTAAATACTTCAATGCTGGTTTTTCAACAGGATTAGACAGTTTAAACCAATTAACCTAACCAGTTCCCATGTAATTAGCTATCAATCAGTTCTATCTTGTTATAGTATGAATATTGACGATGTCTCTACAAGTCTGTAAGCCCATGTAATCGGTAAACAATACTAATAACTAATGTATCCCAAAGTACAACTTTGTCAGACGGTTATGTTGACCTTTTCTGCATTTATTACACTCTTATTGCCAATATCACATTTTACAGACATATTAAAAGCTAAATCTATCTATTTCTATATTATAAATATATAAATGACATTGTGTTTCGTTACAGCGCGTTATGAAGTTCACATTATTCCAGGCCATTAGCCCGGAGGATACGGCGATTCTATCATAATTGTCTTCTATACGAAATGTAAAAGATGGGTTTTATATTTCACTCAGACATGTCAGAAACACCAGGATACTAATATAACAATATACACAAATAAGACTTGAATGGAATATGTAAACCGTTTAATGGTATCTGATGTTCTTCAACAAAAGGTATGTGAAAATCAGACAGGAAATGTAGCACTCAACCTAACAATTCGAGCATAGAAATTAAAACACCACGTCAAAACTACCCCGAGCAATGCCCATGCATAAGCCAATGAAAGAAACAATAAAACGTCCAAGTCCCCGCTGTAAAAATGCAGGATGACCCAATTTCACAAAGAAATTATAGAATTGCTGTTATTGCATGAGACCGAATGAAACGCAGCCAAGACTCAACCAAGTTCCCCAAAGCCCCGCTACACGGCTACACAACAGCACAAACCCATGCAAAAAACGGATACCAAACGAGGCACAACAACCCCAAGACATAGTTTAAAACACCTATGACAGTGCCCTAACAGAAAGGCGACCTTAAGAGGCACAACTAAGAATCGACCTAGTTCAAAATAATGGGCAAGGTAGGAATAGGGCAAAACTAGTTTGGCTGTATAATGTCAACGTACAAATCCAGTTAAATCTTGCACTTAAAGCCAATTCAAACTCGTTCTAAGAATTCGCATGATATTGTTTAAATAAACTTAAAGATTTTCAATTGTAGCCAGAAGGAAGATAATATTGATTCAATCACCATCCGTCTTGTTGAAAAATATAATTGGTCTGGCTTTTGGAAGTATGATACAAAGCATTTGTTAAGATGAGGCACAGCAACAAGAGAAGTATAATGTATGTTTATCACAGGGCACGTCATACCAAAGACTAAATAATTACGGTACCAGAAATTCCATTGCTAAAAGCTGAGTATTAAAGTGAAGCTGACTTCATATGCTTTTAACAACAGACATGAGATAATTGGTCTTATAAATAAATAATAATATAATAAAATTTCACAATCGATTTTAAATAAATGAGTACAATACAACGAACTATCTTACATGAAGATGATACATTATGATCACAACAACACATTGATTGGCCCTCACATTGTCATTACACCAATAACAAGTAAACGTTTTACATGACTGATGTCCGGTCGCTACGCGGTGGTTGACGTGATGCCCGGGTACCAGAACCTAAATGGTAGGGCTACGGGAAATTATACTTAAGTCATTTTATGATGACGAGTTGTTCACATTTTCTCTTCAAATAATGAACTAAGGGTTTTGCCGTGCCTATGAATGATAATTAATTGACGCACATGTAAAATCAAAAGTCTATGCTCGAAACTAAATGATATTCGTCAGCCAGAAAGAAATTCATTCATTTTCTATTTTCACAAACCGGGCACCAAAGCTTTAAACTCAGCATTTAGTTGTTACAACGTTTTGAGAAAATTGCTACGAATCACGCAGAATTAATGGACAGCTAGAACGGATAGAACCGCCACAAATGGATGTGATCAGTTGGAGAGCGTGCGAGTAAATACGTCGACTCAGCGGTGTATATATTGATTGAAGTCGTACTAAGGATATATTAGAAGCAACCACACTGGGAGCTAGCAGCACATGGTTCTGATATTTTTGTTGTCAATCTGTTAGAGGCGTGCTGCTGATTTAAATGACCTCGACGAGCTTGTCGACAATTTTCACCGACATTTAGATAATAGTACCTTATTATTGACTGTACACGTACATGTAAACCGCTTAATGATCGTCAACAATGTACCTAAACAAGTCAACAACGAGCGAAACAGTGAACCATGAGCCATGAACTAAAGAAACAAGTGAAATACATCAACTACGAGAACGTGCAATGGAACAACCCGTTGTTGCACAATCTGGCAACATCATACATTTATATGTTGTCGTTAAGACACAAGATTCGAATCCAGTATCCCATCCATAAATAGTCTAGTGATATATACAATGGTGGATTTAAATTACGTATAACTTGTTTCCTAATACAAACAAAATATATAAGTTTGTAACTTCAATGTTATAAAATTCATAATAATAGGAAAAGTTTGAATATTTCATTTCATGTTAGAACTTCAAAAATACAAAAGTCAATGTTTTGTATAAACGCGGCGTTTTGGCATTCCCATTTCGTGACATTAAGATGCAATTTATTGATGTTGTCTTTAAAACACGCGGGCTTGAATGTTTTGAGCATTTGATTATTCCGTATAAATGCAAACTAGACAACATTCTCCAATTTGTATAATTTTCGTATGAAAAAAAGACGTAAACATGATCAAACGAGATTTAAGGGTTTAGGGGAAATGCAAAAAAACTTGATGAATATAATTATAAAAATGATTTCGATGTTTTTTTCTTCAGAAGTTATTTTGCATTTCAAGACAATGAGTTTTGCAAATCGGATTCTCGTTGCGTTATCATCATTTTGTATCGTACATGTATTCGCCTAGTTTGATACCGTCATTTACATATTATGAATATAAAAATACCTGATTGCACTGCATATAGACAAGACATAGAAATGGTTATGTGTAGGCTTACTATCAGGGTACGGTATTTATGGCACATACGAACATATGTTTGAAAGTCGACAACCAAAAGGAGGGTAATTTTGTTGTACAAGGTTTGTAAAATTGTGTATTGGTACGACATTTTAAAACAATAATTAAAATCCAGAGTTTCCATTTGTCACTTTCATAGTATAGCAGTTATGATGTATGTAGTCACATTACCCAGACACTGGACCATCCAATTACTAAAACAAACAATGTCATCGTACATATGAACAATGAACATAATTTTATCGAATACACTTAAGAACTCATTAATGGAATTCGACATATTCCTCGATAACGTGGACGTTTAATAAACAATCGGCGTTGTTAACACGTCTCAAAAGCTATGCAATATGCTTGCATCTAGAGTAAAATAAAATAAGAAGAAAGTTACAGA
Source organism: Spisula subtruncata (assembly GCA_963678985.1). Classification (NCBI taxonomy): domain Eukaryota; kingdom Metazoa; phylum Mollusca; class Bivalvia; order Venerida; family Mactridae; genus Spisula; species Spisula subtruncata. Next base: position 66,192,596 of record OY787661.1, read on the forward strand.
TAAAAAATCTAGTAATGTGTAATTGTTCTGAAATATTCCATATAATGCCTTTGTTACTACAGTCAACTTTAACAGGATCGTTTCTGTAGCGCTACGATTGTCTGAAATATCTCGAATATTTACCGTTTATGTTCCTCGAACACATGTGCTCTTAGAAACATTTCATGGTGTTGCTTATTTACCTTGTGTTATGAAGAATTTATACAATTCTAATATCGCACAGTATTTGGTTCCCGTATGTAAGGCATATAATTCGTGTATTTGTTCCAAGCTCACAGTTTATTTTTACTCAGCAAAAATGATAGCATTATATAATATTGGTAAAACACTGCTTAGTTTGTCTTAATCTTTGGCGCATTAACCCTGAAACTTACGACCATGAAATGAGCCGTATGGTTGATAATTTGGTTAAAGGCACATGTTGCGGTTTCAGGTATAAGATATTTTGCAGAAAATTCCTAATTATTAGATTTTGTTCACACTTTGTAACGTAATATGCACTAGTAGCATGCACAAACCAAAATACGAATATGCTAATATGAGTGATCTGTCCTTTTAAATGCAAATTTGTCCTGGACTAAATAGGACATATCATGTAACTAGAGACATTCATACCATTAAAATTTTTGCTGACTACTAAATCGCTGGCTTAGCATGAGAACGTCGTAAGTACAAAATCAATATTTTTGAGAAAGCAGGGAAACACTGTCTGAAATTTACTCAATGTTGGCCAACATGACAAGTGTCGGTTTTCATGGTAATAGGCCTATAAGAAGCGCGTTGTAATAAAGATATCAAATGTGAACCAGTATTATAAGGTCGTAAGTGATCAACCATATGAACATATGTTTAGTTTCTATTGCATTGAAATCAAAAACTTAGATACAAAAACATTGCAAAACTTAAATAAAGCACACAATTTGTAAACGTGATTCTGTAATCGCTTTTCTTTCATCTCAAGTTTTTTTTGTCAGAATTAGGAAATAATTAACACGCCTGGTACGAAAATCAACCACATTAACTAGTAATTGGTGCGTTACATTGTATACATAGCATGTTTTAAAGTTTACAAAAGGTTCTTAATGCGCAAACGTTCCTCCATAAATAAACATTTCCAAGTCACATGTCTGATCTAAAAACATTATCACCGTTGACAACCAGAATGCATCAGATTATCCTACTAATTACATGTAATTATCTTATCTCTCCTTTTATAGTCATGTGTCTTTCCTAAAATTCAACAATGTTTGCTGAAAGTGCTCAATAAATGTCATTCTGTAGATACGAGCATTGATTTGATCTCAATTAAATTTGAACACAACTAGATAATACTGTCGAAGCATCATTATTCATTCCGTCAAAGATAACAACCTTTACATCAAATAAGGAAGCGCCTATTAGCGTTACATTTTCAGAAAGAGCCCCACCAGTGTCTTAAGTGTAATTTCCTTTTTATCACCAATTAAAACAAATAGTCGATAGACGAGCAATCTGGTAAAGATATTTCCTCAGTCTTTGTGTGATAAACGAGAGTTTCTTGAAAACTACGGATTACGCTCCATAAAAGGTCATTTGTGTCCTATTAGAGCACAAATATAATACTTCATTGTTTGGTATTTTTGTCTTCTCTGGGATCATCTAGAAACAACGACCGAGCCTCTATTTAAACGATGGCGCTTTGTATCATTTGTAATTAGTATAATTGACAGTCCATAATTGGTGTCGTGTATCGTCGCAACAGTTGATGGCACACTGCCGCAAAATCCTCCGCACATTATTTCTCAGATAAGTGGTCAATCTTAAGATAGCACAGTGTTTCATCGATCAAGTCCCCAAGCACGTAACTAGCTTCCTTATCATTCATGCTATCAGATTCTTTCCTTGGTACATCCATGTGCTCTGTATAACAGAATGACTAACATAGAAAATATGATAAACGCCATAAATATCCCCAATGGTTTCAGCTGGTGTCTTGTCTCGATCTGTAGATATATGAAAATGACGGCGCTTTTCTTTTTAATCCATGATAACTTCCATTGATTCTCCCCAGAACGTTTGTCTATCAGATACAGTTATTGTATGATTCATGTCTGATATAAACCAATGTGACATCTAACATATTACGACACCCCACCCGATGTTAAATGAACATAACAGCATATTTCAACGACATACGTCGTGTATGTTATTTCTTTATTGCGTTTATTGGATTGCGTAACTATTTATTCGTCAAAAATGTATCGTCGTTTATTTGCTCAAAATGTTTTGATTTTATCTAACTGAAAAACAATAGCCTGGGAGTACATGTATGTATTGTTTACAACATTATTATCGCAGTATCTTGTCTGATAAAGCGCCAAGCTGTAAATTAGGATGTGAAAGTGATTGCCAATGTTTTATACCCCAACGTCATCATGACTAAATGACATATTTTCAGAGGTTTCCAGAGAAAAGACAATACTTTGAATGCCACCACTCGTCGCCTATAAAACAATGTCAAATACTGTCATCGCTTTGTTAACAACTCCTTTGCTCGATCAATCACAAGTTTACGACAGCTGCTTACGCGTACATCGTTTTCCATTCTTTTGAATAACCATCAATTCTGACAATTGCCAAAAGTTATCATTAATATCCGTCCGATATAAATCCATGATAGATATTGCTGAAATAAAATACGTTATGATCACTTTCACAGACTGTAAATATACACTGCGTACTGCAGACATAACACAATGATTGATTTAACAGCTTTGTGTGCTGCATTTTCCCGTACGAAATCTAACACAAAACTACCTAGGATTCTTAACACATAAATTATGTAATAGATGATAAGTTCTCTCTGATGTTTTGTGAAAGGTTAGATTAATTTATTTAGTCTGTGTGCCTGATGTCGAATAAAGCAATTTCACTAAACGTTATATCAAAAACAAAATAAGAACGAGTATAAGGATCTAATGTATTAGGCAATAACGTTTGAAATCTTCCTAATGGTATTCAACACTGAAACATTGAACTGTATCATTACAGACTATATTGATAATTTTATCAGACTTGCATTGGGGATTTTGCGGATTTAAAATGTAAGTACTACGATCACTGAATCACCTGTGTTTGGCTGTTTGTCTCAAACAGCATCATAGAGGAACACTCCCTATATCAACAGTCACAAAATGACGCCACGATAAGAAACCCACATCCATAACACATCAGTTCTATTGGTAAATGGACAATGTGACATTTATGAAAAGGTTTTACAATATCAAAGCGAACATCACACACGATATGCAAGACAGCGCATATTTCGAGGAAATAACAGCTTTATAAAAAATTGATTTCATTCGCATTGAAAGAGAATACTAATAATAACGACTTTGTTTATTGTGGATTACATATTTGAAAGTAAATATAAATTTTCAATAAGGTTCACAAAAAGGGATAAATCTAACAAGAAAGTCAACAACCCAAGAGGCAACAAAAAATGTTTGAAATGAACAGCGCACGTCGTGGTAACTCGACTCCTGTCCGCCACCCTATTGAACTAAAAGAGTTTTCCCCGGATATAAGAGTGTGTGCAGTTTGTATAGAACAACAGAAAAGTCAATATCTAGAGGGTATTAAAGTTTAACATGGACTTTACATGGTGCTATGGCATCGGGAACACAAGGTTTATGCTGCACAATAGTCAAACCATATTTCAACGACAGTATTATATAATCCTGACATTATATACCCAGAAACATTGACCGCCATACAATGAAATTACATCAATACCACTTTGTGAATGAATTTGATATGAATTTGCCACAGGGACCGGAATAAAAACACTACTTATTGAACACAAATCAAATTTGTTTTGAACAGACACTGAATACTTTCCATAAATATGATATATAATACACGATATAAGATCAAGAGAGACTCGCTCTCGTACAGGCTAGTGCTTAAATGCACGTTTATCGACACAATTTCCTACTGGAAATATTTGTTATAACTTCTCCATTCCAGCAATATTTAATGTCTCTTTCATATTATTTGAAAACGCGGTTTACCGCCAATTTTATTGTTTTATGCAAACATAGAGCGACTGGAAAATATAATTAAAATATATAATTATTATCGAATGAGGAATAATGTTTGTATTTGAAACGAACATGCGATGTATGTACCGGTTTACGTATTTGCCTTTATAAGGAATTACTTTCTTGTCAGCTTGATCACAGATCGATGTTTTCATTATTGTTTTGTAAAATAATTTGTTCCTCGTTCAGATTGCATTCGAAAGATCGATATTAAAACGATAGTATCAGATTGTGCAGTTACTGCAAGTTTTAATTACCGGAGAATAATTAGATTATTTTGTTATTCCGGTTTTAATTCATCGGGGAAACATTGGTCTTCACAGGCTGACAGTTGAAAGTTTTGTTGCATGTTATAGAAATTTATATTCTGATTTCACAAGAGTCAGTTACAGAGCAGAAAACAGTTTTCGAAGTTTCCGGAAATTGAGAGCTTCAATATATTAACTGTACGTTATTTATGTCAGGGAAATGGAATTAGAAAACCGTCAAAAATCTCTTTAAAACGAATATATGCGAGAAAATAAGTTTCATTTACGTCAAATTAGATCATCCGAGATATATAATGTATATGAAGCATATTATGTTTGGCAAACCTTACGTACGAAAGAGTATGGATATTGATTTAATGAGCCTCGTATAGTCCATGAAGTCAAATAATTTGAACTGATTGATTCCAAAGATTCAAACTGTTGCCAAATTAAGGCCCAGATCAAATGCGAACAATAATGATTGATTTTTCAGTTTTATAAATTATTTTTAATTGAATTAAACGTCATCAAACGTCTCGTACAAACAACTTGATCTGTAGGGTTTTCTTTCAGACAGATTGTAAAACAAATATATTTTGTTGCAAGTAATGGGAAACGGGTGTTTTCTGTCTGTAGCACAATGTATTCTTCAGGACATTTCGGAGCGGGAAACATTGTACGATATTAATACGGTTTATATTTTGAAGAAAATCTTAGATATCGCAGAGAATACTACGTTAAGACATTGGAATGTATATTAACGTACATCATCTATATTCGGTAAAAGTACATACCATAGGAACAGACGGTTACAGTTCGATAGTATAATAATAGAACTAACAGAACGTTGAAAACATAGAGAACATTTTGCAGTTTTCTGATCAAAAATCTCTCAAAAGTTGTTTTACGTATGAAAGTTTAAGATTTCCATGGACATACTTTAATACCATGACCACGAACTGTTGGATACTACATATACAAACTATGTCTATGACAAATGATCGTGATTTTTCAATCTTACCAATGTTCAATTTTTCATGAAATGCCTGATATTTTCACAATGACATCAACACACTAATAAAACTACGTCTAGTAATGACGGAACTTAACGTTATTATGACTACAATCGTAATGGCCATTTCCATTCAAGTTATATTAACTCATCTCATAAGATGCAATTGGATATATTCCATTGAAGCCTTCTTACGGCACCATTTCCTGGATTGAATTAGAAGCCGACATTGTCACATATTGTTATGGGTATTGCATAATTAATACAACGCCTGAACAGCGCGATGATAACTTGAAATGTCTTGTTTATAAGGATAATTACTTAAATGTTCTCTGACTTGATATTCATGTATATCTAACAGCTTCTATGATTTACCCGCGGACACGAGTATATCACCGTCTATAATTATAGAATAATATAAAACATGATAACCTAGCTGATTCAATGTCATATAGCGTCTAACAAGTATGGAGGAAGTTATGTCAATGAGAGATATCTACAGGTATAGATTAAAGTTCATATTTTTCTACATAGTCTGCTACGAATTCATTCCTTGCTCTGCCAGATTATAACAGGATTACGAGACGCCGACATTTTACCAACAAGAAAAATTTAAATGCAGCCACATATCAGGATAAGCTACTAGGAAGATCTACGTTATTTTGTCAAAACACATTGAATACACAGGCATATTCCCGGTCGGGTTGATAATGACTATTGTACTATTATGTTATTCCGCAATTTCAGTAAATACGTCAATGCGCGTTTGTCAACTGGATTACATAGTATTAACCAATTAAGCTTACCAGTTCCCATGTAATTAGCTATCAATCAGTTATATCTTGTTATTGTATAACATTGTACAAAGTCTCTACAAGTCCTTAAGCCCATGTAATTTCTAAAGGTAAACAATAGTTTTAACCAGAACATCCCAAAGTTTGTCAGACGGTTGTATTGACCTTTTCTGCATTGATTACAATCTTATTGCCAATATCACATATTAAGAGCTTAATCTATCTATTTCTACAATATACGTTGCCTGAATATATAAATGACATTGTGTTTCGTTACAGCATGGTATAAAGTTCAACTTATTCCAGAACATTAGCCCCGAGGATACGGCGAATCTATAATAATTGTCTACAATACGAAATGTAAAAGATGGGTTTTATATTTCACTCAGACATGTCAGAAGAATACGAAGACTAATATAACAATACAAACAAATGAAGCTTGAATGGAATATGTGGACTGCCAAATGGTATCTGATGTTCTTTAAAAAAAGGTATGAGAAAATCAGACAGGGAAGGTAGCACTCAACCAAACCAGCCAAGCATAGAAATTAAAACACCACAACACAACTACCCTGAGCAATGCCCATACATAAGCCAATGAAGGAAACAATTAAAAGTCCCCGCCGCAAAAATGCAGGTTGACCAAATTTCACAAAGAATTATATAAATGCGGTTGTTACATGAGACAGAATGAAACGCAGCCAAGTCTCAACCAAGTTCCCCGAGTCCCCGCTGCACGGCGACACCACAGCACACAACCATGCCAAAACGGATACCAAACGAGGCACAACCACCCAAGACATAGTTTAAAACACCTAGGACAGTGACCTAACATAAAGGCGACCTGAAGAGGCACAACTACGACTTGACCTAGTTCAAAATAATGGGCAAGGTAGGAATGGGACAAGAAAAGTTTGGCTGAATAATGTCAACGTACAAATCAAGTTAAATCTTGCACTTAAAGCCAGAACAAACTCATTCTGAGAGTTCACATGATATTGTTTAAATAAACTTAAAGATTTTCAAACGTAGCCAGTAGGAAGATAATATTGATTCAATCATCATCCGATTTGTTGAAAAATATAATTGGTCTAGATTTTGGAAGTGTGATACAAAGCATCTTTTAAGGTGAGGCGCAACAAGAGAAGTATAATGTATATGTATGTATATAACCTTCACTAGCAAAAAGCTATTCTCTTTGCTGAATAACTCAAAGCAAGATAGCAAAGGTATCTCCTCACTAGGTAGCGATGGCAAATTGTACACTGACAACAAGAACATGGCAAATATCCTTAACGCACAGTTCCAGTCTGTATTCACCCCCAAAAGCCCACTTAGCCTACAACAGATATCAAACATGGCAAAACAGCCTACATCAGGAACTGATACCCAGTGTATGAGTCCCATCACAATCTCCACTAATGGGATTATGAAACTACTGAAAGACATAAACCCCCATAAGGCATCAGGTCCTGACCAGATGAAGCCTCTTGTGCTCCAGCAGCTAAGCAGCACGATCGCACCTATAATACAAGTGATCTTCCAAAAATCGATTGACTCTGGGAGGGTTCCAAATGATTGGAACACGGCGAATGTGTGCCCCATATACAAGAAAGGAGACAAGTGTAATCCCGCCAACTATAGGCTCATTTCACTCACTTGTGTCCTATGCAAGCTGCTGGAGCATATAGTTGCTTCAAATGTTGTTTCACACCTAGACTCGAATGACATCCTGTATGACCTGCAACACGAATTTCGATCCAAGTGGCCATGTGAGAACCAACTTGTCATGCTGGTGGAGGATATACTTCGAGGCACTTTATCAGGCCAGCAATCTGACCTGATATTGCTAGAATTCTCAAAGGCTTTTGGCAAAGTTAACCATGAGAAATTTATATTTAAACTCCATCAGTATGGCATCGGGGTCAAACACTACACTGGATCCGAGCATTCTTGTCCAACAGGTCTCAATAAGACGTGCTTGAAAATGATACTTCAGACAGTGTACCTGTCACATCTGGAGTACCACAGGGGTCAGTACTCGGGCCCATACTTTTCCTTATACAGTAGAAACTCCCCAATCCGGAACCTCTCTAATCCGAAATCCTCCTCAATCCGAAATTTTTTCACGGTCCCGATATAACTTTTCCCTATAAACACTAAATAGGTAAAACCTCTTTAATCCGAAATCCTCTCTAATCCGAACTTTTTGGCCGGTCCGAAGGGAGTTCGGATTAGGGAGTTTTTACTGTATATATAAACGACTTACCCGATGACATCAAATCCAAGGTCAGGCTATTTGCTGATGATACCGCGGTGTACTTGGCAGTATCAAATCTGCAGGATGCAAAGCTCCTGCAGGATGACCTAAACAGACTCCAGGAGTGGGAAGCATTGTGGGACATGGACTTCAACCCACAAAAGTGCACTGTTATACAGGTGACACGCTCAAAACATCCAGTCCCATCCACATACACCCTACATGGCCAAACCCTGGAGAATGTGACATGTGCCAAGTACCTCGGGGTTGATATCAGCAGCGACCTGACCTGGACACATCACATAGACCAGGCAACAACATCAGCCAACCGTACGCTGGGGTTTCTGAAGCAAAATATACGTACACAGAACCCCAGCGTACGGCAAATAGCATACAAAGCCCTAGTACGCCCAGTCATCGAAATTCATCCCCTGTCTGGAGCCCGTACACCAAGGACCTCATAGACAGGGTAGAGATGATCCAAAGGCGGGCTGCTAGGTGGGTATGTAGCGACTACTCGTACTACTCCAGTGTAACTGGTATGCTAGAGAAGCTCCGTTGGAGATCCCGACAAGACAGGCGAAGTGATGCTCGCCTGTGCTTGTTCTACAAGATCGTCCACGGGCGTGTGACCATACATATGCCACCATATATCACACACCCTGCCAGAACATCAAGGACCCATCACCCCCTCGCATTCAGACAAATACACTGCCGAGTAGATTACTATAAATATTCCTTCTTCCCGCTTGCAGTCATACAATGGAACAGGTTACCGTCCAACATAGTCATGCTGCCTACCTTAGAAAACTTCAAGGAGGCAGTGTGTACTATTCCCCACACTATGCCATAATTCACAGTACCTTATATTTTAATAACCATACTTTTACCTTTTACTAGCTATCACTGTTCCTTCGAACTTTTAACTTTGTATTTCACTCCTATTCTCTACTACTTTTAACTTTTTTACTTTACTTACACCACTTGGCGTGCATTCAATTGCCTGCACATAATCTCCGCGAGGGGGTGATGCAGTATACATAGATAGATAGATATCACAGGGCACATCATACCAAAGACGAAATAATAACGGTACCAGTAATTCCATTGCTAAAAGTTAAGTATTAATGTGAAGTTGACTTGATATCCTTATAACACCAGAAATGAGATAACGAGTCTTTTATATAATAACATTTCACAATCGATTTTTAATAAATTAGTACAATACAACGAAATATCTTACATGAAGATGATACATTATGATCACAACAACACATTGATTGGCCCCCACATTGTCACCATTACATCAATAACAAGTAAAAGTTTTACATGACTGATGTCCGGTCGCTACGTGGTGGATGACATGATGTCCGGGTACCAGACCCTAAATGGTACGGATACGGGAAATTATACTAAACTCATTTCCGGTTCCGTTGCGGTTGATGATGACGAGCTGTTCACATGCTCTCTTCAAATGATGAACTAAGGGTTTTGCCGTGCCTATGAATGATTATTAATTGACGCACATGTGAAATCAAAAGCCTATGCTCGAAACTAAATGATATTCGTCAACCAGAAAGAAATTCATTCATTTTCTATTTTCACAAACCGGGCACCAAATCTTTAAACTCAGCCTTTAGTTGTTAGAAACGTTTTAAGAAAACTGCTACGAATCACGCAGAATTAATGGACAGCTAGAAAGGATGGAACAGCCACAAATGGATGTGATCAGTTGGAGAGCGTGAGAGTAAATGCGTCGACTCAGCGGTGAACATATTGATTATAGCAGTTCTAAGGATATATTAGAAGCAACCTCACCAGGAGAAAGTGACACAACGGTCTGTTATTGTTGTTGTCAATTTGTTATAGGAATGACGCTGGTTAAATGACCCTGACGGCAGAAATATAGCGATATAATTGAATGCATATATGGAATCATTCTATACGGGGAGGTATATTGGTGACGGGGAACAAATCTATTCAGGTTAGGGATTCTAATTCATTAACCCTCGAATGAAAAATCAAGCGATTTATACATGTTGTCATTGACTTGTTTTGGATTTTTGAAAGAATAATTGTAGTTGCATAAAACGTATTCTCAAATGCTTGTGATGGAAACTATATACGTTTTTAACTTCAATAGTTTAAAACTAAAAAATATTCCAACACATTAGTTTGAATAATTTCATTTCATGACAGAATTAAAAAAAACAATGATTCAATGTTTTGTATAAACACGGTTTTTTTGGCAATCCAGTTCCGTGACATTTACATATGTATCATTCTCCAATTCGTATAATTTTGCCATTACTTAAACATGATAAAACGTGATTTAAAGTTTTAGTGAAAGTAGAAAAATGGATGAATGTAATAATAAAAAATGGTTTCAATGTTTTGTATTAAAAGTTTATGTCAGATTCGTGTATTACAAAAAAAAATGTATATGGCTTTTGATATTGAAATGAAGGTTTCAAATATTTGCCTTGATATTATATTAATTGTGGTTGTTCTCGCTTAATTGGATGTCTGCATATATGAATTATAATTATAGCAAAGTGTATAATATTATGCTGAATATAGGTAGGCGATTAACATCTTAGTCATATTTGTATATGTGGTATTCTTTTCAATGTGCAATCAAATACGAAGGTATATTTGAAAGTCGAACACCCAAATAGATATGCGGAACGAATTGTAGTGACGGCCACTTTGCTAACTAATCTAGTGAATCCAGTCCGGCAATGTTGGTATCAGATATAGCAGAACGTACGTACCAGGGGAAATTGCAACGTACTAATACATATTATTAAATCACGACATATTCCTTTCAAAAAGCGATGTTTATTTATATAAGATATAGTTTTACGTATTTAATATGAGTCCATTACTGCTATAAAACCACATAACACACTTGGCATTATCAACACGTCTCAAAAGCTTGTTACCAAATGCCCCAAACAATCACAATGAGAGGAAAGTTAAAGATAAAACTAACACATATATTGTGTGTTATTGTTCTTAATAATCCCTTATAATGCCTAAGTAACTGGAATAAGCTTTCATAGAATCCCTACTATGAGGTATATTAACTTTTCTAGCGCTACGATTGCCTGAAATATCTCGAATAATTGCCTCACGTTTGGAGTGTTATGTTGATCACAAATATGTGTTCTAAGAAACATTCCATGGTGCTAGCTTTTTCGTCAAGTATTATGAAGAATTTATTTATTTCTAATATCGCACAATACCTTTTCCCGTATGTAAGGCATTGAATGTACATGTAGCATGCTAGAAACAAAAAGCAATACAACACGTCACTGTGCTACTTCAGGGATTGCCAGTCCTTGCAAATTCAAAATCAATACTAAGTATTCACTTTACACAGAATATCTAACTTAATTTCAATTTAATTCGATTTTGAGTTGATGGCACACTGTCATAAAATCCTCCTCATATTATTTCTCAGATAAGCGGTCAATCTTAAGATAGCACAATGTTTCATCGATCAAGTACCCTAGCACGTTACTAGCTTCCTTATCTTTGATGCTAGCAGATTCTTTCCCTGGTCAAAACTCGTGATCTGTATGACGGAATGACTAACATCGAAAATATGCTAAGCGCCAGTAATATCCCCTAGGTGTTCAGCTGGTGTCTTGTTCCGATCAGTAGATATATGAAGATGACGGTGATTGTCATTTTTAATCCACGAACACTTCCATTAATTCTCTCCAGAATGTGAGTCTATCAGATACAGTCATTGTATCAGTCATGACTGATTTAAACCAATCTGACATCATCATATTACGACATCCCCGCCAGATGTTAAATGAACTTAACAACGTATTTCAATGACATGTCATGTATTTGTTTCTTTATTATGTTTGGTGAGATCGCGGGAATTATTTACTCGTCTGAAATGTATCGTCGTTTATTTGCTCAAAATGTTTTGTTTTTTTATCTAACAGAAGAACAATAGCCTGAAAGTATGTATTGTTTACAAAATTATTATTGCAGCATCTTGTCTGATAAAACACCAAGGTGGAAATTAAGATATAAAAGTTTTTGCCAATGTTTTATACCCCTACGTCATAATAACTAAATATCATCACTTCATTGGTGTCCTGCCAGGCAGAGAAGGGAAAGTACCAGAAATACAATCTCTCTTCGCCTATAGAATAGAATATTTCAAAAAGAATGTGAAACACTGTCATCGCTTTCTCAACATCTCCTTTGCACGATCAAGCACATGTCTACGACAGCTGCTTGCGCGTACATCGTTTTCCATTCCTTTGAATAACCATCAATTTAGGCAATTGCCAAAGGTTATCATTAATACCCATCAGATATAGATCTATGATAGACATTGCTGAAATAATATAAGTTCTGATCACTTTCACAGACTGTAAATAAACACTGCGTACTACAGACATAACACACTGATTACTTAAACAGCTTTGCGTGCAGTAATTTCATGTACGGAATCTAACACATAACTACGTAGGATTCTTAACACATAAATAATGTAATAGATGATAAGTTCAATCTATGTGAAAGAGGAAGTCAGTGCATGATTCCGCGTACGACGTATTCACAATAATACGAACGACTTTGTTTACGAGCATATTAAGTGAAATGTACATTCAAACAAACAGCGAGACATGTCTCTAAACAACTGCCGAAAGTCGTCAAAATGTGATTCCAGCAACCCTTTAGGGAATTCGCCGTGACACAAATCCGATCGCACCGCTGATATACACAACGAATACAAAATGACATTGTGTAAAGGGGAATGAAGCGGAGGAGAATTTAGCGTAGTATGGACATTCTTGAAAGATATGGCAACAGGAATTAAAATTACCGTTTACCGTTTACAGAGATTGGTATGGAGACTTAATGTTGCATAATCATGACCATGCAATGAAATTACGCCAGTACCACTTAGTGATTGGACTTAATATGAATTGGCCACTGGGCCACTATTTATTGAACACATATCACATTTGTTTTGAACAGACACTGAATACTTTCCATAAATGTATTATATATGAAACACGATGTTTTTTGTGGTTTATCGCAAATATTATTGTTTAATGCAAACTAACAACGACTAGAAATGTAAATTAAATTATATACTAAGTAATTACTGTATAAGCAAATGAGGAATAATGTTGGGATTTGCAACGAACATGCGATTTATGTAACGGCTAACATGTACATATTGGCCTGTATAAGGTCGATTTGAGAACGGAAGTATCATATTGTGCGGTAACTACAAGTTTTAATTACCGGAGAACAATTACATTATTTTGTTATTCCGTTTTTTATCAGGGAAACATTGGTCTTCACAAGCTGACAGTTGAAAGATTTGTTGCATGTTATAGAAATTTCTATTCTGATTTCACAAGAATCACTTACAAAGCTGATTACAGTTTTCAAAGTTTCATGCAATTAAGATCTCCAATGTATTAACAGTACGTTATTTGTGTTAGGGAAATGGAATTAGAAAAACCGTCAAAAATCTCTTTAAAACGAATTTATGCGAGAAAATCGACAGTTTCATTTACGTCAAATCGTTATGGAATATTGCTTAGATCCGAAATATATGTGTACAGTATGTACAAAAGATTTTATGTTAAGTAAACAGTACGCAAGCACGAATGGGAACATTGATTTAATGAGCCACGTATGGTATATGAAGGCAAATAAATTGGTACTGTTCCATTTCAAAGATTCACACAGTTTGATAAAGCAAACGTTTCATAACGAAGAAAAAAAAATCATTAGTTTTCTAGTTTTGCTATTTTCTCCAATGACATAAATGTCCTCAAACATCTCGTACAAACAATTTGATCTACAGGGATCTCGTTTTCAGACAGACCGTTAAACAAATATATTTTGTTGCTAGTAGTGTGAAACGAGTACTTTTGTAGCACATCGTATTGTTCAGGACATTTCGTGGCGGGAGACATCGTACGATATTTATACAGTTTTTATTTTCAAAGCAATTTGTGAAATATTACCTTGCCGTCTCAATTCTAACATTACGCCTATAGGACTATAAAATATTTACTCGCTGTTTCATTTATAAAGCATAGAATGATGAAATACGCGGTGTTATTTACAGCAGTTACAATGGTATTTCTCACATGAATCAGTATACTGTATTTCAGAGGAAATGGAGTCGATGTAAAATATCCTAAGTACGTCGTATATTTGCCTGGCAAGCTATATACTCTATATTGCATACTGACAACAAAGAGCGACAGTCTATGGTTCCTGTTTTTGGCTAACGGGGGAAGTTGTCATCGCTAATCACCAAATTTACTTGTCATAAATATACACACATAAGACAGAACTTGCATTTGAGAACGTGTAAAAAAGATGCAATCGATGTCACTACATTTAGTCAAAACTTTCAGGCGGACAGAAAATACAATAATCCGGATAAGTCTAAGCCTCAAAATAAGTGAACACAAATGGAACATAGCGTGGGCTGAGACAACAAAGCAATGAAATCAATTATTTAACTCAAATTGATGAGATCGCATATTGGGCAGTTAAACCATAGTCAACATCAACCACTGGATTAACGTTTACTGACTTAGATTTGCTACGGTCTTTCCGCCTGGATTCAGAATGACACGTCAAATGTTGAATCAACTTCAATTTTCAGAATTGTTTCTATTTTCAAACCATCATTAAACTCTGTGTGAATATAAACTAAATATGCTGGTATTCCTCGATTTTAAAATTAAATACATGTATTAAGGAAGTCTTAGGTATCGTAATGTTAGACAACTTTATCTAATGTGCAACTATGGTAATAATGTACAGAATAAAGATTAAAATTTTAGTATATTAACGGTAAATGTATTTATTCAACAAATTGAAAAGTAATGTACATCTTATTTAAGGACGATGGAAAATGAAGTTACTATAATACGTGTACACTTACGGCTCACATTGACCGAGTTCTCTAATCGGTACATTTGACAAAGGTCGCTTTACCTGTAAAGCGTACTTTTATACCATTGGCAGCAGGGAAGCATACTTCTAATTTATCTTTTACAAGATATTAAGAGTTTTCAATCTGACCGATGTTCAATTATTCATGGAATGTCTGACATCGACAAAATGTCATCGAACACACTAATAGAATACGTCTCTTAATGATAGAACTTATAATTAGCATTACTACAAGCGTATCGTTCATTCACTTTTATGTTATACCATCTCATAAAATCCAAATATATATTCCATTGAAATCGTTTTACGGAACCATTTCACGGAGTAAATTAGAAGCCGACATTGTCATATATTGTAATGGTGTTGACGACAGGTCGTAAAAGCGGATGCATAATTAATACACCGTCTCTGAGGAGCTTCTTAACAGCGCGAGGAGAACTAGAACTATCGTGTCTGTAAGGATAATTACTTATATGTTCCTGATTTGATATTCATCTTTATCTAACAGCTTCTATGATTTCCCCGCGGACACCGTCTATAATTATAGAATAATATTAAACATGATAACCTAGCGGATTTAGTGTCATATAGCGTCTAACAAGTATTGAGGAAGCTATGTCAATGAGAGATATCTACAGGTATAGATTATAGTTCATATGTTTCTACATAGTCTGCTACGAATCTATTCCTTGCTCTGCCAGATTATAACACGATTACTACAAAGAGACGCCGACATTTTACCAACAAGAACAATTGAAATGCAGCCACATTTCAGGATAAGCTACTAGTAAGATCTATGTTATTTTGTCAAAATACATTGAATACACAGGTATATTCCTGGCCGGGTTGATGATGACTAATGTACTATTATGTTATTCCGCAATTTCAGTTAATACGTCAATGCGCGTTTTTCAACTGGATTACACAGTATAAACCAATTAAGCTAACCAGTTCCCATGTTATTATCTATCAATCAGTTATATCTTGTTATTGTATAACAATGTTCAAAGTCTCTACAAGTCCGTAAGCCCATGTAATTTCTAAAGGTATACAATACTTTTAACCAGTACATCCCAGTCTGACGGTTGTGTTGACCTTTTCATTCATTAGAACCTTAGTGCCAATATCACATTTTACAAACATATTAAGAGCTTTATCTATCTATTCGTATAACATACGTCGCCTGAATATATAAATGGCATTGTGTTTCGTTATAGCATGGTCTGAAGTTCAACTTATTCCAGAACATTAGTCCCGAGGATACGGCGAATCTATCATAATTGTCTTCTATACGAAATGTAAAAGATGGGTTGTATATTTCACTCAGACATGTCACAGAAATCAGGAGATAAATGTAACAATACAAACAGATAAAGCTTGAATGGAATATATAAACTGTCTAATGGTATCTGGTGTTCTTCACAAAAAGGAATAAGAAAATCACAGGGAAGGTAGCACTCAACCTAACCAGCCGAGCACAGAAATTAAAACACCACAGCACAACTACCCTGAGCAATGCCCATGCATAAGCTATTGAAAGAAACAATCAAAAGTCGAAGTCCCCGCGCAAAAATGCAGGATGACCCAATTTCACAAAGAAATTATATAGTTGCGGCTATTGCTTGTAACCGAATGAAACGCAGCCAAGACTCAACCAAGTTCCCAAGGCCCCGCTGCACAGCGACACAACAGCACAAACCCATGCCAAAACGGCGACAAAAAGGCACAACAATCCAAGACATAGCTTAAAACACCTAGGTCAGTGACCTAACATGAAAGCGACCTAAATAGGCACAACTACGACTTGACCTAGTTCAAAATAATGAGCAAGGCATCTTATCTGGCGATCCCGGTTCAAATCCGGATATAGGCACATAGATATGCCGGCCATATTTCAGCAGAAATACTAGTAAAGCAGACCTGTGGTAGATCTAGTCGGGGTTCGATCACTATGACCACTGTGTGACTTGTCTAAACGACAACCGGTATCTGTAGGTGGTAGATCTAGCCAGGGTTCGATCACTATGACCACTGTGGGATTCTGTCTAAGCGACAACCGGTATCTGTATGTGGTAGATCTAGCCAGGGTTCGATCACTATGACCACTGTGGGACTCTGTCTAAACGATAACCGGTATCCGTAGGTGGCAGATCTAGCCTGGACTCGATCACTATGACCACTATGACCACTGTGGGACTCTACATCAAAACTTACTGTGTGTACGCACCTTGAGGTGAAGTACGCCTCTGCCGTAGATTTTCTCAAGATGTGCGCCTTCGTTGTTACCAAGTGGTATGAGGGTTTATAATCATTTTCACTATATATATATGTTACTAGTGTATTAGGCCTACAATGTATTCCTCACATGTTTCTTTATAAACGCATCAGTAATTTGTTATCTGGCCCTCCACCCCAGGGAAAGTGCGGACAAAAGCAGGTCAATGAGCCTCGGTTTTTTCCGTTCATTGTAAATAATTCGTTGGAAGAGAAAACTTACCTGAACGGGCAAGTTTTCACTTACTCACCGTTAAACCACGGAAAATACCGAACGTTTAAATTTGCTGTCCTGAGTGATCTCCCTTGTATAGTAATTTGCGCTAGAAGCTAAAATTGCTATTGGTTCCCTGTAAGGTTCTTAATGTTGTAAAATGTATTATCATGCTTAAATGTTCGCGAAATTACACCTTTAAAGCAGTAACAATTAATCAAGTATCAAAAAATACGAACGATCCAAAAGGTTGTTTGTAGTTCGTTAAGTTCAGTTGCAACAAAGTCAAATGCACGTAGTCAAACATAGAATGCAGTAAGCAATATTAAGAATGAATAATTCAAGATTACAGAAGTCAAAACAAAAAGGTATGTCGCAGTTGGCAATTACATGCAAGAATAAACGATATACATGAAGGGATTGCCCATTTAGCATCAAGAAGCATGAAGTATGAATAACGTGGACAACACTTGTAAGAAACCAAAATGCAATTGTCAAGTAGTAGAACGCATGTGCAAGTAGACAGCATAAAATTGTCACTTAACATTATGCATGTACTGGCGGATATTCCCTTCAATACATGTCATGTACATATAAACAATGAACATACTGTTATTGAATACACTTAAGAACTAATTAATGGAATTCGACATATTCCTCGCAACCATGGGCGTTTAATATACAATCGGCGTTATAAACACGTCTCAAATGCTATGCAGGGTAAATCAAAATAAGAAGAAAGTTACAGATAAAATAAAACTAGTAATGTGTGTGATATTGTTCTGAAATATTCCTTCTAATCCCTTTGTAACTGCGGTTAACTTTCTAAGGATCGTTTCTATGGGGGTTTATCAATTCTGTAGCTCTACGATTGTCTGAAATATCTCGAATATTTACCTCACGTTTGATATGTTATGTTCATTAAAACCATGTGCTCTTAGAAAGATATCATGGTGATAGCTTGTTTATATTGTGTTATGAAGAATTTATACAATTCTAATATCGCACTGTATTTGGTTCCCGTATGTAAGGCATGTAATTCATGTAGTTGTTCAAAGCTCACAATTTATGTTTACTTAGCAAAAGTGATAACATTATATAATATTGATAAACACTGCTTATTTTGTCTTAATCTTTGGCGCATTAACCCTGCAACTTACTACCATGGAATGAGCCGTATGGCTGATAATTTGGTTAAAGGCACATGTTGCCGTTTCAGGTATAAGATATTTTGTAGAATATTCCCAATTATTAGATTTTGTTCACACTTTGTAATGTTATATGCACTGGTAGCATGCACAAACCAAAATACGAATATGCTAATATGAGTGATCTGTCCTTCAAAATACAAATTTGACCTGGACTAAATAGGACATATCAGGTAACTAGAGTCATTCATACCATTAAAATTTTATATCGCTGGCTAAGAATGAGCACGTCGTAAGTACAAAATCAATATTTTCGAGAAAGCAAGGAAACACTGTCTGAAATTTACTCAATGTTGGCCAACATGACAAGTTTCGATTTTCATGACAAAAGGCCTATAAGAAGCGTCTTGTAATAAAGATTTCAAATGTGTATCAGTATTATAATAAGTAAACATAACAGCATTACATGTATTGTGCCTAAAATAAATGGTTCAGTTGTAATCACTAGGAGAGAATTTACTGTTAATTGTTGAACTCCTATTATACCTCTTCATCTCATCCATCCAAATAGTATTCAATGGCAAAATACTTTGCAGCAAAATACTTTGCGACATGTTGAAAAATCCACCTATAATACTTTTATAATGTGTTGTTATACTTCAGACTGTTTATTACTTATATGTCATACTATCTTTGTAAATATGTTTTGCCATAGAGGCTCACAGGGAAGACTGGGCTTGCCCAACTGTGTTGCCTCTTAAAATAAAGTCGTTATTATTATTATTATTATTATAATGTCGTAAGTGATAAGCGATACGAACATTTGTTTAGTTTCTATTGCATCGAAATCTAGACTTACATACAAAAACATTGCAAAACTTAAATCAAGCACACAATTTGTAAACGTGATTCTGTAATCGCTTTTCTTTCATCTCAAGTTTTTTTGTCAAGATAAGCAAATAATTAACACCCGTAGTACAAAAATCAACCACATTAACTAGTAATTGGTGCGTTGCATTGTATACATAACATGTCTTAAAGTTTACAAAAGGTTCTTAATGCGCAAACGTCCCTCCATAAATAAACATTTGCAAGTCACATATCTGATCTAAAAACATTATCACCATTGACAACCAGAATGCATCAGATTATCCTACTAATTACATGTAATTATCTTATCTCTCCTTTTGTGTCTTTCCTAAAACTCAACAATGTTTGCTGGAAGCGCTCAATAAATGTCATTCTGTAGATACGAGCATCGATTTGATCTAGATTGAATTTGAACACAACTAGATAATACTGTCGCAGAATCATTAATCATTCCGTCAAAGATAACAACCCTTACATCAAATAAGGGAGCGCCTATTAGCATACAATTAGAAATGTTGCATTTTCAGAAAGAACCCCACCAGTGTCTTAAGTGTTATTTCCTTCTTATCACAAATTAAAACAAATAGTCGATACAGGAGCAATCTGATAAAGAATCCTCCTCAGTCTATGTGTGATAAACGAGAGTTTCTGGATACTATAGTCTACCCTACATCAATGGTCATTGATGTCCTATTAGAGTACAAATATAAGACTTCATTATTCGATCTTTTTGTCTTCTCTGGAAACATCTTGAAACAATGACAGAGCCTCCATTTAGACGATGGCGTTTTTGTCATTTTTAATTAGCATAATTGAAGTCCATAATTGGTATCGTGTTTCGTTGTAAGAGTTGATGGCACGCTGTCACAAAATCTTGCTCAAATTATTTCTCAGATAAGTGGTCAATCTTAAGATAGCACAGTGTTTCATCGATCAAATACCCTATTACGTAACTAGCTTCCTTATCATGGATGCTGGCAGATTCTTTCCCTGGTCCGTACATGTGATATGTATGACGGAATGACTAACATAGAAAATATGCTAAGCGTCAGAAATATCACCAAGGTTTTCAGCTGGTGTCTTGTCTCGATGACATTGACGGCGATTGGCTTTTTCAAACCATGATAACTTCCATTAATTCTCCCCAGAACGTTTGTCTATCAGATTAAGTTATTGTATGAAACATGCTTGAAACAAACCAATGTGACATCTTACATATTACGACATCCCAGCCTGATGTTATTTGGACATAACAACATACGAGTTTCAACGACATACGTCGTGTACGTTATTTCTTTATTGCGTTGATTTGATAGCGTAACTATTTATTCGTTAAAAATGTATCGTCGTTTATTTGCTCCAAATGTTTTGATTTTATCTAACAGAAGAACAATAGCCTGGAATTAAAATACACCCAGGGGGTTAACCCATTCATAAACTCTCCATTATTTTTCAGGAATGGAGAGTTGTCTTAACAATAACTCTCCATTATTTCGTATACACATTTAATTTAATGTGTATGCGAAATAATGGAGAGTTATTGTTAAGACAACTCTCTAGGCCTGAAAAACATAACACACATATGTAGTGTTAACAAAAAATGGAGAATTATTTTTATTGAATGTATTAACAGGTAATGGAGAATTATTGTAAATAATGTATAATTATACACCAGTGAGTTACATTTATTGCCCGCCATCCCAAATAGATGGGTCAGGAAATTTACTTTTAGGTTACATTGTGCCAAAGGTATTGGTTCGGTGAAAAAAATCCCAATATTTCCCCGGCAGTGCGGGGGAAGCTGAAGGGTAAAACACCGCAGCCAATCGCAGGGGTTTAGGCCGTGGATGCAACTGACTGGTGCATTACAAAATGTATGTGTTCACAAAAAGGGCAATACAATTTGCAGGAAAAACGGCACTCAGCTGAAAGAGCGGAACACAGAAAAACGAAAACAAAAGATAGATAAAAATGCTCAAACCACAACGAAAGTAGAAAATGAAATCAACCCGCTGTTACTAAATAGCTTTTAACATTAATATAATTTCGGAATGAAAAATGAAGAATTAAAACATTGTAGTTATGTCCATCAAGTTGCATATCAATTATAAATAGCCATCTATAGTTTATGCACTAAAATATATCCTCTGACTGAAACAAAGTCTTAATAATGTCCACCGTGTTATAACATCAAGTGACACTGGGTAAATGACCATTGATTGATCGTGTAACACATAACTCACAACATGTGTTTGTATGGACTACACACCATTTTGAAGTAATGGAGAATTATTGTATAAGTTCACTGATTTAATGAAAAAAGCATAATCTTCTCGCTCAGTCATGTTCATATTTTTAATCTTCTATTTATAAGAGGTACATCAGAGGAGACTTTTTTGGAAAAATGCATTTTCTTTCAATTTTGACATTAACAGCGTCTTTTCAGAAAATCAAATTTACATTTTACAGTATTGGTGTATTTTAAGTCAGAGAAAATCCGCGTATCTGTCCATTCCTGAGAAATAATGAATACTCGGCCCCTTCGGGGCATCGTCTCCATTATTTCTCAGGAATGGACAGTTACTTGGACTTTCTCCTTAACGTATGTATTGTTTACAACATTATTATCGTAGCATCGTGTCTGATAAAGCGCCAACACGGAAATAAGGATATGAACGTGTTTGCCAATGTTCTATACCATGACGTCAGCAAGACGAAATATCTCTTCAGTGGTTTCCTGTCAGAGAAGAGAAAATACCAGTAATACCATCACTCTTCGCCTAGAGATTATTCCAAAAACAATATGAAATACTGTCTTCACTTTCTCATCAACCCCTATGCTCGATCAATCACATGTTTACGACAGCTGCTTACGCGTACACCATTTTCCGCTTCTTTGAATAACCATCAATTCTGACAATCGCCAAAGGTTATCATTAATATCCGTCCAATACAAATCTATGATAGACATTGCTGAAATAATATACGTTATTATCACTTTCAAAGACTGTAAATAAACACTCCGTTCTGCAGACATAACACACTGATTGCTTTAACAGTTTTGTGTTCTGTATTTTCACGTACGAAATCTACCTAGTATTCTTATTAATGCATTGTATTATTAGTTTTTTAAGTGTAAAAAAACTTTAACAGTAGGCAAACAGTCTATGTGTCTGATTTCGAGTAAAAACTTCACTGATTATAATTTCGACTTCGTTTTACCACACAACCTCTTTGATAATGAAATGTTTAAACTTCAATAATGACACACCAGAACTGTTTGAATACAGATCTTGTATTAAGTTTCATTTATTCGTTATTCCTGCAATTCGTAATGCCTACTTATATAAGGTATGCTGTATGTTCATATGCAATTGAACATATGTTTGTCTGTCTTATAGTAACAGGTAGGCGAACACAGAATGGTGACTCACATCAAACGTTAACAATCACATCTATAATTTATTAACACCAGTGTTCTATGGATAATGTGACGTTTGTGAAAAGGTAATGCAATACAAAAGCTATTATGAAACAATATATGCAAGACAGCATATATTTCATGGAAATAACGCCTATATAAAGGTGTTAAATTTGATCCGTTGTTGCAATGTGCAGTAGGTGGAAGGAATAAAAAAAGGATATAAACAGTCAAGTCTGAATATTCAAATTACTAGAATTGTCTCAGTCAAATTAACCAGTGGTCCAGAGGGGCACCTCTCGATCCCGAAGCGCGTGTCCTACAACCATTCTGATCACCTCGGTTTTTATCATGGAAAATACCTCTGACATAAGAAGGCGACATTTTGAAATACTTCCACATGATTCGATAATGGCAGCTCCCCTATTTACGTTTATACAACCTGTACGCGTATATACGGCAACAAATATGTTAAAGTTTAAACTTGAGAAAGAGAACGACAGCTGCTAAATACTAGAATTGGAAACAAGAATACAATTATAATTGTAAACACTAGCATGCTACGAATTAAAAGTTCGCACTACGTCACGTTTACGTTGGCGCCAAATAAACGTCATATCATTCATGACGTCATGTGATAAACAAGACGTAAATTCCATTCATAATACGCGCTCGATATTATTTTTCTACAAAGATATTTGACATTTTCTTCGCGACACTTCTGGCTATGCCGTGGGAATAAGACAATTGATCAGAACATATAAAATAACCATCGAACTGACGGATACATAAGGTGTTTTTTTCACGTGGATGTAGCTGACTTAAGTAGTGAGGGCGAACAATATTGGTGTATTTCTACACTTATTTTCGAGGTGTATTTGACGGAGACAAACGGAAATAGCCGAGCTTTAACGATTGGTCCTACAACTTCTAAGCCACTGCTCACCACCATAATCCTGACATTAGACATCTTCACACATTAACAGCCATACAATGAATATATCTGTATGAGGGTCATTCAATATATTCGTAGACAATCGTTCTCATTTTATTATATTTGTGTTTAAATAATAATTTCTTATATCATTATAAACATCTATCTATTACCTACCGTAGACACAAATTTAACTTTAATTATGCAACACAGTAGCATGTCAGCAGCCGTTGTATTACCATAGTAACGCGCTACCACCCCCGACCGACGTAACGTACCCTTTTCAATAGTTCAACTAGTCATAAATTCCGAATTAATTCAGTTACATTCTCATATATTTGCCAGATTATTGCAAGATATTATCATAATATTTGGTGAAATTATTAAGCTGTTTAGACGTTTGAGTTTGAATTGTGAAAGTGTTTGATCTATGCCTGTCACGTTGTCATTTACGTCAAAATGCCGATGAAATTACGCAAGGAAATTCATACAACTATAAAATTGTGCACTTGTCTTGGAAATACACAACAAACACACATAAGCTGCTAATGAGAGCAAACGGAGAACATGCAGTATTCAGTGTCCCTGTGATTTAGTGACAAAAGCACAGTTCTGAAGAGCAGCATGATATTAACAATGACAGAGGGATCGAACGAAATTGGCAAACGTAGAGACGTTTGAGGAAACGGCAGTCAAAATTTGCGAGGCGTTTCAATTTAGCATACAATGATTAAGTCCAGCTTAATACTTAACGTTGAATACATAAAATGTTGTAGTATATATATTTAATAATATAAAACTTAAATGTTTGTGTTCAATTCCATATTAATGACATAATTCCATTTCGGGTTTAACATTTGAAAAATAGCAAAACGTCAATAACGTCGCTGACGTCAGAATATATTTGCGTTGTGTGGTGGTTGCGGTAAGGTGATAGTTTTGTTTTATCCATATCTTCTGTAAAAATGCGTCGATTCGTGCAATATTTTCTGCACTTCTGTCCGAAGGGCTGTAGTTTAGTGTGATATAATTAGTTATTATCTGTGTCAATGTGCATTAAAATGACGAGTCCAGTCCACGAATTTATTGAATGACCCTCGTACCACTTTCTGAATGAAATTGATATGAATTGGCCAATGGGACCAGAATAAAAACATTATTTATTGAACTCAAATCAAATTTGTTTCGAGCAGACACTGAATACTTTCCATATATAATACAAGATATATGATCACCGGAGACTCGCTCTCCTACAGACTCGTGATTTAATGCACGTTTATAGATATAATTTCTTAATGGAAACATTGGTTATTACTTCTCCATTCCGGAATATTTTATGTCTCTTTTATAGTATTTGCACACACAGTGTACCGCATGTTTTATTGTTTTATGCAAATACAGAGTGACTAGAAAATGGTATAATTATATGCAAAATGAGGAATAACGTTGGCATTTGAAACGAACTTGCGATGCATGTAACGGATTACGTATTTGCCTGTATAAGGAATTACATTCTTGCCAGCTAGATAAAAAAAACAATTTTTTCATTATAATGTTTTTTTTAAAAATGATTAATTCCTCCTTTATACTGCCTTTGAAAGATCAATGTTAAAACGATAGTATCATATTTTGCGGTAACTTAAGTAATATTACCGGAGAATAATTACATTATTTTGTTATTCCGTTTTTAATTCACCGGGGAAACATTGGTCTTCACAGGCTGACAGTTGAAAGATTTGTTGCTTGTTTTAGAAATTTCTATTCTGCTTTCACAAGATTCAGTTACAGACCTGATTACAGTTTTCCTAGTTTTCTGAAATTGAGATCTCCAATATATTAACAGTACGTTGTTTATGTGAGGGTAATGGAATAAGAAAACCTTCCAAAATATCTTCAAAGGGAATATATGCGAGAAAATCACCAGTTCTATTAACATCAAAATCGTGATGGAACATTACTTAGATCCGAGATATAAATGTGTATTAAACAGTTATAAGTTTTACGTAAGAAAGGATATGAATATTGGTACTGTTCCATTTCAAAGATTCACACTGTTTGAAAAGAATAGGTTTCATATCAAAAGAAAAAATATGTCCTAGTTTTCTAGATCGGTAAACAAATATATTTTGTTGCGAGTAGTGTGAAACGAGTGCTTTCTGTAGCAGAATGCATTATTCAGGACATTTCGTGGCGAAATACATCGCGCGGTATTAATACATTTTTTCTTGTTTTCTCAAAAACATTGTTTTTCGTTACGACCTTCTCATTCTCGGCTAGCGATATCCTGAGTCCATGTTATCGCAAAAGGTAAACAAGACTAGTCGCCAGTACAGCCCAGTGGGTGTTTTCGGGCGACTGAACTGTAAATGTGTAACGGAATAAAAATATGATATCGTAGTTTCGAAGGAGGTATATTGGTAACGGGGATCCACTCAACCCGTATGTAGATTTTTGATTCAAATTTGCACCCCACGAATGAATAATTTAGCGTGATTTATATAAGTTGCTTTTGACTTGTTTATGCAAATTTGAGAGATAAGTTTTAGCTACATAGGACGGACTCCTAAGTGTACGTGACGGACATGTATTACAACATGTAAATTGTTTCCAACTCAATCCAAAAAATATACGTTTGTAAATAAAATGTTTTAAAATGCAAAAAATCTTAAGAGTAAAAACACTATAAAGTAACGTTTTGTATCATCGCGGCGTTTTGACAATCCCATTTCTTGACATTTGGATGCAATTTGTTGATAATGTCTTCTCCGGGCTTGAATGCTTGATTACTCCATATAAAATGCAAACTATACACACATGTGCCATTAGTATAATTTTCGTATAAACAAAGGGCGACTTGAACATGATGATAAAACGACATGTAAGGTTTTAGAGGAATTAGAATAAAAGGATGAATTAAAACGTGATATATTTCCATTGCTACCATAAAACTCAAAATTAACAATCGGTGTTGTCGACACGTCTCAAACGCGTATTTGTTTGCATCTTGGATAAATTTAAATGTAAATGAAATGAAAGATAACATTAAACAAGTGTTTATTGTTGTCGATAATAAGTCGATCAAATACCTTTGTAACTGTATTAAGCTTTAAAGATTAACTTCTGTAGTGGATAAACAACTTCTATGACGCTGGTGTTTTAGGTGGATGGTATTCACTTGTAAAATACGCAGTTTTGATATTCATATTTTCTCTTGGAATGTTTCCTCCTGCAAACCAATTGTCTTTGTTTCGGTACAAAACCTTGTGTAGAAATGCTTATATCAATACACAGCAGCTCGGTTTTACAGTAGCTTATTTATGAGCCGAAATATCACTTCCGTCTGTAATATTGAGCTTGTAGAAACTAATTATCAGAACATACAACTAACCTTGTAAGTAATGATGTTGTTTCAGGAGGCCAGGAATTGCTATACAATTTATGTAAGTATTAGTGTTTGCTGACAATGTGTTGATTGGTAGCCTCGTTAGAGTCATGCTTTGATTATGTTCTGGATGTTTTAAAGACTGCAATAATATGATGTGGAAATAGTTACCCACTACAATGACATATTGGTAAGCCATAACAAGCTTGCTGATCATTCATGCTTTTCTTACTCCCACAATGGGCTAATAATTTGCTTTCAGGATTATTGATTCAACTTTTATATTAACCTTTGATTTGAAAGCTATTTCAAAGCAAACAAGAATAAAATGGAATACGAACAAGTGAATGCTTGTTAAGTTCCATAATCGGCGATAGAGTCATCATCGTTTTAAAAAAGTGTCCATACGTTCGCGGTGGTTTCCTTCGGTATCTGGTTCATGTCGCTTTTCAACTGTTGTTTCGTTTATTACTGTGCTTATATTACTGGATTAGCTTTACTGGACTAAATTATGTACCAAGCATAACCTTTATTACATGTAGCTTGTCAGCTTTCTGCTTAAAAATGGCAGGTATATGAGTAAATGTACCTGAAATTTAAGCCGGCCCATCGCATTAGTCGGCGAGCATGGTAACCACTGAACTCAACAAGTTCTTCACACGTTGAGGATTTGGACAATAGTTGCATGTATCAATATAACACATTAACATAAAGTGACATATTACTGCTTGGTGGTGCTGTACATATATTTCAGGCACAAAGCATCTAACTTGTGATGTATTATCCTGACACTGTCCTTAACCGTTCTTGAACCATCTTTGAATGTCGAGCATTGCTCCAAATTAAGTAACTGTAACAGTTATTATATTCCAACACAGACGAGAGAGGATGATTTTGGAAATACAAACTTTGTGCTTTGTACAATATTGTAAATTTATCGACACAAATATGATAAATTATGTGGAGTATACTGTATGATTGCTCGCCTTGGGAATTAATTAGTGCGACATTTGTTGACATTTATGTGATATTTTGATAAATTAGATATGAATGAAACTGTTTGAAGTTATTGTGGTAATCATTTTCATCTTCCATATTATTGATGACTAGCTTGCCGTAAAACCAGCCACTCCAGGGACATGTTGCCTGACAGAAACAATAGTGCACTTTCATTTGTCCAATCATGGTACGCATTTACCATCGGGTATGCAGGAATGTTTAGAAGGGCGTAGCTTTGTGAAATAATGAGTTTTATATCTTAGATCAAACGAAACATTTGTGAATGTATTGATAAAACAATCGTTTGTTTTCAGTGTATATTTGTGGTCATTTCACGTTACTAGTTACTTGATGAGGTACTAATGTGTATCATAATGTAAAGTAAATGTAAATCACTTAAGGATGTTCGAACGGTTTTGATGTCGTCATCAGAATTGTTCAAAATTTGAGACACGGTGAATAAATGTATTCTGAATTATGATGAAAAAAAACCAGTAGGACACCGAAGTCAGCCCCGTTTGATTTCTCGTACACTAGGGATGCTTGATATGTCTAGTTTAGAAGATATTTACCGGTATATATGATTGCCAGACTGGACAAATACTTTCCTATGAAATTCTAAGCAAAGTCACAGACTGGGCATCAAAGGATGATATATGTAAGATGTAAGCTATCTCCCATTGTCTCGTTAGTGCCTATGA
The DNA here is from genome assembly GCA_963678985.1 of Spisula subtruncata. Classification (NCBI taxonomy): domain Eukaryota; kingdom Metazoa; phylum Mollusca; class Bivalvia; order Venerida; family Mactridae; genus Spisula; species Spisula subtruncata. The sequence continues at coordinate 66,221,901 of OY787661.1, forward strand.
TATCCGGATGGTTATTAATGAGTTACACATATTCTGGACATAACACATCTATACTTATTTCCGTTTCTTATCCTCCGTTATATTCCCCATAGTGGAATCTCTTATAGTAATGTGTCACTGTGGAATATTCTGCAATTTACCGTCACGTGATCACGTGGTTTGTACATGATCTACCGTTTCCTTTTGTGTGTCACAATTAATTAGACCGAGTATTAAACACGAGAGATGCGTTAGAAAGCAACATATATAGGGCTTAGTTACTCTATTTATTATTGTAAGAAATGAGTATGATGCGTTGCTATGTTAGTTTCTACTGTGGTTTAACAAATCGGATAAGTCTTAGGTTTTATAAGTAAGTATATGCACTGGTCGATAATTCATTTCAAAACTGGTTACAGCACCTGTCAATAGCATACATAACTTGAAAACGGTCTGAAAATAAAAATCGAAAAGCTGTACCTTTACAACTTTTCGACAAAGATAATGTTTTGTTCACGACTTTGATTGTTACACACACATTTCGGTGGATAAGTCAAAGAAGTGCATTATGACAATGTAACACCCATTCAAGAAAACAACACATTCCAGTGATCATAATGATATATTTCATCAAAATTGACGCAAGTTAATAAATATCATTTCAAAACAACACATATGAGCATTAAGAATTGTGTTTAGAACACCATAGATACATGTATATATGGTGGGCCACAATATTATATATTGACAATATACTAACAACATCCAGAAAAATAATGCAACTACACAAAAAATTAAAATTATCTACTCAAGATGATATGAGTACGCACTCCTATGGCACCGACTGTCAATTCAAGATTTATTGATTACGCTGTGTATTGTATATTTAATTTCGACCAATTGCCATTTCTAAAACGGATTTAAAGTGTTGGAGACTCTTTAAAGTTTGTTAATTAATTTGTGAATTACTATTCACAAGTATGAAGCAGGTGGTGCAAAAAAGCCGAAAAATTAATTATGAATATTATGAACGTTATATGTTGGCATATACTGCTGAATTCTTAGCTACGTGAATAATAATAACTTCGTAATGTCAAACTAGTTTGATCTAATGTGAATGACAAGGTCACCATCCAAATGACTATACTCAATCTGTTTGTGAAATATTTGATATCATTAAAACGAGCATCTATTGAATAAAAATTAGTTAACACAAATTGAAGCATAGCGTGGGCTGAGACAACAAAGACATAGATTCACAACACGACTTGTCTGAAACAATCAACATTATAGAAAGCAACCGCTGCAACCAGAAGACTAAGACTGTTACGGTATTTCGTCTTCGAGTTCAAATTTGAAATATTGTCAAACTTTTTTTGCAAACCGTCATTAATTCTTGAGTGAATTTAAAACTTAATGTGCTAGTATTCCTCAAGGTATTTTTGAAACAAAATATTAAGAAAGTCTTACATAACACAGAGATAGTAATTTAAATGTAAGACAACTTCATCTAATGTGCAACTCTGGCAACAATTTACAGATTAAAATGAAAGGGTTTTAAGGTAAGATGTATTTATTCAACACAATGAAACGTATCTCAATGTATATTATTTAAAGTCGATGGAAAATGAAGTTACTATAATACGTGTACACAGCCGTCTCACATTGCCCTCTTTCTATGATAGCTAGATTTGTTGAAGGTCACTTTACATGTACCTCCAAAGAGTACTTTTATACCATTGGCAGAAACATACTTTTAGTATATCTTTTACAAGTAATCGAGACTTTGTCAATCTGACCGATGTTCAATTATTCATGAAATGTCTGAAATGTCTGACATCAACACTATGGCATCAAACATTCTAATGAAAAACGTCTCTTAACTATAGAACTTATAATTAGCATTACTACAAGCGTATTGTCCATTCACTTTCAAGTTATACCATCTCATAAAAGCAAGTATATATTCCATTGTAAAAGCTGTTTATGGCACTTTATATGGAGTGAATTAGAAGCTGACATTGTCACACATTGTAAAGGTGTTGATGACAGCTCGTGAACGCAGATGCATAATTAATACACCGTCTGGTAGGAGTGCTTTGAATAGCGCGAGGAGACCAAGAAATGTCCTGTCTATACGGATAATTACTTAGATGTTCCCTGACTAGATATGCATGTATATCTAACAACTTCTATGATTTCCCCGCGGATACGCGTATATCATCGTCTATAATTATTGACAAATATTGAAAAAGATAACATACAGGTATGAAATATAGTTCGTATTTCTTTCTACATAGTCTGCTAGTAATTGTTTCCTTTCTCTGCCAGATTATAATACGATTACAACAAGAAAAATCAAATATAATTAAATTTTTGGACAAGTTACTAGATAGAGCTAAGTGATTTTGGAACAAAAAGTCAGAACACATTGACTATATGGGAATATTCCTTAAAGGGGTGATGACGATTGTATTGTATCATTATGTATAATTCTACAATTTCAGTCATTTCAGCAATGCGTACTTTTCGACTTGATGCCTAAACCAATTAACCTAACCAGTTACCATGGAACTAGTTATCAATAAGTACTGCTTTATTCTTACAAGACAGACAGACACATCCTTAGCCCATGCTACGATAAAACCTACAAACGATCAACTAACTTCAGACAGTCCGGTGGTCGGTTTCTGCATTTTTTAAAACTATTTATTGTCTAACATATTTATATATATATATATATATATATCTGTTTCCGACTTGTGCTGTTATATAACATGTCACTGCAGACAAAATGATAAAGCAAGAAACCCAGGAGATGGGACAATCAATGGAAACAATTTTAGATTCTAAAATGTACTCCGCTTGAACATATAAATGCCATTGCAAGTTCGACTCATTCCAGAACATTAGCCCCGTGGCTACAATGTATATCATAATTGTCTTCTATACGAAACGAAAAAGATGGGTTTTATATTTCACTCAGACATGTCAGAAGAATACGAAGACAAATATACCAATATACACAAATAAAGCTTGAATGGAATATGTGAACTGTCTAATGGTATCTGACGTTCTCCAATACAAGATTGACTGAATAACGCCAACGAAAGAATCAAGTTAAATCTTGCACTAAAACCAATTCAAACTAATTCCAACAATTTAAGTGAGAGATTGTTTCAATAAACATTTTCATACGTAGCAGGAAGGAGGCTAATATTGATTCAATCACCATCCTTGTGGTTATGAATATAATTGGTCTGGCTTTTGGGGGTACGATACAAAAAATTTGTTGAAGTGAGACGTACAGTGTATGTGTATTATAGGCCGCGTCATACCAAATACACAATAACAATATTGCATAAAGGGCTAGGTCGCTCCACTGTTTATCATTGGTCTAGATGTCAGTAAGACTTCTATTCTGACCCAATTTCATGACGATTGGATCAAAGACCGGTCACTAGAGGAAGCACAAGCTTCCTAAAGAACAAGTTTTTGACCCGACATGTCCCAGATTCGCACATGGCCTAGATGGTTTGTAGAGTTGCATTTTGACCAGATTTCATGACGATTTCATCAAAGCTGTGACCTCAAGAGTGAACACAAGGTTTCTGGTAAGATTTGATACAGTCACCTGGTTTTTAACATAATTACTCAAGCGGTCGAGACTGAATGGAGGGTTATATTTTGAACAAGTTTCATTAAGACCTCATGTGATCTCTAGAGTATCATCCAGGCTTTTGTAATATTGCACCTGGTGACCTAGTTTTTAATCCGGCATGACACGGTTTTGAACATATCCTGGAGGGCATATATAGTATCATTCTGACCAAGACTAATGGTGATTGGATCAAACTATTTCCTCTAGAGTGTTTTTCTATGATTAGATCTAGTGACTTAGGTTATGATCACACCTGACCCAGTTTTGGTCTCGATTTTTTAGAGAATAGTACTTTGACCATGTTTTATGACGATTAGAAAAAAATGCGACATCTGGAGTGAACAAAATGTGTTTTCTAAGATCTGACCTAGTGACCTAGTTTATGAAAACCACATGAATAAGTTTTAAACTTTGCCTAGTTTGAATAGATACCTAGTTTATAAACTAGCATGAAACATTTTGAACTTTACCTAGATGTAATTAAGATCAATATTATGACCAAGTTGCATGAAGATTGGCTCACAAGTGGTGCCTTTATACTGCACACAAACACATTGTTGACGGACGGACTATGGCGACGAACAGAGGGTGATAACAAAAGCCCATCTTGTCGACAAGAGAGCTAAACATACAAATGCATTGCTCGACGTTGAGTAATTAAGGAAACTGACTTCTCTAATACGCATTAGAGATGGATATCATCAGAAATGAAGTATCGAGACTGATTAATATATGCTGGAAAACTATAAATGTGTATTATTATGAATATAAGTTGAAAAAACAATCAGCCATTGATAAATTATCTTCGGAAACGTAAATGAATACTTACACGTATCTGTAACAACCTATCACAAGTATAAAGGTGAAGATGACGCAGATACAGGCAAGCATGATCACAACAACACATTGTAGGGTCCCACATACTCCAAACAACAGTTCATGTCAGTCGCTTAAATTCAAGGACGATAATTCAACACTTGTCAGATCCACTTTGCATCGTGACGCCACGCGACGTAACGCCTTGCACCCATCACGGGCCCAAGCTGCCCCGTCCAATCAAGTTCTAATAAAAGTCTTGCTTTATTTGGGGTACCGGGCGGGGGCATGGTAATCTTTCCCACAAAACCCAAGGGTCTCGAATAAAGTCTGGTGCGGCACGCCATCTATCGCATTTCTGACATCTCGGTCACGTGTCAGCGTCTGTAACGTCCCTCTTTGTAAATACCGAGGCCTGCAAGGAAGAACACGTCATTGTTAATAATCCTTTAATGCAACATTTCATGAAAGATGTCGTTTATAATTATTCATTTTAAATACCAGTCAGACATACTCGGAAAGCACCTCGAACAAAATGATCCAATCTTCAGTGTATTCACAGAATTCGGTGAAGAAGAACTGATCGAAGGAAATAACTCTATGGCGGCAATTTACCGTATTCTAACAGTAGGCAAGGATTTCTATATCGCTATGTCATGATCACGAATACAACAGTTAAAAACCACCTACACAGTATGTTTTATTAAGACAAACTTATAATTGAGAGCACACTTTCAAGTCCATACTTTCTGTTTTGATCATAAATCAACCGGATTCCAAAGGTCCCTATCATCATATTATTGTGATGATAACTTATTAAGATCTAGATTTTGGATTTATTTATTTTCTTGTAGTTGTTGCTGTTTGTAAAATAATTGCAACCGTAAACTGTCGTCAATTGTCATAACGTACAGTTAAGCTGCCAAACGGTTTCATAAATCCTGCACGTGTGGCTAACATGCATGTAAATTCAACACTATACTTTCATAATAGGCGAGGAATTTGTCTGGATCTCAGAATCTATATACTGATGTGTGTTCTTAGTCGGCTATCGTAATAAATTGACCAGACCACATCGTCTTATGTTTATATCTCTATTGATTCCACAAGGAATTCAACAGATCCGACATTTATCAGACATTTATCGGACATTTATAAGACCTTTTTAGTTCAATTTCCAATATATTCTCTCCTTACAATGTGTAAGCCCGTTACCTTGTACATGACTGTAAGCAGTTCAATACACACACGCGGCATGTATAATTCCAATGAGCCCGGTGTGTCATAATCAAGACTGTATTGAATAAAACAAAGTCAATTGGTGGAAAACCTTGGGTTCATTGTAGTGATGAATGATCTAATTGATAGTTTCGTTGCCATGGTTTGATCCAATAAACATTTTTCGCAACAAACGTGATTTTATAAATAATATTATGTTGAGCTGATAGCTGGGGTACGCAGTTTTTTCTCCCCCCCCCCCGATATCCAGCGTGAATGTCAGCAACTGATGAACACTGCTTATCAATAAACAGCCTACCACGATGTAGCAAGTTAATACAATCGAAATGCGACAGGAACACTAAGCCCTGATCTAGTAATGATAGGTTCTGAATTATTTATATGGACTGATAAGAAATGCCATTACACAATATCACCGATCGTGAAAGCCGTGAGTTCCCGTCTATGTAATGAGTTTTCGCGAGCTCTCATCCATCAAGCGCCTGTTCTTATCTCTTTAGACCTAATAACTGATAAATGATAATTGTAATGATGCATGTCTAAAGTAATTATTCACCCCTTGCAGAACACACTGCCAACAAACAGTATTTGGGTTTAACCAATGCGAGGTCATCAGTCGTAAGCTCTGTTGAATTGTTTGTGTTACAACAGTTCATCGTTAATGCAATCAAATAATGGACCAAGCCATTGATATGACTTCTATTCTTACAAAATGCCAGAAATATAAGATATTTATGGTTCCTCTAGCACCGCAACGAACGGAAAGCATTATGTCGGCTAACACACCAATATCCTCATATTACTATCACAGCAAGTAAGCAAACAACCAAACATTGATCGTGAAGAAAGTAAGTAAGTAAGTAAGTAAGTAAGTAAGTAAGTAGGTAGGTAGGTAGGTTTGGTTACCCAATCTTCCATGTGGGCCTCAATTGAACACTGGCAATTCATCTAAAATGTGTAGAACATGGTCCAAAATGGAATACAATAGAACATCATTGATTTAAAAACATAACAAACGATTTACCTACTGGACAAACTTTACTAAAGATAAACTATTTCAAAGAAAACCTAAATATTATTACCGTACATTTACCAATATGGATTCGCTCATCACATTCACATGACAATACTTACTTTGAAACACATAGCATCCTTGCATACTATGTGAATAATTATACTCCATTTTCATTTTGCTATTTTATGATGCCATAGTTATCATAGTTTTGTGTATTACTGTAATATGCAACAGTGAATGCGCCTTATCATTTGGAATATAGATGGAATATAAAGCCGAGATAAAACTTCTAAATGCAGACATTTGAAAGTACTGTATATGAATGCATGGAATAAACCCAGACAAATCAACATTCTATTGAAATCATACTCTAGAATCCAAGATAGAATTCGATTGTTATAGTCAAGTTGAATAATTGAACAAAAACAGACATTTTTTGGATATTTTGCAGCAAAACTATAACAAATGAGATAAAGAATTCTCATAGACGGAGCGCAAATCTCTCAAAATTTGCCTTTTTCAACAGCTTTATCAAGCAATAGAATTTAAAAAAGTCATTATATTGCAAAGACAGGTCCCCGAGGGCCACTATCTTACCGTACAGTAGATTGGTCTATATTGGTTCCATACAGTTGTCAGTAGTCAATAGACCTAGTAGCTGTATATTGTATAAGAAGATATTGTTAAACTAACGAGACAAATCGATTGAGTGTAAGAGTTTGCTGGAATCTATTTGGGTTTTTAATCAGGTTGCAAGGTATATGTGATAGATGTGATGTCATCATCATGGTGTGTCATTCTCACGACACCGTTTGACAAAGAACGCTTCAAGCAGATAGCTATTGAGCTGCCGGCCTCAGTTTTCAACAAAATCAAAGTCATGAAACTGATCATAATTCTTCAAACACACACAAATTTGCTTTAACAACAAACATGAAAAGAAATTTCTTCATGGTTACATAGATATTAAGTCTAGATTACAATATGCCACACCATTTCATATACCACCTGTTCTAATTCACTCTTTTCTGTTCACAACAAACGGCCTAACCATCAATCTTATTGCCCGGCCGAGCCCAAACAAGCCATGTTTGGCCCCCCTATTTTCGCTAACAGTCGATTATGGAATTCTAACAGCTGCTGATATTTACAGATCAGGACTAGAAATCATCTTCAAGTATGTCATCAGAAACCCTTGCCATCCCTGCCGATTTTTTTACAAAATACCTATCCAATTTCACTCAAAAAGCAGTTCTTTCAGTCAGTAGACGCTTGATTTCAAGATCCAAGCTTCTAGGAGATCAAAAATTTAAACAAATCAAATTCGCATACACCATTAAGTAATATTATGGTCACTCCCAGGTGTGAAAACCCAAAACCAGCAATGAAATAATCTATAAATATGCGACAGCCCAATATTAAGCAGAAATGTCCTCTATTATCAAATCTCTCCATGGCCAATTCGCATATGGGGCTTGGAAACTGTTGTCTGGCTCCTTGTTAATTCCATAGAAGATGGAGTATAGACATTCTAAAATACACACGACATCAAATGTAAGAGAGGTATTACTAGAGTATTATATTACATAAAGGCAATCTGATATTACTGGAATAACGGATGAACAGTAGTTCAAAGTGATACTATCACACCTGGTGTTCTAATTACCGATATTAATTAGAACGTGATGAATTCATACAATACGCCTCTTAAATAACAACATGGTGACGGCTATATAATTGACCGCGATGTGTAATTATATAGCGTTAATTTCCTTCGAAACAGCTTGATAAATTACTCACAGTTTCAAATATCAAGCTATAACAAGTTCAAGTGTCGGTTATGGATGTTGTAAGAGGATGCTGTAATGTGTTGCCACGTACTTTGTTCAACACTTGAGGGCGTGTTTATTCATCATCATTGATATGGTGCAACACACGGCATACATGATATATCCTGAACGTGCCTAAAGCAGTAAAGTAAGCATCGCGTCGTGTACGGTGGAGCTTATTATATGGGTAGTATTATTTGAGAATCTGGGTATTGTAAAATAGGGCTATTCTACAAAGTATTCGTGTTATGGTGAAGCAGTGCATATGGGACCTCGACCCATTCAGCCTAACGTGTAAGTCTTTTTTTATTTAGAAATTTATTTATGATAGATGTACCTTCAATACTAAAGGCATGATAAAAAATCAATTATCGTGTACAAATCACTCAATGACAACCAATTTCCAAGATACATTCAACAAAAATTCACAAAACTAAACCAAGTTCATTCATGTAATCACAGATCCATAACCAATGAAGAACTATATGTACCATCACCAAATTTTGAATTCTCCAGAAAATCACTTGCCTACTCAGGACCAAAATATGGAATGAAATACCAAAAGCAGTACGAAAATCAGACACAAGCAATAAATTCCAAAATGCATACATTAAATGGCAATACCCATAAACAAACATTGACACAAAACACGACTCATCCTGTTAATACATCTTACCTTTGTAACTATTACTTTGTTGATTATATTTGTATACTTATTTTTCATGTAATGTACCCTTTATATTTAATGTATATATGTTGAGGCCCATATGGAAGATTGCATTATTGTAAATATGTTAGCCACGTAAAATAAAGACTTTACTTACTTTACTTACTTACTTACTACTTACTATAAACATGTAAAGCGACTTAAAGGCCTATGGTGGCATATGTATTACAAACACTTGGGAATATTGGTCTACTCTAGAGTTCAAGAGGATTCTCTAATTCCACGATGGTGGATAACGAAATAAATGCATTTAGTTTAACATTTATTACATGGTCTTAAATATAACTGGCTAAGACAGGTGGTTGTATATAATTCATGTGACAAGTAGCACAAGTTCAATTATACATAGGAACTATTTGTAAATAGTAATTACAATCTCATTATTACTCTGATTTAACACAAATATTTGCCTACATACATCGACTTATTCCTAGCCAATTCTTTGCTTCGCCTCGGACAATTTTCTGTTTGTCCTGACGAAACTATCCTATAACGCTTGTAAGAGGACACTTCTGATAAAAAAACTAGCACTGTATCTATAATATAACCTCTAGTTTTGAGTCTGTATCAATATTCAATGAACACAAACAACGTAATTGTCCGTTCAACAACCAAATGAAACCCCTGTTAAATTAAAAGTATGACTAACCCTACAAAGAACATGCAATACAAAAACGTGTCAGATTTTTATTTGACTGACGAGCCATGTGATAATTCCACAGAGAAAAGTATGTTTGGATGTTAAAGTACTGGTGATTATTTTTTGTATTTAATTGGCACGTGTTTATTTATCATCTCATTTTAACATTAGTGTATTTTTTCTTGGATAGCGTAATTATGTAGCATGTTTCTGAAACATGTTCCGTTTTATCATTTTAAACATAGTGTTTTGTATTGTAATGGTGAAAAATTCAATTTAAAATTACAAATATCCAATAATCTTCACGAAGACAAATATTTAACCGACTCTAGTAGTTTAAATCATCGCAGCCATATTTCAATATGTTTAGGTTTTTACTCAAAACGTCTTGGAAACTTTCCGACTACTTCAAAATAAAAACAAAAAATTTACGCAGAAGAAAATATTGACATTTATAACTGCGCGAATAAATATTTGATTCACCTTGCATGGAGCTTTAACTCCACTATGTTCGTCTATTTGCGCGTCTTTGACATCCCAGCTCAATTTTCAGCTTATAGTTGGACTAATTATAAAGCTTATAAGACAGGCAATAGACTGCAGACGGCTAATGAATTCATTCGCTGGTGATAGATTTAATATTAATTTGATTGAGAGCTAGAGAGCCGCTAACTGTAGATAGTATCGGTCAATGTAAAGTTATTGTCAGACCAGGGTTATAGATCAATAATTGCACCGGTTGGTATATCAGGACTATTCCAATCAGCACTTGAAAGAAACGAGCGTTGAAAAAGCCTTGCACGCCGGCATCTGTGTAAATATATCGCATACTTCATCGTGCAAAACCAAGTCGTGTCTACTCTTTACCTCATGAACATTCGCCTGACGTAATATGTTATATAAATCTGATGTACATTTTTGTATGTATTACAGAACAAACAAAAATACACACACGCTATAAAGCATATTAAAAAATGTTGTCCTACCAGATAAAACTGAGACTCCTTGCATAAATTCTACTCACATACATAAGATTTAAGGTATACCTAGTAATTAATAGACGTTAATAGAAGTTAGAAATACTTGTTTGACAATGGACTGTAAATAAAAGTATGAGCACGAATACATATTGTTATCATTAGACCCATCATGTGCCCCAAGTTGCCCCTTCAAGGTATAATTAAAATCTTGCTTTATTTGGCGGCCCGGGCGGGGTATGGTAACATTTGTTCTTTCATGTTCTAGTTGTTATTAGTTTTGAAGGATCACTTAACTCTTGTGGTGGAATGTCATCTTGTAACACACTGGTGCTTGTTCTAGTTGGCTAGCATTCCCACATACAGTTAGGATATGCATTTGAAATTCAAATTTTCTCTTGAAAATACATCGTACCTGTCAACCCGTTCTCATTTGTTTGCAATCGTTTTAGAACAAAACTGAGCACTGAAAGTTTTACATGAAACGCTGGCTCGTTTGTACCGTAGCGTATTTATGAGCAGAAATATCATTTGTGTATATTATAGTGAGTGCTTGGAAGATAATTGTCAGAAAATACGACCGACCTTGTCCTGTTTCTTGTGTATAATTAGTGTAGGTAATGAAGTTGTTTCAAGCTGCCTAGAACAGTTAAAAACATGTAGTTTATGGAAGTATTAGTGACTGTTGGCAAGGTGTTGATTGGTACCCGTATTAGAGTCATGCTCTGTTTTAAAGACTTGAATTATATGTTGCGGAAATAATAATGAATGCTGAACCTACTACAATGCCAGTTTAATTTTGAATGCAAGCCATAATAAGCTTACACAGAAATATTAATGATCATTCATGCTCATTTTACCTTCAGGAATATTTAATAAACTTTTATATTTACCTTTGATTCGAAAGCAATAAAATATACAGAAGTTCGTCTTTCAACTTTCATAATCAGCGATGGACATACCGTCAATCATTCCATGTTTTTCTGCAATTTGTGTTTCATGTTGATTTTCATCTGTAATTCAGATTATTAGTGTGACCATATGAATGACTGAATCAGATTTCCTAGACTGAATATGCAACGAGGTCTTACCTGATTAATCGTCATTTTTTCACATTCAGGATTTGACCTGTCTTTACAGTCAATATTTCACATTCAAATAAAGCGTCCTACTGAGCAGAGCAAATAACTACTGCTTTATGATGATATACAATTATTTCGGTCACAAAACAACTAACTGATCTTGTATTGTTCCGGCATTGGCCTGTCCCGTTCTTGAACTATCTATGTACACCAAGCATTGACCAAAATTAGGAAACTATTACAGTTATTTTATTCTAACACTGGGCCTACACTAAAATAACTGTGGCGATAGAGAATGATATTGGAAATACAAAATATATTACACGTAAAACATTGTAAATTAATCGACACAAATATGATGAACTATGTGGAGTATTTTGTATGATTGCTCGCCTCGGGAATTAATTTATTCGATAATTGTTGACATTTATGTGGTATTTTAATAAATTGGATGTGAGTTAAACTGTTTGAAGTTAGTGTGGTACAGTAATCTTCAATATTATTGATGACTGGCTTACCGTAAAATCAACCATTGTAGTGCATTGTGGTACGATGTTTCCATCGGACATGCTGGAAGGTTTAGAAAGGTATTCAATGTGTAATATTCGTGTTTATACCTGATAAATGACATGTTACATATATTAATACAAAATCGTTTCCCCAATCCCTGTAAGGACATTTGTTATACACTATTCATCGTTAGGGTAATATTTCCAGGTCAAGCAGGTTATGGTACATACTGGTACATGCATTGACCGTATTCATCGGATATATCGGTTTTCTGGTACTTGTGAAGATGGAAGGTATTACATAACAATGATTCAACGAACATTAGAAGGGTCAACTAAGCATAATATGCGGTAATAGTAACCGGAAATAAAGCAGACATAGCCTTTCCAATGGAATATTTGAATATTTCACAGACCCTGCTGCCTGAGCTCTGATATGGATATATTATGGATGTTTGTGATAGTTTATTTACCTACTAAAATATATATCTTGATATAATTATGTTTTATACACTAAGTATGTTTGCTATCACCAGAACACTATCTTGTATTGCCAGACTGGACACTACTTTCCTTTGATATCCTGAGACAAAGACGCATAACGAGCATCAATGATGATATATGCAAGGTGTATGCTATCTCCCATTGTCTCGTTAGTGCCTGTGATATCCGGATGGTAATAAATGAGTTACACATGTTCTGGACATAACACATCTGTACTTATTTCCGTTTCTTGTCCTCCATTATTTTCCCGTAGTGAATTATATTATATTAATGTACTACTATGCAATTATCTGCAATTAACCGTCACGTGATCACTTGGGTTGTATGGACATACATGAACATTGTCAGTGTTGACAACCATTTCCGTCTTTGTGTTCGCAATTAATTAGATTGAATAGTAAACAGGAGAGTAACGTACTAAAGTAACCAATGCACTGCTAAATTACTCTCAAACCTTTCTTATTGTAAGGACTGTGCATGGAGTGTGTTGTTGTAGGGTTAACGCATGCTTTTCGTGCTATGACATCTGCTGAGTTCCGAGGGACGGTTGGTGCCCAAGCCCGTCAGGGCGAGGGCACCAACACTACCGAGGGACTCTGCAGATGTCATAGCACGAAAAAGCATGCGTAAACGCTGTTATAGCATAAAAACAACACATTATTAGTATGTTTTTCAAAATTATGACATTTTGGCGGGATATTTTGGGCGACGTCGGAATAACAAACGCAACGTCGCTTAGCAAACGTTATGTCACATACAAGTTTTTGTTATGAGCGTCGACTTCCGGTATCGGCAAATACCAAGATAACAGTGACATTGGGAGTATGTTTTCTTTTATTATTTTACTATTATAGAAAATTGATTAGCAGTTACATATAGAATGTGAATTACAGTTCATACAACGCTGTAAATCATTTATGTTCGTCGACTGGGTCCTGAAATGAGCATACTTAAAACTGAACACCAACAGCGCGTACGAAAAAGTGTTTTAAATATCCTCCCTACTTAAAAATGTGTTAAAATCTATTAAAACGATTTTCCCAAGATGTTTGTAAAAGATAGTTATCTTGTGGATTCCTTTGTTGGTCCCAGAAGTATGCCAATATCCATATACGAGTATAGACACTCGTGCAAGCATAATGCAAAAATAACAACCATCAAAGTAAACAACATCATTTCCGTGATTCATAGTGTTATATTTCATCAAAATAACGCAGGTTAAAACATATTATTTAAAAACACCACATATAAGCAACAAGAATTGTGTTTAGAACACCATGTATACAGACGGTGGGCCATAATATTATAAAGTGACAATATACTAACAACATCCAGAAAAATAATGCACACACACAAATAATTCATATTATCTACTCAAGATCATATGAGTACACACTCTCCCAAGCCCCTCCTTATCTTCAACACTTGTCAGATCCACTTTGTACAGTGACGCCACGCGACGTAACGACTTGCACCCATCAGGTGACCCAAGCTGCCCCGTCCATTCAAGTTCTAATAAAAGTCTTGCTTTATTTGGGGTACCAGGCGGGGGCATGGGAACCTTTCCCACAAAACCCAAGGGTCTCGAATATAGTCTGAGGCGGCACGCCATCTATCGCATTTCTGACATCACGGGCACGTGTCAGCGTCTGTAACGTCCCTCATTGTTAATACCGATGCCTGCAAGGAAGAGGATGATGTCATTGTTAATAGTACTTTAATGCAACATTTCATGAAAGACGTCGTTTATAATTACTCATTTTAAATACCAGTCAGACATACTTAGAAAGCACGTCGAACAAAATGATCCAATCTTCAGTGTATTCACAGAATTCGGTGAAGAAGGCCTGGTCGAAGAAAATAACACTATAGCGGCCATTATACCGTATCCTAATAGTAGGCAAGGCATTGCTGTATCGCTATGCATGCACACTATCATTATCAGGAATACAACAGTTAAAGACCACCTACATAGTATGATTTATTAAGACAACCTTATAATCGAGAGAACAATTTCAAGTCCATACTTTCTGTTTCGATCATTAATCAACCGGATTCCAAAGGTCCCGATCATCATATAATTGTGATGATAACTTATTTAGATCTATAGTTTGGATTGATTTATTTATTTTCTTGTAGCTGTTGCTGTTTGGAAAACAATGGCAATCGTAAACTGTCGTCAATTGTTATAACGTACACGTGGATAACATGCATGTAGTTAATATCAAGAAGGAATATTTTTTACCCTGGAATATCACCTGTATATACATATTGACAGTATTATAGCCATCTACAAACTTAGCAAGCAGAGCGAGGTAATAACACTATCATCACTCGGGTATGGTTGTTTGTCAAAATCTCAACCAGTAAATTACGGTCAGTGAAAGAACGGCATGTTGGGAAATAGACACATCGACTTAACGACAGTTTGGAATACGGGGTAGCCAAAATGACCAATAAAATATGACCCCTGTTTATAAATCTTATTTTGTAGACATGCAACGAGATATATGTACAAACGTACGAGCAATTTCACCATCAGCTATAATAACTACCACCAGATGTTTGACCTTTAGAATATATTTTAGAAAATCTTGGTTTTCTTTTCAGACACATATTTAGTGGATGTACTGAAACTTTAGTGTACTAGACAGCCTTGTGTGCAGTCTGCAAGGCTGTTAACTTCACACTGGCTTAATATGTATGAACTAGATACTAGGTATGATCTAGAAGCGAAGAATCGTGATGATTTTATTACCTTACCATTTAAATCATACATGTACACAAAACAGACAAAAAAACAGTGAAGATACTTCAGAAGTGCTTAGTGCAGCAAACCTACTATAAACATGTCTGCGAAGTTAGCGATCGTGATTTTTAGATTCAAATTAAATATGGCCATCCATTTAACCATTAATTATCCAGGAATACCACCTTATAACATAGGAGGTTGGTATATTGGGAGAGAGGTTATCACTACCACCGGTGTCACTGTATAGTTCACAGTAAAAAGCGATCAATACAACTTTCTCTTACAAAGTCACGTGTCTTCCTTATGTTTCTTGTAGATTGTCTATAATTTGACTTGGTCCTTTGGGTAGCAATTTATATACATAATAATGATCAGATATGAATTGATAATATATGCTGTTTTATCATTAAACTATAGTCGATATATCAACTAACTACATCCCCACAGATCAGGGAAACAAAGAAGAAACCTATCAATATTCCGTAAACTTATTAACATCCGTGGAGGGAAGAATTTGTGATGATTTCTTTGTCAACCTCAGGCACTAAATCACATATCCATGATAAAATACGACATCCGAAATTCATAACATCGACTTCACGTTCCAATGTTTATCAACTCATGAATTCATAACACAATTGAAATTACCATCTTACACAAGGAATGTTTTTACTGTATTTGGAATAATATTAAAATGGATGTAAATTCAACACCATACTTTCATAATAGGCGAGGAGTTTGTCTGGATATCATAATCTATATACTGATGTGTTCTAACGACGTATAGCGTAATAAATTGACCAGACCATTACGTCTTATGTTTATATATATATTGATTTCACAACACATTCAACAGATCAGACATTTATCAGACATTTATCAGACCTTCTTAGATAAATTTCCATTATGTTCTCCTTACAATGTGTAAGCCCGTTTTATTGTACATATAGCCTGGAACTTGAACATAGAGTGTAAATATTTCAATATTCACAGGCGGCATATAGAATCCCAAGGAGCCGGGTGGGTCGTTATTAAGACTGTATTGAATAAAACAAAGTCAATTGGTGGAAAACATTGGGCTCGATTCAGTGTTGAATAAACTAATTAATATTTCCGTTGCCATGGTTTGATCCAACACACATTGATCGCAACAGATGCGATTTTATAAATATTATTGTGTGGAGCTGAAAGCTGAGGCACGCAGTTTTTTTTCTCTCCCCGATTTCTAGCGAGAATTCCTGCAACTGGTGAACGCTACTATATCAATAAACAAGCTGCCGAGATGTAGCAAGTTAATACAATAGAAATACGACTGGAAGACAAAACCCTGTTCCAGTAATGAAAGTTTCTGAATTATTTATATTGACTGATAAGAAATTCCATTACAAAATATCACCGATCGTGACAAGCCGCAAGCTCCCGCCTATGTAATGAGTTTTCGCGAGCGCTCATCCATCACGCGCCTGTTCTTATCTCTTTAGACCTAATAACTGATAAATTATAATTGAAATGATGCATGTGTAAAGTAATTATTCATCCTGTGCAGTACACATTGCCAACAAGCAGTATTTGGCTGTAAGCATTTAACCAATGCGAGGTCATCTGTCGGAAGCTGCGTTAATTTGTTTGTGCTAGATTGGTTCACCGTCAATACAATCAAATAACGGACAAAGTCGTTGATATGACTTCTATTCTCACACATGTCAAGATTATCAGAGATATGTGGTTCATCTAACACCGCTAGAACGGAATGCATTGTGTCGACTAACACACCAATATCCTCATATTGCCATCTTATCAAATAACCAAACAACCAAACATGGATTGGGAACAATGAAATTCCGTGCAAAATGTGCAGGGAATGGTCCAAAATGGAATACAATAGAACATTACTGATTTAAAAACATAACAAACGACGGACCTACTGGAACACTTTACTTAAGTCATACTATTTCAAAGACTTTTAAAACCGTATGAATAGCAATTTTACAAACATTTAGCAATAGGGTTTCACTTATCTCAATGCCATGAAAATACTCAATTTAAAACATAACATCCTAGCATACTACGCCAATAGTTTTACTCCATTTTGATTTTGTTATTTATTGATACAGTAGTAAACATTTTACTTATTACTCAAATATGTAAAATAAAGCCGAACTAAAAAATTCTGTACACATACAGTCAAGGCAAACATTTTAAAGTACTGTATATGAATGCATGATATAAAGCCAGACAAATCAACATCCTGAAATCTAACTCTACAATCTAGGTGGAATTCGATTTTTATTGTCAAATTGAATTATGGAACCAAATAGACATTTCTTGGTTATTTTGTAGCAAAACTATAACAAATATGATAAAAGATTCTCATAGAAAGAGAGCAAATCTCTCAAAATATGTCTTTTTTAACAGCTTTATCAAGCAATAGAATTTCAAAATCATCATTATACCACAAAGACGGGTCCCTGAGGGCCACTATCTTACCGTACGGTAGATTGGATTATATGTATATTAGTTTCATACAGTCGTCAGTATTCAATAGATCTACCAGCTGTATATTGTATAAGAAGATATTTTAAAGAAACGGGACAAATCGATTGAGTGTGAGAGTTTGCTGGAATCTATTGGGGGCTCTAATCAGGTTGCAAGGTATTAGTGATAAATATAATGTCATCATCATGGAGTGTAATTCTCACGAAACTGTTTTACCAAGAACGATCCATGCGGATAGTTCTTGTAAATTTCGTTGAAGGTAAAGTATAGACTTTCTGAAAATACACAAGACAGTAAATGTAAGAGACGTATTACTACAGTATTCTATTACATAAACGACATCTGATATTGCTGGAACAGCGGATGAACTATAGTTCAAAGTGATACCATTACACCTGGTATTGTAATTACCCATATTAATTAGTACGTGAGGAATTCATACAATACGCCTCTTAAATAACAACATGATGATGGCTATATAATTGACCGCGACGTGTAATTATATAGCGTTAATTTCCATCGAAATAACTTGATAAATTACTCACAGTTTCAAATATCAAGACATAACAAGTTCAAGCGTTGGTTATGGATCTTGTAAGAGGATGTTGTAATGGGTCGCCACGTACTTTGTTCAACACTTGAGTACGTGTTTATTCAACTTCATTGATATGGTGGAACATACGGCATGCGTGCTTTATCGTGCACGTGCTTACAACGCAAAAGTACGATTGGCGTCGCGTTGTTCCATAGTGCTTGTACGTTTGAGCATATATGAGTACTCGTAAAGTATTTGTTGAGACTCGGGGTACGGTAAAGTAGGCATATACTCGTACTACAAAATACCTTGAGTACGGCGAAGCAGTATCCAGGGGGACCTAGACCCATTCAGTCTAAATTGCTTTTATTTAGAAAAGTATTGGTGATAGATGTACCTTCAATACTAGGCATAATACGCTTGGTTTTTGGCATGGGTTTATGCCGGCATTGCTCAGGGTACTTGTGTTGTGGTGTTTCTTATTTCTGTGCTCGGATGGTTAGGTTGAGTGCTACCTTCCCTGTCCGATTTTCTCATCCTTTTTATGTTAAGCGCCTTAAAGGCCTTCAGTACTAGGGTTCATTGGTGTACTCTAGAGTTGAACTACATGTATAACGCAATTTTAAAGAGAGAGGATTTCCCTAACTTGAAAATGTTAAAACTTTGATTTGACATAAGGTATTTTGAAAAATACAACTGGCTACGACAGGTGGTTGTATAATTTCTATGATAAATGGCACAAGTTCAATTCTACTAAGGAAATAGTTAATTAAAATCTCATCTTAACTCTAATATAACACAAATATTGTAAAACTTGACCTATGTAAAACCACGTAAATCGACTAAATTTTAGCAAGTTCGGTCCGATTTTTTTACATGTGGTTAAAAGATTATAATTATACAAAAACATACATTCCCCTAATTTTCTGAGCTTCAAACATCAAATTAGACCAATCTTTAATTACTACACTAAGGTAGATTTAAATGTAATAACACGTCTATTTACATTTACAAAACATTATCTGAAAGTTATCAGGAGTATATACCAACATGATGTCCAGACAGATAATTAGCTATCTCAGTATGGTCTTACATGGGGTTTAGTATCCTTCATATATGAATGTACAAAACACTAGTTTACATTGTTATGAAAATTTTCCCGTTCGCTAGTATGTATTGGTCTAATTTAGAAAACGAACCCACTTTCTACCCTTCCTAGCAGGAACAAACATGCACAGCTAATTCAGAATAAAAAAAACATTTATTCATATGACACAGGATTCAACCACATGTCTGATTTGAAACTGTGCATTGTATTATTGATACTTGATATCAGGAAAAACACGTTCTCTATCAAAATCCAATGAACTTAAAAACTTCATTATCATTTCAGCAACCAAATGAAAACCCTGTTCAATTAAAGGTATTACTCGCCCTACAAAAGACCATAAATATAAAAACCGTATTAGTTTTTTATTTGACAGACAAGTCACGTGATAATTCCACAGAGAGAAGTATGTTTGAATGATAAAGTACAAGGATTATTTCTTGCATTTAATTGGCACGTGCTTTTTTATCATCTCTGTTTAACATTAGGGTATTTTTTCTAGGTTAGTTTAATTATGTAATATTATTCTGAAACATTGTCCATGTTATCATTTTAAACACAGTGTTTTGTATTATAATGGTGAAAAATTCAATTTAAAATGACAAATATGCAAGCATCTTCACGAAGGCAAACATCAACCAGACTCATGTAGTTTAAATCATCGAAGCGATGTCTCAATATGTGGAGGTTTTTGCTCAAAACACGTCTTGGAAAATTTCCGACTACATCAAAATAACAACAAAATAATCACGGAGAAGAAAATATTGACATTGATAACTGTCTGTATAAATATTTTATTCACCTTGTATGGAGCTCTGACTACACTATGTTCGTCTAATCCCGCGTCTTTCATATATCGGCTCAAGTTTCAGCTCATAGTCGGAATACTTATAAAGCTTATAAGACAAGCATTAGACAGAAGAAGATGGCTAATGAATTCATCCGCTAGTGATAGATTTAATGTTAATTTGATTTATGGTTTAAGCTTGAGAGCTATTCACTGTAGATTGTATCGGTCAATGTGTAAGATATTGTCAGGCAAGAGTTAGAGATCAATGGAATTACTAGTTGCTATGTTCATTAGACTACTTTTATCAGAACCTGGAAGAGCGAGTGTTGTCGTACGCCGACATCAGTGTAAATATACTACAGTAACTCATCTTGCAAAACCGAGTCATGTCTTCACACCGTAGACTCTTAACCTCACCAAAGGTTGCCTTATGTTATATGTAATACATGTCTGATGTTTGCATTTTCCAAACAAACCCAACTGCTATAAAACACACATGAGAGATAACGGTTATATGTAAACAAAGGGTCGTACATTGTAGGGCTTCATGACATAAAATGAAATTGAAACACCATAAAAATAAACTTCACACACCACTGCTTACATCTGTGACAGCCAGAAATCAATATGGTAATTGGGATGCTATAGTAAAATCCGAAAAGTTGGACAACCGAATCCTACTGATCTCAGATAATGGATAGCAGCATCATTTAATGATTCTGAACAGAACTATACATATAGGTTGTTGACCATAATACTTAAACGAATAATGCTTTTATTATATTATATCAAGGTGTCTGTCCGTTGGACCCGCAAACAGTATGTAAGTTAATTTAAGTTTGTGTCCACGGCTGCAGCCTTGACTTGACCATTTACTACAATGACATCCATATAAATTATTCAAATTTCTAAATACAAGTATTTGTATATGCATAAAATATATATGGAACAGCGTTTCTCAACATAAAAAGGAAATATCAGCAATATATCATTATGCTACTAAAAATGTATATTGACATGTAATGTTTTCTTACGAGACACATGAAGCTAAACAATACACGATCATTTTCTCATACCTATACTTACAGTAACAACTAGGATAATTTTGTACGTATCCAAATAAAAATCCTTAAGTATATCGGAGACGAACCCGTCTTCCTAGATATCAAACCAGCTCCATCAAGACGGAAAAAATCGAACTTTATGACTATATTTAACAATTGATTCTGATCATCTACAAAATCTCCTCAGATCATAAATATTAGTGTTTTGGAAGATTGATAATTGCAAGAGTGATCGGGTATATTACTGTCTATATTTATAGTTGATAGACGCCCAAGTGTAAGAAGTCGATGTAATTGTTTATAACGGACAGTACAGGGTACGATTTGAATTCGGAACATACTTGCTCTAGAACAGTAGTAACTACATTCAAATTTATTGTAATTATAATTGAAATATATGTTAATTGTTTACAGATGTTTCACTTTTATATATTTACAATTTGATAATTTGATTGAAATCAATTACATTCAGACCGTACAATTTTAATGTTTAAATTTGAGGGAACTCCCATATTATGCATTGTATTATTTGGACGTCAATAGTAAGAATTTCATTACGGGTTCAATTTGATTCCCTAAATAAACTTAATTTAATCCCTACAAAATGATAATTTAAGTGTACGATGACATATAACGATGTCCTATCAAAAAGAATACGTTTTAGAATATTTTCTAATATCACTATGACGGATATGTAAACTGTTCATTTGCGCAACAATTTGGATGTTAATCACTAAATGTTCTAAAGAGAGCTACAAGCGTGTTTTACCAATGGAAAAAATGCCGTTATACTATACTAAAGAAATAACATACAGTTGAGCTGCCAACAGTTCCAACATTTCTGCACGTGTGGTAACTAAAATCAAGAGCTAAATTATAAATATTTCCTACACCGGATTCTAACCTGTATCTACAGATTGACTGTATACTAGCCTTGTACTTACTTAGCAAGCTGAGCAAGGTGATAACGCTATCAACACTCGGATACGGTGGTTTATATGAGCACTAAAGCAGTGCTATTGTCAACAGCGAACATAAATGCAACTGTAAATTACATCTCGCATAACCGAATGTATAAATGTCAGCAAGATGGGCCTAAATCTCAACCAATAAGTTCCGGTCAGTGAAAGAACGGCATGTTGGGAAATAAACACATCTACGAAACGACAGTTTGGAATACGGGGTAGCGAAAATAAACAATAGAATATGACGCCTGTTTATAAATCTTATTTTGTTGACATGCAACGAAATGCATGTACAAACGTACGAGCAATTTCACCATCAGTTAAAATAACGAACACCAGATGTTCAACCCATAGAATATTTTTGAAAATCTTTAATTTAAGACAAATATTTAGGGCATTTAGTGTATTAGACTGCCTAGTTCACAATAAGCCCCGAAGGCTGTCTAATTAAACGTATAATCCAGAAATGAAATACCGTCCATTTAAGACAGCATTGGTGTCTTGGACGTATACTTATGAGGGTTGTTCATTTAATTCCCGTACGATCGCCATAGCGCTTGATTGGAACATACGACTGTAGTAAAATTTCGTTTTATAAGACTTAGTTACCAACTGGATTATTTGACAAAACATGAAATAGTTTTATCCAACCGAACACAAACTATTTTAACTATTCTAACCCCAGAAAAGACTACCCGGCTCAACCCAATTTTGTAGTGGTATGTAGAGTGTAAAATAGGGAGGGGCCGTGGTATTATCGCATATTTTAAGTAGAAAACGTCAGACAACAATATGTTTGCATCTAGGTCGTGTAATGTAACATTTGATGTAAATTCCATATAGCCGTTTACGCTCTAATGACAAAGAGCGTGGTTCTGTGAATATCGCAATAAACTCGGATTTGTTTTGAGAAAACGGGTAATAAAACAATTTAATGAATATTTTGGCCGTACACCTGTAAAACACAAGACTCTCTTTCAATAAAAAAAACTACTGAACACTTAACACGGCGAATATATATGATTGGGCAATTTCTTGACCCCTAAATAATGATTAAATGATGCAAAAAGTTGCGATTCAGATGCAAAAGCAGCGTTACGTCGCAATTTTGACGTCGACTTGGGCTGACTAATGTAACATGAACTTATTAAAACGCTAGAATGAAAACCCTTCATTGTACCAAGTTGAAATTTTGTATGTGAATAAAGGAATGATGTGAATGTACTAGTGTGCGTTTTTATTAATATCCGTCCAATGGATTTTCATCAATATCGATCATTCGGGAATTAAATTATCAACCCTCGTACCTATACAGAAACTTCTATTTCCTACCCATTTTATGTATACATGTACATTAATAAACAGATAAACAATCAATGTCAATATACCTCAGTGCTTAGTGCAACACGTTTACGTGTAACACGTTTTTCTAAAATAAAACAACATGTTATTCAGATTCAGCAAAGGTATGACCATCAATTAAGACAAACAAAAAAAAATTCCGGAATATAACTTTAGCAAAGGCAGTTCGTTTATTGGAAAGGTCATCGGGTTTGACTGTATTATTAAAAAAACACGATCAATACAAGTTTCTGTAACAAGGTCACGTGTCTTCCTTATGTTTCTTGTAGATTGTCTTTATTGTGACTAAGACCACTGGGAAGCAATTTATATACATACTTATGATACAGATATATATGGATTGATAATAAATGACGTTTTATCATGACACGATGGTCGATAAATCAACTAACTACAACCTCACAGATCAGGGAAACAAAAAAGAAACCTATCAATATTCCGTAAACTTATTAACATCCGTAGAGGGATTGATCTATGGTTATTTCTTTGTCGACATCAGGCTATAAATCACATATCCATGAGAAAACACAACATCCGAAATTCATAACATCGACTTCACGTTCCAATGTTTATCAACTCATGAATTCATAACACAATTGAAATTACCATCTTTCACAAAATATCTCTAAACTGACAACCCACCACTAGGAGTGGTTTTACTATATTTGGAATAATATCAAAATGGCTGTAAATTCAACACCATACTTTCATAATATGCGAGGAATTTGTCTGGATATCAGAATCTATATACTGATGTGTGATCTTACGTCGTCTAGCGTAATAAATGACCAGACCACATCGTCTTATGTTTATATATCTATTGATTTCACAACACATTCAACAGATCAGACATCTATCAGATATTTATCAGACCTTCTTAGTTCAATTTCCAATATTTTCTCCGTACAATGTGTAAGCCCGTTACATTGTACATGTAGCCTGTAACTTGAAAAAAGATTGTTAATATTTGAATATACACACACGGCATGTAGAACACTAATGAGCCTGGTGGGTCGTAATCAAGAATATATATAGTAAAAAAATAAAGTCAATAGGTGGAAAACCTGAGTCTCGTTGTAGTGATGAATAAACTAATTAATAGTTCTGTTGCCATGGTTTGATCCAATACACATTCGTCGCAACAGATGCGATTATATAAATAGTATTGTGTGATGCTGATATCTGAGGCACGCAGTTTTTCTCTCTTCCCGATTTCCAGCGAGAATGCCAGCAACTGGTGAACACTAACTTATCAATACACAGTCTGCCACGATGTAGCAAGTTATCTAGTTATGATAGAGTCTGAATTATTTATATGGACTGATAAGAAATACCATTACACAATATCACCGATCATGACAAGCCGTCAGCTCCCGCCTATGTAATGAGTTTTCGCGAGCTCTCATCCATCAAGCGCCTGTTCTTATCTCTTTAGACCTAATAACTGATAAATGATAATTGTAATGATTCATGTCTAAAGTAATTATTCACCTCATGTAGTACACACTGCCAACAAGCAGTATTTGACTGTAGGCATTTAACCAATGCGAGGTCATCTGTCGGAAGCTGTGTTGATCTGTTTGTATTAGAACGGTTCACCGTTAATACAATCAAATAATGGACAAAGCCACTGATATGACTTCTATTCTCACACATGTCAGAAATATCAGGGATATTTGGTTCATACGAACAGCTAGGAACGGAATGCATTGTGTCGGCTAACACACCAATATCCTCATATTGCTATTATATCAAATAACCAAAAAACCAAACATAGATTGAGAACGATGGCATTCCAAGTAAAATAGTCTATATGGACTATAATAACATCATTGATTTTAAAACATATCAAACGATAATAATTGACCTACTGGACAAACTATTCTAAAGAAACGCTATTACAAAGACCAATTCTAAATATTATTACCGTAGAAGTAAGAACTATACATTAATTAATCCACTGAACCCATATGCATGAAAATACTCATTTTGAAACATATACGTCCTTATTTAATACTTTGATATTTGCATTCGATTTTCAATTTTCTATTTCATAAATTAAATGTCATGGTAACGATTTCTTCTTGTTACTCAAATAGGCAACATTAAATTCACCTTGTCCTTTGGAATATATATAGCTTATAAAGCCGAGATAAAAATTATATATGTTGACATTTTAAAGTACTGTATACCAATACATGATATACAGGGTGTCTCAAAATACATGTCCGCTTGTTGAAGGGTAATAACTTTGGCAAATGAGTTAGTAAATTGATAATCACAGTATCATATGAAAGCTCAATTTATAAATAGTGTGGTGAATTACATCATGTGTCAATACTCGAACAGTTGATGAAGTCATATACGTTATGCTAACATCATTAGCAACGGGCGTTCTAAAATGTTCGAAGAGACAGTAGCATAGTTTGTACGGTAACATGGGTAACATTTGCATCATATGTGGTATAGTAATAGTCAGTAGTACCCTACTATGCACACACTGGCTGAGAAACTGATCGGAATATCGGACGTATTTAAGGGAGGGAGACATTTTAAAAACAATAAGGACTGAAAATTTGATACTCACACATTTCTAGGCATATCATATTCATAAAACATGCACCGATCGCCTCAAATGAGCATACTGGATTGAATGTATAGCGGTTTGTCTAGTTGATCTCCAACAGTCCAAACAGAGTCATATAATGTAACGTGAAAGTATATAATAGTACTTAAAAGAAGTATCAATCATCAAAAATTGCCTTGGTATGAGAATTAATTTGGTTTTGCTACTTTTATTGAAATCAGGAAAAAGTAACCAAAGTATCCTAAATACATTTTGTATGTATTTCTTCTTATACTTTTTGAAAGTTAGACTATTCAGTTCAAAATATATAATTGCATCGAAACCAAAAATATCAATTTGTGGAGAAAATGGCAACATCACATCCGACTCAAAGTTATTTGAACGTCATTAAAATCGTCAAACGACGTCAATCACAGGTTTTTACTGAATTGGGGGTAGCTACTCAAAATGCATTCTATAGATTTCGTATGCATTATTTTGGATAATTGTTTAGTAATTTCTACATTAATTAGAGTGCCCTGTGATCATACATATAAATCAGATATGTAAAGCAATACATTACGGAGTGATATGTCCTCAACAAGCGGACATATATTTTGAGACACCCTGTATATCCAAGACAAATCAACATCTTATTGAAATAAAACTCTAGAATCCAAGCTGGAATTCAATTTGTTTTTCAAGTTGAATAATATAACACAACATACATTTCTTGGTTATTTTGTAGCAAACATATAACAAATGAGATAAAGGATTCTCATAGACAGAGCGCGAATCTCTCAAAGTTTGTCTCTTTCCAACAGTTTTATCAGACAATAGAATTTCAAAAACATCATTTTACAACAAAGACAGGTCCCTGAGGGCCACTATCTCACCGTACGGTAGATTGGTCTATATTGGTCCCATACAGTTGTCAGTATTCAAAAGATCTAGCAGCTGTATATGGTATAAGAAGATATTGTTATACTAACGGGACAAATCGATTGAGTGTATGAGTTTGCTGGAATCAATTGGGGGTTCTAATCAGGTTGCCAGATATTAGTGATAGATATGATGTCATCATCATGGAGTGTCATTCTCACGACACCGTTTTACAAAGAACGATTCATGCGGATAGCTCTTATTAATTTCGTTGATGGTGGAGTACAGACTTTCTAAAATACACACGACATCAAATGTATGAGAGGTATTACTACAGTATTCTATTACATACACGGAATCTGATATTGCTGGAACAAGGGATAAACATTAGTTCAAAGTGATGCCATTACACCTGATTTGTAATTACCGATATTAATTAGTACGTGACGAATTCATACAATACTTCTCTTAAATAACAACATGATGATGGCTATTTAATTGACCACAACGTGTCATTATATAGCGATAATATCCATCGAAACAACTTGATAAATTACTCGCAGATTCCAATATCAAGACGTAACAAATTTAAGTGTTGGTTATGGATGTTGTAAGAGGATGTTGTAATGTGTCGCCATGAACTCAGTTAAACACTAGAGCGTGTAATTATTCAACTTCATTGATAAGGTGCAACATACGGTATACGTGATATATTCTGCACGTGTCTACAATAGTACGGTTCCATAGTTCTAACTTTGTACGGTTGTACTCAAAATTATTATTTGAGAATCGGGTTACTGTGCAGTATTATACAAAGTACCCGGTGTATGGTGCAGCAGTACACGGAGGACCTCGACCCATTCAGTCTTACTTGTAAGTATTTCGATTTGGAACATTATTTTTGATAGATTCAGCTTCAAGTCTAAAGGCATGGTTTACATGCCATATATCAAAACAGATTATGTATAATTCCTGTGTCAAGTAGCACACATTTAGTTCTACATAGAAACTATTTTGGAAATGGTAATTATAAGCCCATTTTTATACTTTTTAACAGAAATATTTTCAATCCTGACCTATGTAGACCTACGTACATCGAGTTATTTTTAGCAATTTCGGTTTAAATTATCTGACAGGCGGTAAAAGATTATAATTATTCATGTACGTAAACAGACATTTTTCTAATTTGCTAAGCTTAAAACACCCAATTAGACCAATTTTTAATTACTACGCTATGGTTATTTTAGATGTAATTACACGTCTACTTACATTTACAAAAAGAGTATCTTTAAAATAATCTGCAGTATATACCAACATAGTGTCCATGCAGATAATTAACTATCTCAGTATGGGCTTATAACAGGTTTAGTATCTTTAACATAATAATGCATATCGCTGGCTTAGAACAAGAAGGTCGTAACTACCAAATCGATATATTGAGAAAACAAGAGAAAACTGTCTGTAATTTACTCTTAACCTATGGGAAAACACGTTTTCAAAACTTCATTTTGGTCAACATGACAATTTAGGTTTTCATGAAAATATGCTCACAAGAACGCCTTGTGAAGCAGATTTCAAATATGTATGAGTCTTATAAGGTCGTTAGAGGTAGTTATGACCTACTGGTTCTAAGCCATCGATATACACAACAAACTTCTTTACACTACTATGTTAATATACTCGCGGACTAATTTAGAACATGACACCGGAAAAAAGCAAACAGCCATAACGACACAAAACTTGGGTCATAATGAGAAAACAGTAATTAAGATTTTGCAATGCAATTACTGTATGATAGATAGTGGCGAGAATAGTGCAATAACTGCAATACTGCATTGGGAAGGCGTACTTCATCATCGCGCCATCAACTATAATACAAACGGATAGAGGATAAGCACCATGCTATCGTGTTTAAATCCCGACCTCCAAAACCGTAACTGTTCATTCAACAACCAACTGAAACCCCTGTTAAAGAAAAAGTATGACTCGCCCTACAAAAGAACATACAGTATAAAACCATGTTATTTTTTATTTGACAGACGAGTCACGTGATAATTCAACAGGGAGAAGTGTGTTTGCATGTTGAAGTACACGTGATTAATTCCTGTACTTAATTGGCACGTGCTTATTTATGATCCAATTTTTACATTTGGGTATTGTTTTCTAGGTTGGTGTAATTATGTGACTTTTTTCTGAAATATTTTCCGTGTTATAATTCTAAACATAGTGTTTTGTATTATAATGGTGAAAAAGTCAATTTCAAATGACAAATATCCAAGCATCTTCACGAAGGCAAAAAATCAACCCGACTCGTGTAGTTTAAATCATCGTAGCCATGTCTCAATATTTTGAGGTTTTTAGAAGAAGTTTTTAATTTGATGTAGTTAGAAAGTTTTCCGCGACGTGTTTTGAGAAAAAACACGTCGCGGAAAAATTCTAGGCTCAAAACACGTCGCGAAAAATTTCTAACTACATCAAAATAACAACAAAATAATCACGGAGAAGAAAATATTGAAGAAAGTATTGAGATTTATAACTGCCAGTATAAATATTTGATTCACCTTGCATGGAGCTGTAACATCACATTGTTCATCTAATCCCGCGTCTTTCACATCTCGTCTCAATGTTCAGCTTATAGTTAGAAAAACTTTAAAGCGTATAAGACAGGCATTAGTGACTGTAGATGGCGGCTAATGATAGATTTAATGTTAATTTGATTTATGGTTTAAGCTTGAGAGCTACTCACTGTAGATAGTATCGGTCAATGTGTAAGACATTGTCAGGCAAGGGTTAGGGATCAATGAAAGTACTAGTTGCTATATTCATTAGACTACTTCTATCAGAACCTGGAAGAACGAGTGTTGAGAAATTCTTGTACGCCGACATCAGTGTAAATATACTATAGTAATTCATCGTGCAATACCAAGTCATGTCTTCACACCGTAGACTCTTTACCTCACGAAAGGTCGCCTAATGTTATATGTTATATATGTCTGATGTTTGCATTTTCCAAACAAACACAAACGCCCAACTGTTATAAAGCACGCAGGAGAGACAACGGCTATATCTAAACAGAGGGTCGTACATTGTAAGGCTTCATGACATAAAATGGAATTGAAACATCGTACAAAATAACTTCACACTCCACTGCAACATCTGTGACAGCCAGAAATCAATATGATAATTGGGATGCTGGAGTAAAATCTGAATATCTGGACAACCGAATCCGACTGATCTTAGATAATGGGTGACTGCATCATTCTGAACAAAACTAAATTGTATTACTACACACATAGCGAGTCTTTTCCGAAAACAGATCTAGATCTATTTGTACAAGAGGTTGTTGGTCACAATAGTTAAACGAATAATGTTATAATTATACAAATTGTATGTCCGTTGGACACCAGAATACATGATGTAAGCTTATTTAAGTCTGTGTACAAGATTGCAGCCGTGAGTTGACCATTTCATTTACCACAATAATAAAACTAGTACATATTGTACATATTGAACCTTAAAGGCAGCGTCTCCTATATAGAAAGGGCATATCAGTACCATATCAATATGAGGGTAATGTGGCATAGTATTTACTTTTCCTACGAGAAATGTGATGCCAACCCATACTCGACCATTCCTCATACATGTAACAACTCGACTCTAATTTTGTAAGTTTTCAAATCAATATTCTTAAGTATATCAGAGACGAATACGTTTTCCTATATATCTTAAGAAGCTCCATCAAGACTAAAAATCACACACAATGACTATATTTAACTATTGATTCATATAATCTAAAAGTCTCCTCAGATCATAAATTTAGTTTTCTAGGAAGATTGATAATTGCAAGAATGATCATGTTTATAACTGTCTATTGTAAGAGTTGTTAGACTTACAATAAACTCTAATGTAAGAAGTCAATGGAATTATTTATAACGGAGGGTACAGTCTGAACTGAAAAAAACTTGTTTTCCCATATGTAAAGAGATAATTTCATTTTTTTTTCTCAAAAAGGTGAGTGCGTACTAACGACCTTCTCATGTATGTATCTATGTTAACTTGATAAGTAGTCATTTGCACATCGTTAACATACGAATTATGAAGATTTTGGCAACAAACTTGTCATCAATTTTGAGTTGTAAATTGTCGACATTTTGACACTTTACTATATATTCCGACCTTTCTGTACATTTGGAGAACATGTGTGTAACTTATATCAAGTACTAACAGTTCCTACCCTGGAATCTAACCTGTAACATTGACACTATTATAGCCGTCTACTAACTAAGCAAGCTGAGCGAAGAAATAACACTATCAGCAATCGAGCATGGTGGTTGGCAAGTACAATGTACATTAAATCAGTAATATAATTAAAATGATATATTTTCTACAGCAAGTATACATGCTGCTGTGAAATACATCAAGCATACCCCAAACTATAAATGTCAGCAATATGGGTCTAAATCTCAAACTATAAGTTCCGGTCAGTGAAAGAACGGCATGTTTGGAAATTAAACACATCTACTAAACGACAGTTTGGAATACGGGGTAGCGAAAAACAATAAAATATGACCCCTGCTTATAAATCTTATTTTGTAGACATGCAACGAGATACAAGTATCAACGTACGAGCAATTTCACCATCAGCTAAAATAAGTAACAGGAGCTGTTAATGCCTATAGAATATATTGAAAATCTTGATTTGAAGACAAATATTTAGGGGTTGTACTGAAACATTAGTGCACTAAACAGTCTACTAGGCTGTTAACTTCGATACCTAACTATGTATGGACCATAAACTAAGTCTAATCTAGAAGAGAAGCATCGTGATGATTCAATTTCCTTATCAATTTATGCATATATCTACATTAAACAGATAAACACCTACATTCATGATACTTCAATTAGTGCTTGGTACAACAAAGTTACGTATAATATGTTTGTTTGAATAAAACACTATCTGCAAAAGGTAGTTCTCATAATATTCAGATAAAGCATGGCCATCAATTTAGACTAACATTTGATTTTCGTTGAATATCACTTTAAAAAAGGATGTTGGAAAGGCGGTTATTACTAATACGGTTGACTGTATTGCTCAATATAAAACAGAATCAATACAACTTTCTCTAACAAGGTCTTACCTGATCAAGTGATCAATCGACAGCATTTCAAATTTTGAGGATTTGGCCGCCTTGGCAGTTTTAATACCAGACGCGGATATAAAGAGTTATACTACTACATTTTGTACTTGATGGCATTTCAAGTTCTTGAACTAACTTTGTACGCCGAGCATTTACCCAAATTTGGTAACTATGACAATCAGTTGCTCAATTCCAACACTGGGCATACACTAACATTTTCTGGTCGTGGCGGAAAGAGTAAGGTATTGGAATTACAAAATATATTCCATGTAAAATATTGTAAATAAATCGACACAGATATGATGAATTATACACAGTATTTTGTATGATTCTTCGACTTGGGAATTAGTTGGTACGACATTTGTTGACATTTATGTGGCATTTGACTAAATGTATATGAATGAAATGATTTGAAGTTGGTGTGGTAATCATTTTCATCTTCCATAATATTTATGACTATCTTTCCGTAAAATAAACCACTTACGGTACATGTTGCGTGATAGAAATTAAAATGTGTACTCTCATTGTTCCAATTAGAGCACGAGTTTACCATGCAGGAATGTTTAGGCGGGCAAGGCTTAGTGAAAGAATTGTGCTATATATATATTGAATGCAACGCAACATTTGTTGAATGTAGTACTGAAAGAGTATTATATATGTAAGGTGTATGTTATCTCCCAATGTCTCGTTAGTGCCTATCCGGATGGTAAGTAAACAGTTACACATGTTCTGGACATAACATATCTGTACTCATATCCGTTTCTAGTCCTCCATTATGTGCTTGCGGAGACAACACTTAGAATAATTTCCTTTTGTGTGTCGCAATTAATTAGACCGAGTATTACACACGAGAGTAGCGTAAGAAAGCAACCAATATATTATGGCTGAGTTATTCTCGAATATTTATTATTGTAAGAAATGAGTATGATGTGTTGTTATATGGGTTTTTATTGCGGTAATATTATTTATTTCCTACCCCATTCCTACCTTGCCCATTATTTTAACTATGTCAAGTCGTAGTTGTGCCTCTTTAGGTCGCATAACGTTAGGTCACAGTCCTTAGTGTTTTAAACTAGTTCTCACCTTGAGGTTGTTGTGCCTCATTTGGTCGCCGTTTTGACATTGGCTTGTGTGGTCATTGCTCATGGTACTTATGTCGTGGTGAATTTGATTTCTGTGCTCAGCTGGTTAGGTTGAGTGCTACCTTCCCTGTCGGAATTTCTCGTACGTTTTTAAAAAATGTGAAAAGTCTTGTTTGTTATAAGACAGTACATGCACTGGTTGAAAACTCATTCCAAAAACTGGTAACAGAACCTCTCCATCGCATACATTATTTGTAAAATTACAGGTACAAAGCAAAAGGTTTTACCACATTTCGACGAAGATATTTGTTTTGTTCCAGACTTTGTTTGTTTCACACACACACACACATCGGTGGTTAAGTCAAACTAATGCATCATGTAAATATAACAGCCATCAAAGTAAACAACACATTTCAGTGATTCATAATGTTATATTTCATCATAAATGACGCAAGTTAATAAATATCATTTTAAAACAACACATATAAGCAACAATAATTGTGTTTAGAACACCATAGATACAGACGGTGGGCCATAATATTATATATTCACAATATACTAACAACATCCAGAAAAAATAATGCAAGTTTACAAATAATTCATATTATCTACTCAAGATCATATGAGTTCATACTCAAATGACACCTAATGCAGGTTCAAGATAGGTCGAGCACACGATGCCCTGAATACATATTTCCGAATATTTGTCAATTTTTAAAACTAATTTCATTGGTTGGATACTCCTTGAAGTTTGTTAACATCAAATTACTGTTTACAAGTATAAAGCAGATGCACAAATGCATTGATAACGTTGTATGTTGGCAAATTGCGTGAATTATTATTAATCACGTGTTATTACGTATTAGTATGGACGTCATTACGAAATTTCCAAAATAAAATAATAGTTTCGTAATGTAAAAGTCTTTTTGATTTGATGTGTATGCAATGGCCACCAACCAAGTGAATATACTGAAACCGTTTGAGTAATATTGGATATCATTTTATAAAGATAACAGCATATTTTATGACAATACATTGTCTATTGCATCTCAGTAACACTATATTGAACACGTATTTATCAACCTTGATCAATATAAGCATACTGACCGTATACATGTACATACAATAAACGTTGGCATGCTTCTCTAGGACTTGATGGGTACTATCTTATTTCAGCCAAAACTCATTGGTTCTAATTCGTCGAATCCGACATCTCTTTTCAAATGACAGAATATCTAAGCATATATTAGCCGTGGCTTTGTTCCTGGAGTATATTTTGGAACATAACGTTTTGAATAATTTTGTACGTATAACATAGTTTACGATTTAAGTGTAAAACAACATCCAGCGGTTACTTTGACTTAGTACCTTTATAAAATGTACCATTAGTTCTAGGTATGTTTAAACTACCAGATGAATTATAATTGTCCCCACTCAGAGAAGTGCTCTCTGAATTTAAATTAGATCTAATACTTGGAGTTCTACTTTTATATCTAGGTTTTACACCACGTGGACTAGAGTTGTTATCACAACAATTCATTTCATCGAATTCTAAACAATCGCTGGGTGTACACATGCTAGAACTGACGTCACCGTAGTCAGTTTTACTTGCTGTTGTCATTTCTTCATCGTAAGATGGGTTGTATGTGTATTTATATCCTCTCATTGGCTCTTCTTGTATAGAGCCATCAAATATTTTTGGCGTTGAGCATGTTTTTATGCAGAAATCCTCATGAGGCTTCTGTTTGTATTCATGTCTTGGGTGCGAATCATGGTCTGGGTATTTAAATTGGTCTTTTAAAGAACCATTATATATCTTTTGATCTTTTAGTGAACCTTGATACATGTTTTGATCCTTTAGAGAACCTTGGTACATGTTTTGATCTTTTAAAGACCCTTGGTAAATAATTGGGTCATCTCTTTCTTCATACGCGCCAGTAGCTCTATATGGAACTATTTCTTTAGGCGGACTGTTGCAGTTACGTAACTCCATTTCCGTGTTAATAATGCGCGATAACATTAATACGCGTTCATCATCCGAGCACCTTGAATCTCCATAGTTCGACAAATCCTTAAAATTGGAGGAACTATTTCTAGGAATATACATGGTGGAATGATTTGATCTTTTCCCTGTTGAACAGTCGTATGGTGTATCACTAATGTAGTCGTAATAATGCGACATGTCGGAAGAACTTCCGGCTATTGATCTATGTCTGTCAGACGTTCGTCGATTCGTTAAGGAATCATGAGAAGGCAAGCTTCTCTCAAGCCCCTCCTTATCACGCCAGTATATTCTCTCGTAACCTTGACGACTACGTCCACTTAACGTACTTTGTCTAGAAACACTACGTTGAGACTGCGCGCACATGTCATCAAACTGATATCCTTGTAACGGTGTTTGTTGTATGGCCTTTATAAGACGTGACTCTACTCCATTTTCTGTTGTCCTAGCCTGAAAATACACAATACATACACAATTAGAGTTATGTTTGCAACTTAATGTCACCTATCTGAAAACCAGATACGATTCCAATTCAAGATTTGCGATAGTCGGACCAAATAGACAACACTGGTGTTTAGTAAATATTCCATAACGTCGGTGGATATCGTGGCTATACAAATGAAACTAGTTATTATTTCATGTTTGCGAGTTTCGACTAATTCACAGATGGAACTAGATCTAGTCGAATTGTCATTGAGTGACTTGTACACTAATATTCTATTGGTATCTGGCGTTCTTCAAGATTAAATTTGCTGACGTTAACGTACAAATCAAGTTAAATATTATTCTACAACCAATACAAACTCATTATTAGAATGCACATGAGATTGTTTCAATAAACTTAAAGATTTTCAAACGTAGCCTGAAGGAGGATAATATTGATTCAATCACCATCCTTGTGGTTATGAATATAATTGGTCTGGCTTTTGGAAGTATGATACTAAACATTTGTTGAAGTGAGGCGCATAGTGTATGTGCATCATTTGCTGCGTCTACCAAAGACGAAATATGAATGGTACCAGATATTCCAATGCTAAGGCAACTTACTTCTCAACAACCCTCGTGACGATGGATAACATCAGAAATAGATATCGAAATTGATTAATTTAAGTTGTAAACTATATAAGTGTATATGAATATAAGTTGGAAAAACATGATTTACTATCGGCCATCAATAAATTAGTATCAGAAATGTAAATAAATACTTACACGTATCGGAAACAAACTATCACAAGTATGAAGACGAAGATGAGGCAGATACAGGCAAGAATGATCGCAACAACACATTGAAGGGTCCCACATAGTCCAAACAGCAGTTCATCACAGTCGCTTAAATTCACTGACGATAATTCAACACTTGTCAGATCCACTTTGCATCGTGACGCCACCCGACGTAACACCTTGCACCCATCACGTGACCCAAGCTGCCCCGTCCAATCAAGTTCTAATAAAAGTCTTGCTTTATTTGGGGTACCGGGCGTCGGGCATGGGAATATTTCCCACAAGTCCCAAGGGTCTCGAATAAAGTCTGGTGCGGCACGCCATCTATCGCATTTCTGACATCTCGGGCACGTGTCTGCGTCTGTAACGTCCCTCATTGTTAACACCGAGGCCTGCAAGGAAGAAAATGTCAATGTTAATAATTCTTTAATGCAACATTTCATGAAAGACGTCGTTTATAATTATTCATTTTAAATACTAGTCAGACATGTCAGCACGTCGAACAAAATGATCCAATATTTTGTGTATTCACTGAAATCGGTAAAATAAGAGAATTGATCGAAGGAAATTACCCTATAGCGGTCATTATACCATATCCTGACAGTACATAAGGCATTGTTATATCGCTTTCTATGCACAATACCATCAGCAGGAATACAGCAGTTAAAGACCATCTAAATAAAAGGTTTAACAAGACCACCTCGTAATTGAGAGCACAATTTCAAGTCCATACTTTCTTATTAAACAACATGTACTAGACCGCCTAGTTTCTTATCTGTCAGGCTGTTACTTCGCTGCCTAACTATGTTTTGACTATAAACCTGTGCAACAATGTACTAAGTATGTTCTAGAAGAGAAGAATCGTGATGATTATATTTCCTTACCAATTTATGTATACATGCACATTAAACAGATAAACAACTACATTCATGCTACTTCAATTAATGGTTAGAGCAACTTTCAATTTAAACAAACACTTAATTTTCCAGGACTATCACTTTAGCACTGGTGGTTGGTATATTGGGAGGGAGGTTATTACTGACACGGTTTGACTATTTAACGCGGTCACTTCAACTTTCTCTATCTAAGTCACGTGTCTTCCTCTAACAAGGTCACGTGTCTTCCTTATGTTTCTTGTAGATTGTCTATTATTTGACTAGGACCATTGTGTAGCAATTTATATCCATAATTATGATACAGATATCTTTGAATTGATAAAAAATGATGTTTTATCATGACACGCTGGTAGATAAATCAACTAACTACAACCTCACAGACCAGGCAAACAAAACAGAAACCTATCAATATTCCGTTAATTTATTAACATCCGTGGAGGGTAGGATTTATGATGATTTCTTTGTCGAACTAGATCAAATATCAATGATAAAACGACATCCGAAATTCATAACATCGACCTTACTTTCCAATGCTATTTACTTTTGAATTCATAACCCAACTGAAATCTTACACAATATTCCACGAAGCTGTTTACCCACAACATTGAGTGATTTTACTGTCTTTGGCATAATATCAAAATGGACATACTTTCATAATAGGCTTAGAATTTGTCTGGATATCAGAATATATATACTGATGTGTTCTTACGTCGTCTAGCGTAATAAATTGACCAGATCACATCGTCTTATGTTTATATATCTATTGATTTCACAACACATTCAACAGATGATCAGACGTCTATCAGATATTTATCAGACCTTCTTAGTACAATTTCCAATATTTTCTCCTTACAATGTATAAGCCCGTTACATTGTACATGTAGCCTGTAACTTGAACAAAGGTTGTAAATATTTTAATATTCACAGGCGGCATATAGAATCCCAAAGAGCCGGGTGGGTCAAAATCAAGACTGTATTGAATAAAACAAAGTCAATTGGTGGAAAACATGGGGCTCGATACAGTGATGAATAAACTAATTATTAGTTCCGTTGCCATGGTTTGATTCAATACACATTGATCGCAACAGATGCGATTTTATAAATATTATTGTGTGGAGCTGATAGCTGAGGCACGCAGTTTGTTTCTCTCCTCGATTTCCAGCGAGAGTTCCAGCAACTGGTGAACGCTACTTTATCAATAAACAACCTGCCGAGATGTTGCAAGTTAATACAATAGAAATACGACTGGAACACACAACCCTGATCCAGTAATGATAGGTTCTGAATAATTTATATGGACTGATAAGAAATGCCATTACACAATATCACCGATCGTGACAAGCCGTGAGCTCCCGTCTATGTAATGAGTTTTCGTGAGCTCTCATCCATCAAGCGCCTGTTCTTTTCTCTTTAGACCTAATAACTGATAAATGATAATTGAAATGATGCATGTCTAAAGTAATTATTCACCCCGTGCAGTACACACTCACAACAAGCAGTGTTTGGCTGTAGGCATTTAACCAATGCGAGGTCATCTGTCGGAAGCTATGTTGATCCGTTTGTGTTAGAACGGTTCACCGTTAATACAATTAAATAATGGACAAAGCCATTGATTTGACTTGTCTATTCTCACACATGAGATATTTGGTTCATCTAGCACCGCTAGAACAGAATGCATTGTGTCGGCTAACACACCAATATTCTCATATTGCTATCATATCAAATGAACAACCAAATAGAATACAATTGAACATTATTAATACCGTATAAGTAAGAGCTATACATTAGCAATAGGGTTCCACTGAACCTACATTCCTGAAAATACTCATTTGGAACCACATAACATACTTATTTAATAAAGTAATAATTGCATTTTTATTTTGCTATTTTATAATGTTTATAAAAAAGATGTAGCAACCATGTCTTCTCATTACTCAAATATGTAACATTTAATGCGCTTTCTTCATTGAACCACAGATAGCATATAAAGCTGGGATAAAACATTATACATGTATATGCAGACATTTTACAGTATTGTATATGAATGCATGGAAGAAACCCAGACAAATCAACATCCTATTGAAGTAAAACTCTAGAATCCAAGTTCGAATTTGATTTTTAATGTCAAGTTGAATTATGGAACCAAACAGACATTTCTTTGTTATTTTGTAGCAAAATTATAACAAATGAGATAAATGATTCTCATAGACAGAGAGCAAATCTCTCAAAATTTGTCTTTTTTCAACAGTTTTATCAGGCAATAGAATTTCAAAAACATCATTTTACAACAAATACAGCTCCCTGAGGCCACTATCTCACCGAATGGTAGATTGGTCTATATTGGTTTCATACAGTTGTCAGTATTCAATTGATCTAGCAGCCGATATAGTATAAGAAGATATTGTTTAGAAACGGGACGAATCGATTGAGTGAAAGAGTTTGCTGGAATCTATTGGGGGTTCTAATCAGGTTGCCAGATATTAGTGATAGATATGATGTCATCATCATGGAGTGTCATTCTCACGACACCGTTTTACAAAGA
Source organism: Spisula subtruncata (assembly GCA_963678985.1). Taxonomy (NCBI): domain Eukaryota; kingdom Metazoa; phylum Mollusca; class Bivalvia; order Venerida; family Mactridae; genus Spisula; species Spisula subtruncata. The sequence goes on from OY787661.1 coordinate 66,262,280, forward strand.
ACGTTTCATTAATTATTAATTTCGTTGATGCTGAAGTACAGACTTTCTAAAATACACACGACAGCAAATGTATGAGAGGTATTACTACAGTATTCTATTACATACACGGAATCTGATATTGCTGGAACAACGGATGAACAATAGTTCAAAGTGATGCCAGTACACATGATTTGTAATTACCGATATTAATTAGTACGTGACGAATTCATGCAATACGCCTCTTGAATAACAACATGATGATGGCTATATAATTGACCGCGACGTGTCATTATATAGCGATAATTTCCATCGAAACAACTTGATAAATTACTCGCAGATTCAAATATCAAGACATAACAAGTTCAAGTGTTGGTTATGGATGTTGTAAGAGGATGTTGTAATGTGTCGCCATGAACTACTCTGTTAAACACTTGAAGGTGTGTTTATTCAACTTCATTGATATGGTGCAACATACGGTATACGTGATATATTCTGCTAGTGTCTACAATAGTACGGTTCCATAGTTCTAACTTTGTACGGTTGTACTCAAAATTATTATTTGAGAATCGGGTTACGGTGCAGTATTCTACAAAGTACCCGGTGTATGGTGCAGCAGTACACGGAGGAGTTCAAGTCCAAAGGCATGGTTTACATGCCATATATCAAAACAGATTATGTATACTTCCTGTGTCAAGTAGCACACATTTAGTTCTACATAGAAACTATTTTGGAAATGGTTTTTATAAGCCCATTTTTATACTTTTTGATATAAATTTTTTAAATCTTGACCTATGTAGACCTACGTACATCGAGTTATTTTTAGCAATTTCGGTTTGAATTATCTGACAGGCGGTAAACGATTATATTTATTCATGTACATAAACAGACATTCTTCTAATTTGCTAGGCTTAAAACACCCAATTAGACCAATCTTTAAATACTACGCTATGGTTGTTTTAGATGTAATTACACGTCTACTTACATTGATGAAAAGAGCATCTTTAAAATAATCAGCAGTATATACCAACATAGTGTGCATGCAGATAATTAACTATCTCAGTATGGGCTTAACAGGTTAAGTAACTTTAACACAATAATACACATCGGTGGCTTAGAACAAGAAGGTCGTACAAAATCGATATACTGAAAAACCAAGAGAAAACTGTCTGTAATTTACTCTTTACCTATGGGAAAACACGTTTTTAAAACTTCATTTTGGTCAACATGACAATTTAGTTTTTCATGAAAATATGCTCACAAGAAACGCCTTGTGGAGCAATTTTCAAATATGTATGAGTCTTATAAGGTCGTAAGAGGTAGTTGCGACCTTCTTGTTCTAAGTCATCGATATACACAACAAACTTCTTTACACCACTATGTAAATATACCCGCGGACTAATTTAGAACATGATACCGGAATAAAGCAAACAGCCATAACGACACAAAGCTTGGGTCATAATGAGAAAACAGTAATTAAGACTTTGCATTGCAATTACTGTACGATAGATACTGGCGAGAATAGTGCAATAACTGCATCACTGCATTGGGTAAGCGTACTTCAACATCGCGCCATCAACTACCCATGATCTTTTTCACCCCGCAAAAATAAAACGATACACGGTATATTGACTTTGTCTTAATTTTGCTGAACTACAAAACATATTAAAAGGATAGAGGATAAGCACCATGCTATCGTGTTCAAATTATGACCTCGACCCTCAACTTAATAACATAATATCTTACTCTGGTACTCTATCAATAACAATTGAAAACAAAACCGTAATTGTCCATTCAACAACCAACTGAAACCCCTGTTAAAGAAAAAGTATGACTCGCCCTACAAAAGAACATACAGTATAAAACCATGTTATTTTTTATTTGACAGACGAGTCACGTGATAATTCAACAGAGAGAAGTGTGTTTGCATGTTGAAGTACACGTGATTAATTCCTGTATTTAATTGGCACGTGCTTATTCATGATCCAATTTTTACATTTGGGTATTGTTTTCTAGGTTGGTGTAATTATGTGACTTCTTTTCTGAAATATTTTCCGTGTTATAATTCTAAACATAGTGTTTTGTATTATAATGGTGAAAAATTCAATTTTAAATGACAAATATTCAAGCATCTTCACGAAGGCAAAAAATCAACCCGACTCGTGTAGTTTAAATCATCGTAGCCATGTCTCAATATTTTGAGGTTTTTAGAAGAAGTTTTTATTTTGATGTAGTTAGAAATTTTCCGCGACGTGTTTTGAGAAAACACGTCGCGGATAATTTCTAGGCTCAAAACACATTTCTAACTACATCAAAATAACAACAAAATAATCACGGAGAAGAAAACATTGAAGAAAGTATTGAGATTTATAACTGCCAGTATAAATATTTGATTCACCTTGCATGGAGCTGTAACATCACATTGTTCATCTAATCCCGCGTCTTTCACATCTCGTCTCAATTTTCAGCTTATAGTCAGAAAAACTTTAAAGCGTATAAGACAGGCATTAGTAGACTGTAGATGGCGGCTAATGATAGATTTAATGTTAATTTGATTTATGGTTTAAGCTTGAGAGCTACTCACTGTAGATAGTATCTGTCAATCTGTAAGACATTGTCAGGCAAGGGTTAGGGATCAATGAAAGTACTAGTTGCTATATTCATTAGACTACTTCTATCAGAACCAGGAAGAACGAGTGTTGAGAAATTCTTGTACGCCGACATCAGTGTAAATATACTACAGTAATTCATCGTGCAATACCAAATCATGTCTTCACACCGTAGACTCTTTACCTCACGAAAGGTCGCCTAATGTTATATGTTATATATGTCTGATGTTTGCATTTTCCGAACAAACACAAACGCCCAACTGTTATAAAGCACACAGGAGAGACAACGGCTATATCTAAACAGAGGGTCGTTTATTGTGGAGCTTCATGACATAAAATGGAATTGAAACATCGTACAAAATAACTTCACACTCCACTGCTAACATCTGTGACAGCCAGAAATCAATATGATAATTGGGATGCTGGAGTAAAATCTGAATATCTGGACAACCGAATCCGACTGATCTTAGATAATGGGTGACTGCATCATTCTGAACAAAACTACATTGTATTACTACACACATAGCGAGTCTTTTCCGAAAACAGATCTAGATCTATTTGTACAAGAGGTTGTTGGTCACAATAGTTAAACGAATAATGTTATAATTATACAAATTGTCTGTCCGTTGGACACCAGAATACATCATGTACGCTTATTTAAGTCTGTGTACAAGATTGCAGCCGTGAGTTGACCATTTCATTTACTACAATAATAAAACTAGTAAGTGTACATATTGAACCTTAAAGGCAGCGTCTCCTATATAGAAAGGGCATATCAGTACCATATCAATATGAGGGTAATGTGGCATAGTATTTTCTTTTCCTACGAGAAACGTGAAGCCAACCCATACCCGACCATTCCTCATACATATAACAATTCGACTCTAATTTTGTAAGTTTTCAAATCAATATTCTTAAGTATATCAGAGACAAATACGCTTTCCTATATATCTTAAGAAGCTCCATCAAGACTGAAAATCACACACAATGACTATATTCAACTATTGATTCATATAATTTAAAAGTCTCCTCAGATCATAAATTTAGGTTTTTTTGGAAGATTGATAATTGCAAGAATGATCATGTTTATCACTGTCTATTGTAAGAGTTGTTAGACGTACAATAAACTCTAATGTAAGAAGTCAATGGAATTATTTATAACGGAGGGTACAGTCTGAACTGAAAAAAACTTGTTTTCCCATATGTAAAGAGATAATTTCATTTTTTTTCTAAAAAAGGTGAGTGCGTACTAACGACCTTTTCATGTATGCATCTATCTTAACTTGATAAGTAATCATTTGCACATCGTTAACATACAAATTATGAAGATTTTGGCAACAAACTTGTCATCAATTTTTATTTGTAAATTGTCGACATTTTGACACTATACTATATATTCCGACCTTTCTGTACATGTGGAGAACATGCGTGTAACTTATATCAAGTACTAACAGTTCCTACCCTGGAATCTAACCTGTATGTACACATTGACACTATTATAGCCGTCTACTAACTAAGCAAGCTGAGCGAAGTAATAACATCATCAGCACTCGAGCATGGTGGTTTGCAAGAACAATGTACATTAAATCAGTATTATAATTAAATGATATATTTTCTACAGCAAGTATACATGCTGCTGTATAATACTTCAAGCATACCCCAAACTATAAATGTCAGCAATATGGGTCTAAATCTCAAACTATAAGTTCCGGTCAGTGAAAGAACGGCATGTTTGGAAATTAAACACATCTACTAAACGACAGTTTGGAATACGGGGTAGCGAAAATCAATAAAATATGACCCCTGCTTATAAATCTTATATTGTAGACATGCAACGAGATACAAGTATCAACGTACGAGCAATTTCAGCTAAAATAATTAACAGGAGCTGTTAATGCCTATAGAATATATTGAAAATCTTGATTTGAAGACAAATATTAAGAGGTTGAACTGAAACATTAGTTAACTTTTCGCTACCCAGCTATTAATGGACTATAAACTAAGTCTAATCTAGAAGAGAAGCATCGTGATGATTCAATTTCCTTATCAATTTATGCATATATCTACATTAAACAGATAAACACCTACATTCATGATACTTCAATTAGTGCTTGGTGCAACAAAGTTACGTATAATATATTTTTTAGAATAAAACACTATCTACAAGGATAGCTCTCATAATATTCAGATAAAGCATGGCCATTAATTTAGATTAACACTTAATTTTCCTTGGATATCACTTTAACGGGGGATATTGGTTTATTACGGCTTTATACGGTTGACTGTATTGCTCAATATAAAACAGAATCAATACAACTTTCTCTAACAAGGTCTTACCTGATCAAGTGATCAATCGACAACACTTTCTAATTTTGAGGATTTGGCCGCCTTTGCAGTTTCAATTTCAGATTCGGAAATAAAGAGTTATACTACTGCTTGGTGGAATTTCAAACTCTTGAACTAACTTTGTACGCCGAGCATTTACCCAAATTTGGTAACTATGACAATCAGTTGCTCAATTCCAACACTGAGCATCCACTAACATTTTCTGGTCGTGGCGGAAAGAAAATGGTATATATTCCATGTAAAATATTGTAAATTAATCGACACAGATATGATTGATTATATACGGTATTTTGTATGATTCTTAGACTAGGGAATTAGTGAGTACGACATTTGTTGACATTTATGTGGCATTTTGATTAAATGTATATGAATGAAATTGTTTGAAGTTGGTGTTGTAATCATTTTCATCTTCCATAATATTTATGACTAGCTTTCCGTAAAATCAACCACTTACGGTACATGTTGCCTGATAGAAATTTAAATGTGTACTCTCATTGTTCCAATTAGAGTACGAGTTTACCATGCAGGAATGTAAAGGCGGGCGAGGCTTTGTGAAAGAATTGTACTTTATATATATTGAATGAAACACAACATTTGTTGAATGTATTACTGAAACAGTGCTTCCTCCAAGCTACAAATAACCCAGTTGGTATCAATCGTCTGCAGTGTGTATTTACGGTCTGTCGTGCCTTATCCATTACATTATTACGAGTAACTTGTAGAAAATAAAGTTAAAACGCTGGGCCAGTTAGGTTAGTATGATCAACTTACCAATGTTCACAAGGTATAACATTAATCAGAAAACTTGTTGCAAAACAATCAAAATCGTTCCAATGGAATATTCATTTATATCAATGTGTACCATATTGTAAAATGTACGGTAAATGGAAATAACTTGAGGATGTTCAAATCGTTTTCATTTCTTCATTAGAATTTGTTCAAAATTTGACAGATGGTGCAGACATCTATTCTAAATCATGATGAGAAAACACAAGGTCACCGAGCTGCGAGTAATCAAGCCCGTCTGATTTATCGTACATTAGGTATACTTGATATTTCTAGACTAGAAGTTATTTATCTATTATTACCAGACTGGACAATGCACTCCTTTGTTATCCTAAGACACAACCACACAAAGAGCATCACTGATGATATATGTAAGGTGTATGCTATCTCCTATTGTCTCGTTAGCGCCTATGATATCCGAAATGTAATAAATGAGTTACACATGTTCTGGACATAACATATCTGTACTCATATCCGGTTCTAGTCCTCCATTATACGCTTGCGGAGGCAACACTTAGAATAATGTATCACTCTGGAATATCCTACAATTAACTGCCACGTGATCACTTGGGCTGTATCGACATTCATCAACATTGTCAGTACTGACGGCCATTTCCTTTTGTGTGTCGCAATTAATTAGACCGAGTATTAAACACGAGAGTAGCGTAAGAAAGCAACCAATATATTATGGCTTAGTTATTCTCGAATATTTATTCTTGTAAGAAATGAGTATGATGTGTTGTTATATGGGTTTTTATTGTGGTAATATTATTTATTTCCCACCCTATTCCTACCTTGCCCATTATTTTAACTAAGTCAAGTCGTAGTTGTGCCTCTATAGGTCGCATAACGTTAGGTCACAGTCCTAAGTGTTTTAAACTAGTTCTCACCTTGGGGTTGTTGTGCCTCATTTGGTCACCGTTTTGACATTGGCTTGTGTGGGCATTGCTCATGGTACTTATGTCGTGGTGAATTTGATTTCTGTGCTCGGCTGGTTAGGTTCAGTGCTACCTTCCCTGTCGGAATTTCTCGTATGTTTTTAAAAAATGCGACAAGTCTTGTTTGTTATAAGTCAGTACATGCACTGGTTGAAAACTCATTCCAAAAACTGGTAACAGAACCTGTCAATCGCATACGTTATTTGTAAAATTACAGGTACAAATCAAATGGCTTTACCACATTTCGACGAAGATATTTGTTTTGTTCCAGGCTTTGTTTGTTACACACACACACACATCGGTGGTTAAGTCAAACTAATGCATCATGTAAATATAACAGCCATCAAAGTAAACAACACATTTCAGTGATTCATAATGTTATATTTCATCATAAATGACGCAAGTTAATAAATATCATTTTAAAACAACACATATAAGCAACAAAATTGTGTTTAGAACACCATAGATACAGACGGTGGGCCATAATATTATATATTGACAATATACTAACAACATCCAGAAAAAATAATGCAAGAACACAAATAATTTATATTATCTACTCAAGATCATATGAGTTCATACTCAAATGACACCTAATGCAGGTTCAAGATAGGTCGAGCACACGATGCCCTGAATACATATTTCCGAATATTTGTCAATTTTTAAAACTAATATCATTGGTTGGATACTCCTTGAAGTTCGTTACTATCAAATTACTGTTTACAAGTATGAAGCAGATGAACAAATGCATTGATAACGTTGTATGTTGTCAAATTGCGTCAATAATAATTAATCACGTGTTATTACGTATTAGTATGGAAGTCATTACGAAATTTCCAAAATAAAATAATAGTTTCGTAATGTAAAAGTCTTTTTGATTTGATGTGTATGCAATGGCCACCAACCAAGTGAATATACTGAAACCGTTTGAGTAATATTGGATATCATTTTATAAAGATAACAGCATATTTTATGACAATACATTGTATATTGCATCTCAGTAACACTATATTGAACACGTATTTATCAACCTTGATCAATATAAGCATACTGACCGTATACATGTACATACAATAAACGTTGGCATGCTTCTCTAGGACTTGATGGGTACTATCTTATTTCAGCCAAAACTCATTGGTTCAAATTCGTCGAATCCGACATCTCATTTCAAATGACAGAATATCTAAGCATTTATTAGCCGTGCCTTTGTTCCTAGAGTATATTTTGGAACATAACGTTTTGAATAATTATGTACGTATAATATAGTTTACGATTTAAGTGTAAAACAACATCCAGCGGTTACTTTGACTTAGTACCTTTATAAAATGTACCATTAGTTCTAGGTATGTTTAAACTACCAGATGAATTATAATTGTCCCCACTCAGAGAAGTGCTCTCTGAATTTAAATTAGATCTAATACTTGGAGTTCTACTTTTATATCTAGGTTTTACACCACGTGGACTAGAGCTGTTATCACAACAATTCATTTCATCGAATTCTAAACAATCGCTGGGTGTACACACGCTAGAACTGACGTCACCGTAGTCAGTTTTACTTGCTGTTGTCATTTCTTCATCGTAAGATGGGTTGTATGTGTATTTATATCCTCTCATTGGCTCTTCTTGTATAGAGCCATCAAATATTTTTGGCGTTGAGCATGTTTTTATGCAGAAATCCTCATGAGGCTTCTGTTTGTATTCATGTCTTGGGTGCGAATCATGGTCTGGGTATTTAAATTGGTCTTTTAAAGAACCATTATATATCTTTTGATCTTTTAGTGAACCTTGATACATGTTTTGATCATTTAGAGAACCTTGGTACATGTTTTGATCATTTAAAGACCCTTGGTAAAGAATTGGGTCATCTCTTTCTTCATACGCACCAGTAGCTCTATATGGAACTATTTCTTTAGGCGGACTGTTGCAGTTACGTAACTCCATTTCCGTGTTAATAATGCGCGATAACATTAATACGCGTTCATCATCCGAGCACCTTGAATCTCCATAGTTCGACATATCCTTAAAATTGGAGGAACTATTTCTAGGAATATACATGGTGGAATGATTTGATCTTTTCCCTGTTGAACAGTCGTATGGTGTATCACTAATGTAGTCGTAATAATGCGACATGTCGGAAGAACTTCCGGCTATTGATCTATGTCTGTCAGACGTTCGTCGATTCGTTAAGGAATCATGAGAAGGCAAGCTTCTCTCAAGCCCCTCCTTATCACGCCAGTATATTCTCTCGTAACCTTGACGACTACGTCCACTTAACGTACTTTGTCTAGAAACACTACGTTGACACTGCGCGCACATGTCATCAAACTGATATCCTTGCAACGGTGTTTGTTGTATGGCCTTTATAAGACGTGACTCTACTCCATTTTCTGTTGTCCTAGCCTGAAAATACACAATACATACACAATTACAGTTATGTTTGCAACTTAATGTCACCTATCTGAAAACCAGATACGATTCCAATTCAAGCTTTGCGATGGTCGGACCAAATAGACAACACTGGTGTTTAGTAGATATTCCACAACGTCGGTGGATATCGTGGCTATACAAATGAAACTAGTTATTATTTCATATTTGCGAGTTTCGACTAATTCACAAATGGAACTAGATCTAGTCGAATTGTCATTGAGTGACTTGTACACTAATATTCCAACCAATGGCTTGAAACAAACAAGACAAAAAAGGGCAGTGGTTTTGATGCAGCACATTGCTCCTAACGTTCAAACAACATTGCTTAGTAACACGCATAATTAATGGACGGCTAGAAAGGATGGAGTCGCCACAAATGTACTTGATCAGTTGGAGAGTGTGCGAGTAACTTATTTAGTGCGTCGACTCAGCGATGTATATACTGATTAAAGACTTAGAGCAACCCACCCACTAGGAGGGGGCGCCACAACATTCTGATATTGGTGTAGCCAATCTGTCATAGAAATGGCGTCTGGCATTATTATATCAACATCGCAGGTGGTTTTGAAGTTGCGTTTGAAGTGTTGTTTTATATACATTGACTTAAACATCATTTCATACATATCAGGCGAATATGTTATTGGAAATAACAGTAAGCTACCTAACTATTCCAATACAATATAAACGAATCAAACATAAGCGAAATACTGTACCAGTACCTAAAAATTATATTTTGCTGGTACATGTACCATTTTTACGGAGTGGCGGGGGATCAAACACAACACTAAACAATGTCATAGTTACCTCGAATGGAAGACCTCTTCGTTCTGGAATGTTGCCGGCTCGATAGTAATACTGACTTTGTACATAATATCTGTTCACTGGATTAGATATTGTCGTCTGATCATTGGTTACAACCGTCTTCGTACATGGACTTCCGGTCCCTTTATCTGCACGACGACTGAAATATACAAATATAACGGAATGGAAAGATGGGATCATAGATATTTTGGTAACGGGGAACCACTCGACTCAGGCGTAGATTTGGTTTCCAAATTCAATAACCCTCGGATGAACGATCGAATTATTAATATAAGTTACATTTAGTTAAAACTTTCAGGCGGACAGAATGGACAAAGCTGACGCTAATCCGGATAAGTCTAAGGCTGTATTGAATAAACATTAGTGAACACAAATTGAAACATAGCGTGGGCTGATACAACAAAGCCATCAATTCATAACGCGACCTGTCTGAACCAATCGGCATTTATAATGGAACCGATATAACCATATGACTTAGATTGCTACGGTATTTCGTCTTTGAGTTTAAACTGCAGAATTTATTATATTGTCAAACTTTTCATACAAACCATCATTAAATCATGTGTGAATATAAAACTAAATGTGCTGATATACCTCAAGGTGATTATGAAAAAAAATGTTAAGGAAGTCTTAGATAGCGGTGAGTTAGTTCTTTAGATATACGACAACTTTATCTAATGTGCAACTGTGGTAATAACTTACAGAAGTTAGGTTAAAATGACAGGGTTTTAACGGTTAGATGTATTTATTCAAAAAAAATGAAACGTATCATAATGTACATATTATTAAAGGTCGATGGAAAATGAAGCTACTATAATACGTGTACACTTAATATGACAGCACACATTGCCCTAGTTTTCTGATCGGAACATTTGTCAAAGGTCGCTTTACCTCCAAAGCGTACTTTTATACCATGGGCAGAAGTGAAGTATACTACTAATTTCCCGTTTACAAGTTATTGAGATTTTTCAATCTGACCGATGTTCAATTATTCATGGAATGTCTGACATAGACACAATGGCATCTAACATTAATAAAATATGTATCTTAATGATAGTACTTATAAATATCATTACTATCAGGTTATTGTTTGTTCACTTTCAAGTTATACCGTCTCATAAAATGCAAGTATATATTCCATTGGAAGTTTTTACGGCTCTATTTCATGGAGTGAATTAGAAGCTGACATTGTCACACATTGTAATGCTGTTGATGACAGGTCGTAAACGCGGATGCATAATTAATACAATGTCTGTGAGGAGTGCTTTGAACAGCGCAAGGAGACCAAGAAATGTCTTGTCTATAAGGTCAATTGCTGAAATGTTCCCTGACTTGATATTCATGTATATCTAACAGCTTCTATGATTTCCCAGCGGACACGAGTAAATCACCGTCTATAATTATAGAATAATATCAAACATGATAACCTAGCAGATACAGTGTCATATCGTGTATAACAAGTCTTAAGGAAGCTATGATGAAGCTATGTCAATGAGATATACCGACAGGTATGTAATATAATTCATATTTCTTTCTACATGGTCTGCTAGTACATGTAGTTGCATTATTGCTCTGCCTGATTATAACATGTTTACCACAGGAACGCCGAAATTTTACAGACAAGAGCAATTCAAATGTAATGGCATTTCAGGATAAGTTACTTGGAAGAGTTAAGTGGTTTCGGAACAACAAGTTAAACACCTTCGATGGTGACTGCATTGTAGTTTTCGGTAATGTGTGTTTGTCAACCGGATCAAGAAACCAATTAACCAAACCTCTTACTATGGTATTAGTTCTCAATCCGATTTTCTGGTATCTTTTCCCTGAGCTCAGATCATAGTAAAAGGTAAAAAATACTCGTAACTTGACAGTTCAAACCGGTTGTCGATTTCGTTTCTGCATTTATCATAATTTTAATGGCAAGCACACAGTTTCCAGACATATTAAAAGCTATATATATATATATATATTCATTTGAATGATGAACGTCGACAGGATATATATATGATGCATTGCGTTTCGTTAAAGTTCAACACCACCTAGAACATTAGCCCCTAGCATACGGCGAATCTATTTAAATTGTCTTCTATACGCAATGTAAAAAATGGTTTTAAATTTCACTCAGACTTGTCAAAAGAATAAGGATACTAATATATCAATACACACAGATAAAGTTTGGATGGAATATGTGAATTTTCTATTGGTATCTGACGTTCTTCAAGACTAAATTTGCTGACGTTAACGTACAAATCAAGTTAAATCAGATCAGAAATAGATTTCGAAATTGATTAATTTAAGTTGTAAACTATAAAAGTGTATATGAATATAAGTTGGAAAAACATGCTTAACTATCGGCCATCAATAAATTAGTATCAGAAATGTAAATAAATACTTACACGTATCGGAAACAAACTATCACAAGTATGAAGACGAAGATGAGGCAGATACAGGCAAGAATAATCGCAACAACACATTGAAGGGTCCCACATAGTCCAAACAGCAGTTCATCACAGTCGCTTAAATTCACTGACGATAATTCAACACTTGTCAGATCCACTTTGCATCGTGACGCCACCCGACGTAACGCCTTGCACCCATCACGTGACCCAAGCTGCCCCGTCCAATCAAGTTCTAATAAAAGTCTTGCTTTATTTGGGGTACCGGGCGGTGGGCATGGGAATCTTTCCCACAAGACCCAAGGGTCTCGAATATAGTCTGGTGCAGCACGCCATCTATCGCATTTCTGACATCTCGGGCACGTGTCTGCGTCTGTAACGTCCCTCATTGTTAACACCGAGGCCTGCAAGGAAGAAAATGTCAATGTTAATAATTCTTTAATGCAACATTTCATGAAAGACGTCGTTTATAATTATATATTTTAAATACTAGTCAGACATGTCAGCACGTCGAACAAAATGATCCAATATTTTGTGTATTCACTGAATTCGGTAAAAGAAGAAAATTGATCGAAGGAAATTACCCTGTAGCGGCCATTATACCATATCCTGATAGTATGTAAGGCATTGTTATATCGCTTTCTATGCACAATACCATCAGCTGGAATATAGCAGTTTAAGACCATCTAAATAAAAGGTTTAACAAGACCACCTCGTAATTGAGAGCACAATTTCAAGTCCATACTTTCTCATTAAACAACATGTACTAGACCCCCTAGTTTCTAATCTGTCAGGCTGTTACTTCGCTGCCTTACTATGTATTGACTATATACATGCACAACAATGTACTAAGTATGATATAGAAGAGAAGAATCGTAATGATTATATTTCCTTACCAATTTATGTATACATGCACATTAAACAGATAAACAACTACATTCATGCTACTTCAATTAGTGGTTAGTGCAACTTTCAATTTATACAAACAATTAATTTTCCAGGACTATCACTTCGGCACAGGTGGTTGGTATATTGGGAGGGAGGTTACTACTGACACGGTTTGACTATTAAACACGGTCAATACAACTTTCTCTAACAAAGTCAGGTGTCTTCCTCTAACAAGGTCACATGTCTTCCTTATGTTTCTTGTAGATTGTCTATGATTTGACTAGGATCATAGTGTAGCAATTTATATATATAATTATGATACAGATATCTATGATTTGATAATAAATGATGTTTTATCATGACACGCTGGTAGATAAATCAACTAACTACAACCTCACAGACCCGGCAAACAAAGAAGAAACCTATCAATATTCCGTAAACTTGTAAACATCCGTGGAGGGAAGGATTTATGAGGCTTTTTTTGTCGAACTAAATCAAATATCCATGATAAAACGACATCCGAAATTCATAACATCGACCTTACTGTCCAATGTTATTTACTGATGAATTCATAACCCAACTGAAATCTTACACAATATTCCACGAAGCTGTTTATCCACAACATTGAGTGATTTTACTGTCTTTGGAATTATATCAAAATGTACATACTGTCATAATAGGCTTAGAATGTGTCTGGATATCAGAATCTATATACTGATGTGTTCTTACGTCGTCTAGCGTAATAAATTGACCAGACTACATCGTTTTATGTTTATATATCTATTGATTTCACAACACATTCAACATATCAGACATCTATCAGATATTTATCAGACCTTCTAAGTTCAATTTCCAATAGTTTCTCCTTACAATGTGTAAGCCCGTTACATTGTACATGTAGCATGTAACTTGAACAAAAGTTCTAAATATTTTAATATTCACAGGCGGCATATAGAATCCCAAAGAGCCGGGTGGGTCAAAATCAAGACTGTATTGAATAAAACAAAGTCAATTGGTGGAAAACTTGGGGCTTGATACAGTGATGAATAAACTAATTATAAGTTCCGTTGCCATGGTTTGATTCAATACACATTGATCGCAACAGATGCGATTTTATAAATATTATTGTGTGGAGCTGATAGCTGAGGCACGCTGTTTGTTTCTCTCCTCGATTTCCAGCAAGAATCCCAGCAACTGGTGAACGCTACTTTATCAATAAACAACCTGCCGAGATGTAGCAAGTTAATACAATAGAAATACGACTGGAACACACAACCCTGATCCAGTAATGATAGGTTCTGAATTATTTATATGTACTGATAAGAAATGCCATTACACAATAACACCGATCGTGACAAGCCGTGAGCTCCCGTCTATGTAATGAGTTTTCGTAAGCTCTCATCCATCAAGCGCCTGTTCTTATCTCTTTAGACCTAATAACTGATAAATGATAATTGAAATGATGCATGTCTAAAGTAATTATTCACCCCGAGCAGTGCACACTCACAAGCAGTGTTTGGCTGTAGGCATTTAAACAATGCGAGGACATCTGTCGGAAGCTATGTTGATCCGTTTGTGTTAGAACGGTTCACCGTTAATACAATTAAATAATGGACAACGCCATTGATATGATTTGTCCATTCTCACACATAAGATATTTGGTTCATCTAGCTCCGCTAGAACAGAATACATTTTGTCGACTAACACACCAATATCCTCAAACTGCTATCATACCAAATGAACAACCAAATAGAATACAATTGAACATTATTGATTTAAAAACATAACAAACGATTGACCTACTGGACTAACTTCACTAAAGAGATAATATTGCAAAGACTCCTTCAATATTATTACCGTAGAAGTAAGAGCTATACATTATCAATAGGGTTCCACTGAACCCACATTCCTGAAAATACTCATTTGGAAACACATAACATACTTATTTAATAAGTTGCATTTTTATTTTGCTATTTTATAATGTTTATACAAAAATGTAGCAACCATGTCTTCTCATTACTCAAATATGCAATATTTAATGCGCTTTATCCTTTGGACTATAGATAGCATATAAAGCTTGGATAAAACATTCTACATGTATAGTAAGTAAGTAAGTAAGTAAGTAAGTAAAGACTTTATTTAACGAGGCTACACATTTGGTTACCCAATCTTCCATGTGGGCCTCAACATATATACATTTACATAAATACATATGTATATGCAGACATTTTACAGTATTGTATATGAACGCATTGAAGAAACCCAGACAAATCAACATCCTATTGAAGTGAAACTTCGAATTCGATTTTTATTGTCAAGTTGAATTAGGGAACAAAATAGACATTTTTTGGATATGTTGTAGCAAACATATAACAAATGAGATAGAGGATTCTCATAGACGGAGCGCGAATCTCTAAAATTTGTCTTTTTTTCCACAGCTTTATCAAGCAATAGAATTTCAAAAACATCATTATACAACAAAGACAGGTCCCTGAGGGCCACAATCTCACCGTACGGTAGATTGGTCTATATTGGTTCCATATAGTTTTCAGTATTCAAAAGATATAGCAGCTGTACGTAGGGCATTTCAAAAGTTCCAGGAAAAGTGCTCTATAATATTTTTCTTATGGCCAAATTACTTCAGACTTTGCATTGAAATAGAACAACTCATAATACATAGTAAACAATTAATCGAACCCATGAGGGTGAGTCGTACAAAAGGGCACGGCTGCCATAGTAACGTCAACAATGGGTACCCGGGGCAACGTTATCTCCGGTCGTACCTTATTAACATGTTCTGACTAAATCTCACTCAGTCAGTCAAATGACACGAGCAATTCACCTGTTACAACAACGACAATGCCTTGTATTATCAAAAAGTGCCTCGCTTGAAGGTTCTTTCTTCCAGGGTCCCTATGCAAAGCATTCGAAAGTGTCACAAAATCATGCAGAAACGTCCAACGCAACGTCTAGCGTCTGATTCACAGCTGACTGTACCTTCCTTTGATCATATGCAGCAATAGCACTGACAGTCTGGACGCGCTCATATCATTCATACATCCTACCCAGTGACATGCAACGCTGTTAACAGGCAGTGACTATAAAATATACTGTTTCTAGTCTTAAATTTCCTGCCAAAAGACTAGAACTGGTCAAATTCCAATGATTTACTGACATTGGACGGGCGATTCTAATACGGCGACAAATAAACGTGCACACAATATTGGGACTATTTAATCTATGGCATAAAATGATCAAAATGATGTTATACCGCCCTTCACAAATGTTTCATGCAGTAATTTTAGGTCGTAGTTCATCGGTAGCTGTTTGGTTGTAGTCAATGTGTTAGTTAGTTTTACGATTTCTACGACGTGACGTCAAATTTGCCCCGGGTAGCCATTACTGGCGTTACTATGGCAGCAGTGCTAATTTTCATGACACACCCTCAAGAGTTTGAATCAAGGTATAACATGTATAATTAATTGTTCTATTTAGATGTAAAGTTTGAAGTAATTTGAACATACGATAAACATTATAGAGCACTTTTCCTGGAACTTTTGAAACGCCCCTCGTATATGGTATAAGACGATATTGTTAAAGAAACGGGACGAATCGATTGAGTGTTGGAGTTTGCTGGAAACTATTAAGGGATTCTAATCAGGTTTCCAGGTATGTATGACAGATGTGATGTCATAATCATGGTGTGTCATTCTCACGACACCGTTTTACAAAGAACGTTTCATGCGGATAGCTCTTACTAATTCCATAGAAGATGAAGTAAAGACTTTCTATAATACACACGACAGCAAATGTAAGAGACGTATTACTACAGTATTCTATTACATAAACGACATCTGATATTACTGGAACAACGTATGAACAATAGTTCAAAGTGATACCATTACACCTGGTGTTGTAATTACTGATATTAATTAGTACGTGAGGAATTCATACAATACGCCTCTTAAATAACAACATGGTGATTGCTATATAATTGACCGCGACGTGTAATTATATCGTGTTAATTTCCATCGAAACAACTTGATAAATTACACACAGTTTCAAATATCAAGACATAACAAGTTCAAGTGTTGGTTATGGATGTTGTAAGAGGATGCTGTAATGTGTCGTCACGTACTTTGTTCAACACTTGAAGGAGTGTTTATTCAACTTCATTGATATGGTACAACACGCGGTATATGTGATTTATCCTGCACGTGCCTACAACACTTTATAGTACGGTTTGCGTCGCGTCGTGTACGGTTGATCATATTATATAGGTACTCAAAAGTATTATTTGAGAATCGGGGTACGGTGAAGTAGGTCTATACTACACGGGTACGGTGAAGTAGTACCCGGAGGACCTCGACCCAATCTGCGTAACTTGTAAGTACAAAAAATGTATTAAGATTAAGAAAACGTATTTTTGATAGATTCACCTTAAATACTAAAGGCATGGTACACATGTAAAACGACAGTGGGTAAATAACTTTGACAGGTTGTTAAATGATAATTTATTACAAAATGTATACATAAACATACATTCTTCTAATGTTCTGAGCTTAAAACACCATATTAAACAAATCTTCAATTACTACGCTATATCTAGATTTAAATGTAATTACACGTCTACTTACATTCACAAAAGGATTTCTTTAAAGTAATCAGCAGTGTATACAAACACGATGTCCAGACATATAATTAGCTATCTTGTCGGCTTACAAGAAGTTTTAGTATCCTTCATATATAACATACAAAACATTACTTTACAATTTTCGGAAAACTTTCCCTGTCGCTGATAAGTATTGTAAGTAAGACTAATTTAGAAAACGAACCTATTTTTTACACTATTTAATCAGAATAAAACGAACAGATAAAATTCAACACCGGATTTAATCATATGCAGTCATGATAAAACAGTTAATGATAGATACTGTGGAGAACGGTACAATAACTGCAATACTGCACTAGTCAGTGTTATTTAGCACCTTGCCATCAATTATCATATCACTAAGGTAGAGAATAAGCTCTATAATATCGTGTTCAAACACCGTCTGCCGTCCTCAACTTAATACCATAACCTGTCGCTTTTGTGCTCTATCAATAACCAATAAAAACCAAATAGTATAACGTAATTATCAATTCAACAACCAAATGAAACCCCTGTTAAAATTAAAAGTATGACTCGCCCTACAAAACAACATGCAAAATAAAAAAACCATGTCAGTTTTATACTTGAAAGACGAGTCACGTGATAATTCCACAGAGAGAAGTATGTTTGCATATTAAAGTACTCGTGATTATTTCCTGTATTTAATTGGCACGTGCTTATTTATCATCCCATTTTAACATTAGGTTTTTTGCTAGATTAGTGTAATTATGTAAAAAAAAATCTGAATCATTTTCCGTGTTATCATTTTAAACATAGTGTTTTGTATTATAATGGTGAAAAAATCAATTTAAAATGACAAATATCTAATCATCTTAACGAAGGCAAAAACCCACCAGACTCGTGTAGTTTAAATCATCGCAGCCATATCTTAATATTTTGAGTTTTTTTGCTCAAAACACGTCTTGGAAAATTTCCGACTGCATGAAAATAACAAACAAAATAACTGAGAAGAACATATTGACTTTTATAACTGCGTGTATAAATATTGGATTCACCTTGCATGGTGCTGTTACTTCACTTTTTTCATCTACTCACGTGTCTTTGATATCTTGGCTCAATTAGCCGCTTATAGTCAGAATAATTATAAAGCTTATAACACAGGTAATAAATAGTAGACGACTAATGAATTGATCCGCTGGTAATAGATTTAATATTAATTTGATTTATGGAATATGCTTGAGTGCTGCTCACTGGAGATTGTATCGGTCAATGTGAAGTTATTTTCAGACAAGGGTTAGAGATCAATGAAAGCATTGGTTAGTATATTCATGTATTAGAATATTTCTATCAGAACTTGAATGAACGAATGTTGAGAAATCCTTGCACGCCGACATCTGTGTAAATATACTACTGTAATTCATCGCGCAATACCACAGACGCCAATACCAAGGCGTGTCTTTTCACATAACATGTACACTCTTTACCTAACGAACAGTCGCCTTCGATAACCCGATGTTTATATAATTGTAAAAAAGCACGATATAAAACGAACATGTAACAGACAATGCGATATCTAAACAAAGGGTCATACATTGTGGAGCTTCATGACATAAAATGGAATTGAAACATCATAAAAATAAACTTCACACACCACTGCTAACATCTGTGACAGCCAGAAATCAATACGATAATGAGGATGCTGGAGTTAAATCAGAATATCTGGACAACCGATTCCTACTGATCTCAGATAATGGAGAGCAACATCATTTATTGACACTGAACACAACTACATTGTATAGTATTGTCCGAAAACAGGTCTAGATCTGTAGTCTACCACACACGAGTAATGCGGATAATGCTAAACTAGTATACAAAAGTGTTCGGCCGACGGACACAGACAAACATGTCAGATACAAGCTTAAAGCTTATGTTTTAGATTTTAAACGTAACCCATTTTAAATAAATATTACTTTATCATATAGTACATTCTGTTAGATGTCTGTCACAATTTGACGATCCAACATAGTGGTGAATATGTATTCACATTTTACTGTTTCATACATGTCTACTAGAGTCTGAACATGCATGTAATATAAAGAACCGTTAGAAAGGGTCTGGCCTCACAGAAAGGAAAATATACGTATATGCATGTAAGCCTTTCATACGAGACATATAAATACTATATCGTAGACGAATATGTCTTCCTAGCTATCTAGCCAGCTCCACCAAGACGGAAAAAGCTCGGACAATGACTATATTTAACTATTGATTCATTTCATCTAAACTGTCTCCTCAGATCATAAATATTAGTTTTTTGGAAGATTCATAATTGCCAGAGTGATCGCGTATATTACTGTTTATAGTTGATAGACGCCCAAGAATCTAAAGTAAGAAGACGATGAAATCGTTATAATGGAGGGTACGGATAATGATTCTGAACACACGCGATATAGAACAGCAGTTGAAAGATAGGACGATTTGGTATAATTTCAATTCATTACAGTTGAGAAAAAATACTTGAGAAAAAATACATTAAGATCGTAAAATTCGATGTATTTTAATTTTCTTATAAATAAGGCAATGCATAATTTTATTTTCTCACTAAATCAACTAAAACTTGACCAAACATATTCGGAATTTATATCAAATGATCAATTCAAATGTACAATAATTTCCTGTACGATGTACTATGATCAAGAATTCGGTTATAAATGTGTTCGAGGCTCACCTTGTCGGAGGCATAAATACATATATACCATAAAATAGAAATGTCGACATATTGTTTCAATCAGAATGCTTGTATACAATGCGGAGCACGTGGAATCAGTAAATAAGCAGACTTACAATAAATAGCCTAATACCGCTCTCAGACACAGAACTCTAACAAAATACCAACATCAAGTTCTTATATCCTTCTTTCATCAGTATTAAATCTTGTCTAAGATGGTGTAAGCGGATTATGAAGTATTTATATACAAGGATAGTGACAATATAAGCCCCGTCTGACTCCCGGAAGCCACGTGATCACCGTATATATGTTGTTAGTATAGATACATGTAACATAATTCAAGTACTTTCACACAATCCAGCTTAAAAGAAGTTGTACAATCCTGCCCACGGGCTTAGCCGAACAGTGAGGTTGTATTTATGTTTTTGGATTTTTTTATTAGCGTTACTCCTACTGTGTAATTTACCAACTACAGTAATACACTCATTAAATGTTATAAGTACACCAACACAGTACATAGCGTTACAATGCAAATAGTCGGTCGGTCGACATGCCGAATGACTTTTCAACAATAACAATAAACAATTCGACCTAGGATTCTAAAATATCAATTAGAGATTATTCATCCTCCACACACGGCCCGACTCAATTTCAAGGTCATTTGGATCAAATGTCAAACTCACTATGGCCTTTGAACACACTGCAATCACTGGTCCACACCATAAGAAATATAGGACCTTAGATCGTAAAACTTTACAGAGAGGTTGCTAATTATCAGATGAAGGCTCCTACTAATTGTGAGGTCGATAGGTCAAAGGTCAAGGTCGTGGTGACCTTAGCTACACTAGGATAATTACTGCCATGATACGTGTAAGTTTTACAAACCTCTCTTGTACGGTCTGGTATCGTAATTCTACCGGTTTTGTGTTTTCCTGGTGTGGGTATTGATGGAAAATGTGTATGTAACATTTTTAGAGTTCTTGCGAAAGTCATTTGTTTTGCACGTGCATTTTGCATAATTTGAAAATTCACGGTTCATTGTTCACAGTGAGCAAATTATAATCATCGAATTATCGGATATTGCTGCTATACTACTCGCATGAAGACATGCAAAAAAATGAACATGATATCATGCATAATAAAAAAGATATACGCATTATATGTTGGTGTACTTATAACATTTAAGAAGTGTATACACTTTCTATAACGCATTTACATTACTAATACTAATAATTGACTCGTAATGTGAATATCATGTTCCAAGGAGCTAGTAGGTACTAGGAAGTCAATTATATTTCAATTTGTTTCTTAGACCTCAATCTTATGTGAAGGCAATTATGTAGTGGGCATTTATAGTGCAAGTTAAAGACAGCACTTGGTTTCAGGCAATAAGGGACAGGCATGTAATTTGCAAACTTTCACTCTTACTCGATGTTAGGAACAACTACTGAGACCAGTTCGAAACAGGACAAGCATCATCTGAGTGTGGCTGATGCAATGCACTATATATATGAACTATCTTGAATTGTCAGAACAAATATTATATGATTGATGTTATGATTAACAAAAACACACGGGAGTAGAATTATATATTTTCTGTAGCAGCCAGACAGTGTGGCTCAGGTGAAGTTGTACACCAATGCAATTTCTTTCTTAATTAGAAACTATTACATCCACAGTGCATGAATGCGCGACAAGGACTTAAATATTGATTGCTATAACATCGCAGCCAGGAATCCGGTGACCTTTCTTGGAAATATTTCAATACCAATCTAAAAGTCAGACATTCTATTAAGGACGTTTCATTGTAACCAATGCACATCTTCTTTCGTGTGTATGTTTACAAGGAAATATGCACCGCATGATTTTACTGAATCGTTATAGAAATTCAACTATATGATTAGATTGATATAATTTATGTTTACTGCGAACCAGAAGCCAAATTAGTATTTAAATAAGGTTTAAATTTCCAGTAGCAGTATGTGAACTATTGTCATGTTTAAAGAAACCCAATCATCATCATCTGCTACTCAGATACATAATAATAGAGAAAACAATTTGATAACGCACCGAGTGTAAGCGCACTTGCCATATAATCCGGTGACCCGGGTTCAAATCAGAATGGAGATACTCATATGTCTGTCATATTTGAGCAGTAGGCTAACATATAAATAAAGGCGTTGCTCAGTATTTGCTTAATATTTTTAGGAGATAGTGTTACCAATAATAATAGACGAATTGTGCATATTTTTTAAAACAGGAACAATATAAGTATTTGTAAAAATGTAGTTCTATAATGTAGTTTAACATTTTTTTATAAAATTACTATAACATGCTACAATAACGATAGAGACGTTACGCAATTTACATACCTTAATTAGGTAAAAATATATCCCTGTTAATCCAGAACAAATTACATTTAACTGCATTATTCCGTTACAATATATCCGTACCGTTACATTTTTACCATTAACCGTAATCACTTTGATGTAAATGAATATATAGCCGTGTAGTGGCTGACTAAATATTATCACACGGCCAATAACGTGTCAATATTGATAGAAAGTTACAATTAATGTTCAAAGTATTTGAAACTTAAAGCCGATTTCAAAGTAATTTCTTATATTTACCCACAAATCACAACACTATTTCAGTTCAAAAATTGATAAAATGTTTAAAATATTAGCACTTAAAACTTTAATTTGTTTCCAATACCGTTTTAGTCAATAGTTAAAATTACTCCTCCGTGTGGTACTATAGAAAGCAATTGTGTGTATTGATACAAATAGAAACGCTTTTATAAATAATGACATAGAAAGTTTAAACAGTTTCTGACACATTGTTGATCTAAAATGACAATATATTTTAAAGTCAAGATAAAAATCGAAATGGCAAAGTTTATATTATAATTCACTATATTGAGGCCAAATTAAGGTTACCGCAGCGTGTTAGTAAAACGACCGTGAAATGTCAGTGCTCTTATATGAAATAGTTGTTGTTAAATGACAATTACCCATGAGAAAATACTGCTTAATTCACTAATGTGAATGTTTACAGTAGTTTGTAGAACGGAAAAGCGCTCAACTTCGGGATTTAAGTACTAGTTATTTGGCCATAAAACGGACAAAATTATCCATAATTAATCACTCTACACAGTCCATTGTATAGCTTCGCTTTTATCCTGAATCGGGTTGATTAATGAAGCATTTAACTATCTGTTGACCATACAAATCAAACGTCAAAGTGATGTGAGTGAAATATTGCAGAACGAGTGTTTTAGGTTCTAAATGAATAGAGGAGATCAGGGACACTTTGATTAAACTAAAACACTCACCAGCTGTCTTGTTACTCATACAAAAACTTCATTAAATTGCGAGGAACACAGTGTCCCCTCTTATAAGATTATCCAACATATTGTCCGCATGTTTGCCCCCTAAAATAAATAGCATCGGCACCGACGGATTAAATACAACAGTATAGAATAGCATAGAATACGATTAATGATACATATTTATCCGAGATGTATGTAACCATACATGTCTGTTTTTTCTGAATTCCCTTATAATTCGTTCGTGGAATACAATGGCATTCATTGACGGCGCGTTACTTCAAGTAGCCTTCCTTTCAATTAGATCCATCATTAATATTGCACAATAAAGAGAAAAAGTACGATGGATATTGACAGGTCGTTTTTTTATCTCGCGTTGTTGCTTTGTCAATCGCATTTAACAATAACTTGATACCAACTGGGTTAGCTTTGTTTTCTTGTCTTCCTTCTGTAAACATCTTAGATTTGTTTCCAATGTTTCCATATAATACAAACATCGGACTAGTTCCTCGCCTGTATAAATACACATTGTTGACGTATAATCTTCTTTTATTATTTGTTTCTTAAATCGATTATGACACATGTTCTATTAACTTTTTATTTAATTTTATCAGGCTTAACGACTCATTCCTGATGACATCCATCCATGTTTCCCAGAAGGAAACCGGTTAACCGACATAAAACTGAACGCTAAGCAAATCTGGGTTTTATTACCTACATATGTTTCAGCACAGTTTATATTTTGTCTAGACCAGGTCCAGTTTCATTCATTAAAACCGTACTTTTACTATCGCAGACAGACTAGCCAATGAAATATCCATAAACTGTAGAATACATACAGACAATCACAATTCACACAATGCAATGTTGATTCAATTAGTTCTAAAACAATACTAGAACTGGCGTCAATGACGAGTCTTTATTACTCAAGAACTGTAAAACAAGACTTATGCAAATATCATACTTGAAGTTAGTTATCTTTTGTTTTCTGACTCAAGGCTAAATCACAAGTCTTGCCATGCAACAAGTACCCAATTTAAAGATATGACATAACATACTAGAATACATCATGTACACACGTACCATCCGTTTAAAATGTTTACAAATATACGCATGTTTTTTATGGTAGTGGTTGGCTACCTTGACCTATTGGCAAAATTGGTATTTTATTCAACTACATGGCTGACTTTCTTATTTCACATTACACGCATAATACTGCAATATACAAAGCGACGCAACTACAATGTTTATTCTCCAACAAGCAGAGTGATGTATTAAATAAGAACGCTGATGCGGGTAAAACTCGTCTACATTTGCACAACTCCGTAAGCACAACTGTCATGTATAATGGTCTAATCAATATGTGGCACCCGAAGCAAATTGTCTATGCTTAGTTAAACTGATAGACACCGCGCTGTGCAACCAAATAGCCTCTAAATAATTCAACTTATTTTAGTATCTAAATTACCACTTAAAACTCCAGTAATAGATGGAAATCAACACCACTCAGAGAGAACCAACAAACGGAGTGGTTCTTCTAGCAGTACAAGACCTCATGGCGATTATCATTTATCGTTTACAATGGATTATTGTCTAGCAATTTGATTACATGGACGGTTGCAGCATGCGACGTTCATTGGCTCGCAAAAATCTCATCAATTCAGAAATAAATTACCTAGACTACAGGTAGTCCATGTCTTCTGAACAACACTGCTCATTATGAGGTCAGCGCGGTGTTATTTCAGTACAATGCACAATTCATGACATTGATTGAAATGGTAAACAGATGAATAAAACGAAAATTGAAAGTTTATTTAGCTTAATGGTGTACATGTTCTGTATTTGTTTCCCTAAATATGCAATCAACATGCCAATTTTCCTCAGGTGCAGAGCATGACCATATTCAACAGCAGCAAAAAAATGAAATCTCTAGTACGTTACTGCAAAAAAAACAACAGAGAGTACAGGCCGGTAGGGTGAAAAAACCTATCAACAACTGCGCAAATTAGCTAAAAATGATGTAAACGAATGGGAAATAGGTCAGGGAAGCAACACCCTAACACAACATTTATTACAAACCTTAGTAAATCCAATATATCATGAACAATCACTGGTTATAAATCCATGGATGTAACGTTTTAACAACACTTAGTATGTCAAGACCGACCTCCTATAACGAATCTGAATATAATTTCACAATTTTATTTGGAATATACGCAACGTGATATAACTAACATCGTAACCACTGCTTCTGAACCTCCTGTTGGAACGCTAGTATAGCAATTGTTATACACACGAGAAATATATACTCAGCTTTGAAATAAGCCAATACTTCTGTGACTGTCAATCATTGCAAATATCAACCAGCTAGTTGTTTGTTATATTCTACATTAAAAACTATACAATCTTAGCTATGTAATCATTCAAATAGACACAATGATTGAACGTACTAGTCGAGACCTAATGCCTGAATGTAGGGATATCAATTGTAACCTTTTTACGTACGTACATTGATATACGTAGGAAGCCAACTAGAAATGCGATAGAGAGCTAATCTGGCGATATGTTTCACTTCCACACGTCACGCGCATCATAAGACGCTTTATTCCCTACTGACACTCATTCATCATATACTCGTACATGTAGTTTATTATTTACGGATTTTCACTTTGTAACATTTTAAGAATAACCTCGCTCAGTTTGAACAAGATACAGCTACTAATATTTCGCTGGCTTAGAATGAGAAGGTCGTAAGTGGCACTTACGAACTAATTAGACTACTACATACTTAAAGTTTACACACCCATCACAAGCACTTCTTATGAGCCTCTTTTCATGAAAATCGGAACTTTAAAATGACCTACATACTGTATATACATGTATACATGTATATTGCTGGCATATAATGTGAAGGTCGTAACTACTACATACGACCTGATAAGACTGGTACACTTTTTTAAATCTGCACCATCATGCGCTTCTTGTGAGCCTATTTTGTTTTCTCCATAAGTAAAGATCAACTTTCAGACAGTTTTTCTTCTTTTTTTTTCGACAAAATATGGATTTTGTAATTACTATTTTCTCATTCTAAACCTGCGATATGTTGAGATTTGTTGTGTATTTTGGACGTTATGTGCTTGTTAAACTGACTAAGACAGCACAGTGTCGGCGAATTCTTAGGGAATTTGCAACAATGATTGTTCTTTATGTGATCGCTTTGCTATTTCCTTTGAGTGCAGCTTTTTACGTTCAGATTTGCTATTGTCGTCTTGCAACAGGTGAAATATGAAGAGTTTTAAAGTGAAACGTGAAGATTATGTGTCCTTTAATGTATCTCCCATGAAATGTTTTCTCGATCAGACGTTCTGAACATTCTGCAGGATACAAAACCGCATAACATCGCTGTCCGTCTAAAACCAATGCATCATGGTTCAATTTTAACAAGGCACTGAGCATCATTTTCTGTCTAGTTTTTTCACAATCCCTCCCCTAACACAAGCATGGAATTAACGATCCCCATTTAAAGAATCGCCAAAAGTCTGGAGTGAGTGGGGAAATAAAGAATAATTTATCAGTTTTAAAACATTATCTGATGTCGTTTGGAAGGAACTCTAGTCCGTAATTATTTAGAAAAACCTCTTCGCCAAAAGCATTGTTGGCACGCTCTCTGTAAAAGGTCTGTTATAATGATGTCACAGGGCAGCAGCGCGTGTGTGTTTCAAGCTTCTGCCAGAATAATCTAATGCATTAAAACTGCCCTAGAGATGGACTGATAGTCTAACATGAAGGTTCCCTGCTGCTTCCTGGATGATCGTATTAATGGTTTACCGTTCCCTAGTGACCGTGTTCAGATTATATCAGTCAAAAATAGAATAAATTTACATTAGTCTCGAAGTCTCCCTCATTTTACGGTCTCGTTTATATGGATAATATCCAGTAGTTGAAGGACAGTGTTATTATTCATCATTATGTTGAGCTATAAAATTTGCTGATCAAATATCATAATAAACTTATGATAAACTCTGTCTGGAACAGTTTGCGTTTCTATCAGAAAGTAACTTTTCCCTGTTTAGGATGTAACATAATAGCTTCCCAAGATATTATTGTGAGCTATCAATGGATTTTGCGACGCTTTGTCACAAATTAATCGGTCATCAGTTGACCTAACAAATATTTCGAGGATTCCACTATCATCATTATAGTTCGACGTTGCCTGTCCCGCAAGGTAACTCCACAGGAAGACAATATGAACGTCACAGTGCTATGGAAGAAGCACAAAGCTTTTATTCTAAACAAGATAGAGTCCGCATTGAAAGTAAACTTTCAGACATGCGTGTGTTCAGCAAGCCGTATGTTTACTATTCGATTAATGAGTCTCGAGTCGGTTGTTACATGTCGGATTTTCACCAAGTATTCATTACTTAATTAGACTAAAATCGAGCGCATTGTGAGTAATTCTTTCCAAAACTTCAGCAGTGTCACAGACTGAACCTCTCAGCCCCAAATTGCGGAATACACCTACCTATGCACAAGCTTACCAAGTTGACCCTATTTGGATACCAAAGCTAACTACGTTCTTCTTTGACAAACAACAAATCTTTTTCAAAGCGTCTTTCCACCCACTTCTATATTAAATGTTCACCACCGACATGCGGTACAATTTGTGAGAATGTACATGATTTACTGGTGCTGAACGCTGCTGATATCTGCTGATAGCTGAACATTGTGATTATTTCTGTATCGATTTCACTAGCAGGGGTTTTACTACATTAAACGAAGCTAGAAAATAATAATGGTTTCAAACCACATACTTCATAAATGTTGTATCAAAGAACAATCATATACGTTATGATTTATCTGATCCTACTTTCCAAGTTTTTCTACATCAATTAATTTAATGCTTCGTTTCTAGAGCTTTTCGATAACTCTGTTCAGCGATTCATTTGTTACTTGGAAACAATAAAACGTGAACTTTACTGAACTCTGGGTCAATACCATACTGGGGAAGCCATGAAGCGTTGTTCAATAATGAAGTAATGCGTTACGCGTGTTGATTAAGACATTTGTTTTAATTGAATGTCATTAGTTAATTAAAACAGCATGATGACGTAAATTCTTGATATTTGTGGAAATATTTCGTCCATTTGGAGTTATTTAATTATACATTTTTTGCTTGAGTAAAACCACCAGATCACTATTCTTAGTTTCGTAAGTCACACAGTGTATTGCTATTTTGCTCATTTCTGTCGCTATCAATTTACTGACGATGTACGACCCTAAGTAACTGCTTTATCTACTTCCGGTGTATTAACAGCCAGCGGGACTAATAAGCATCGGCGTTACACATTCACCATTGTGATTTACAGAATCAATCTCTTGGGACTGTGTATGGAAATATGGAAACAAAGTGAAGTGTGAATGTTCAATTAACTTAACGTGTCAACCCTCGTGTTTGATGTTTGATTGGTGATCAATCGGAATCAACACAACCTCCACCAGGGGATGCAATTGAACATGTTTAAACATGACAATAGCCATTAGAAGCGCACCGGAAGGTGACAAAATGTCCAGCAGTGAATGCATATCACGACTATTTGACGATAGAATATTAAATTAAGTAATACAATAACCGAAACTAATAATTATATCATTTATTTCATAATGTCATCTTTGTCTAAATAATTACTGCTACCTCATGTTACTATAGTAACAAAGCATGTCAGGGATCAGTCGATTTACATTACCACGTATAGTTTTTTTACAACGCCCATGCAAAGTTGCTTATGTCAGAGAAGAGTTAATTCACTTTACATATCATATTGTCATGGTTATTTAAACGGCATGTCAGTCACATGACTTTTAGAACGCTTTTACATTCTAAGCTACTCTCTGCCTTCTATTCAATTATAGTGATATACACAAACACCCGGTCTCTAACAGGAGGGCATTCACAGTGGTTAGTGGGTGCAACATAGACCTTGTATATATTTGTACAGCCGACGACCTTCAACGGAACAACAACAACAAATTGTTTCCAAGTTATTTCTTGTCCCAATTCTGAGTTTTAAGAGAAAATCCAATAAGTTCTCAGCACACATGTTAAGACATTGAGTGATTTCTTGACGTGTTCGTAAATTTTGGGAAAGTAAGACAGTTCTATATCCCTCTATGGAATACGTATATTCGGTTAAAACGTTAATTTGAACGTTACTTACGAACAGCTTGAGCGTTTTTATACAATTATACAGTGAGTATATGACATAGAAAATGGTGAGATGTGAACGTAGGAAGTACTTGACTTTCTATATATGTACATCTACACCGCTTGTCTGTGTCGTAACTAACTTCCTGCTAATGATATAATTGTCTGAAGAAAGTTATATTCTATGGCTATATGTCGCAAAATTGTCTGGCGCTGAATATTTACGTCAAAGTAACTTACCACTAAATTATCCAGGTTAAACAACTGTTAATCTGTCTGGAAATGAGCCTATATGTATTTACAAGTCTGAATTAAAATCATAATAAAATTGAATTTAATGTTTTGTGCAGGTATATGTGATGTAATGCAACTGAAATATTTTACTATATATTTAGACATATTTTAGGTCTCATGGACAAACAATCCGGGGTCTGAAATTGGAGACTTTAAGTCCAGTTACTTAAAAAACTTTAATTGATGTTTTATAATCTAACGTTATAACCTTAAAGTCGTATACCCCAGCGATTGGCTGAGTAAAGTAACTATGAAACCGACACATCAGAGGTATAGTCAGTGATTCATTTTTTCCTAGTTTTAACGTCATGGCGGTTTTGGTATAGTTGATTAGCCCAATGTGTTCAACAGACGCAAATGTATCAGAATGAGCACAGGTTTAGATTATGTAGTCTACATGGTTGACAAGCTGTATGTAGGCTTTTGTACAAAAATTGCATTAAACATAACCATGTATCCTTAATTTCCTTATGATAGCAGAGGCTGTGGCCAGGACTATGACTCGTTGGAACAAATTGTTGCCCTGCGAGCACTGGCTGTCAACTATGGGTTTATTCCAGAAATAGCCAAAGTTTGATCGGAAATGTTCGTGCATAAATGCGCAATGAATTATCATGATGAGGAATCCTCGCACGCGATATGAACATTATTTACACAACATTACTAATTTAAGCCGACATATGCATCAGTAGTTCGCAAAGATCTGCTACACTTCATACAGAACCATATTTCACTCACAAACGGTACCTAAACCACCGATTATTTAGGCGTCATCTCTGTCACAGTAAATTCTTTAATCAGGAATATAATTTCACCTCGATGGCGTTATAATGAATTCCCACCCAGTCTTAGATTGCGAATATTTGCCACGTTAAACCGTAGAATTAAAATGTTGTGACAAAAGTATTCCATTTCAGGATTTATTTTTATCCAAATAGAATGAATCTGGTATTTGATAATAAATCAAAGAATATTCCGGAAAATTTGAAGGCGGAATGTGATAGCCTGGAAGTAGATTTGACTTAATTCTCAGTAATAAGTATTCTCCAATGTATAATGCTTGTGATAATAGTCAGCATGCATTTGTCAACCTCCTGCCCAGTGTGATTTATCATCTCATACTCTCGAAATGATGAGAACATGTAACGTAAGATTCAGATTTAGTTATAATACGCTCGTACGTGATTAGTTTTATTCTGTGTTCTGGTGTGGTACTCAATATTGATCTTACTTGACTTCAGGATAAGGACAACCAATCAGATCGGACCATATACGTGTACGTGGAAAGTTACGTCAGATGCGATTGACTTTCCTTAATTTCCAATTAAATAACATTACTATTGAATACCTCCCATGTATATTTAATCACACTGTTAATTACCTGTATTGGTCAGTTATTCCAATTTGGCTGATTTAAAGAGGTGGTTGTTCAATAAAGGTGTAGTGATATTAACCAGGCAATGGTATCCGCCGCCTATATAATGACATACTCATATAACAAAGGTTACAGGGCTCCACGTAGAATAATTGTTCTTGTTGCTAAAATTATTGCAAGTTCACTTGTAAAACATAAAATGTGTTTTGCAAAATAAATACGACTTTCGATGGCCAATTACATGTGCAATACGTTAAAACATGTTTTCCATAAATTGTTCACTGGATCAACGCAAAATTTCAGAAACCCAATTTAAAAATGTGAAAAAATAATTATCATAAAATCTAGTAATAAATTTCTACCGACAAACGATTGATTTTATAGCCACCAGTTCAATTATCGAATATTGAACGCACAGTAGAGACAGAAACGTTTGGTATGCATGGAATGTTCGGGAACCAGGTGAAAGGTCAAGTCATCAGTGCGTGGAAAATTGTGATACCCGATCTCTAATATGCCAATTAACTAGAAACGTTTTAATATAGTTACCAGAAAGGGACATTCACACACCCCGTTTATAAATTGACGTACTAGAAGACCAAACATGAGTTCCAAATCATTCTTGTTTATATTTTGTAACAAAGCCAATTATAGCATGTGGTGAATGTGAAAGTAACAATGCTCACCTAATGCGGTATTGCAACAACTGGATTTTTATTCGCAACTATAAAAATCTAATGTGAAAACGTGAATGTAATTTTCATTTTCCCGAAATTCTTTAGAACGGTATAATCCCAGGGAACGAAATATGGTGCCCGTATTTATAACGGGCGCTGTCTGCATATGTAGATGTAATTGATGACATTTATGATCTAGGCAGAGAGATAGGGTATATATATATATATATGTACATCATCTATTAGATCAGACACTATCCAGGATAGATATAGTCTCAGGACGCCTATAACATCAGTCGTATGCCAATGTAAATAGAATTATATCATCTAGCATCATCTAAAAATCAGTATGATGTAGTATCCGGGTCTTATCGTTGTTGTTGCATCTGGGAGCGAGGTGCATATTGCACTGATGTTAGCGAACGTGATCGGTTCATAATGTACATAATGTCAAACTTGATATGTTCCAAACTATATAACATTTTACGTGAGATATTATGTAACCAACAGCTGCCGTATGTTTCACATTCTACCTAGACTGGAACAAATTGCCTTATTATATCGCTTCTCTTATTCTCCGACACCGTCTAAAGTAGTAGGATCCGGGTACCAGTTTGAAGCTGTCATACATTCGGCACACTCGTATATATCTGACAAATGCAGAATTTCTTGAAGGTCAAGGAGTTCCTAGTATATGAATGTCTGACTCACTATAGTTCTGTAGTTAGCAGACTTTGAGTAGTAAATATACGTTATATTGAAACCTTTGCTGGACATTAGTCCCTTGGATAACATGCATTAGTTAGATAAACGCGGGCGGAACGGATTCTTATACGATGTTAAGGTATATGGTAACCCTCACCAAAAGTAAAGTAAGAGAGTAATACACCTCTTGACTGTATAAAATAATAATAAATAGTGATATACCATGATCACAAAATGAAACCTGACCTTCCAAATAAGTGCACACGGTTTCAATACAATCAACTGCTTTCAAAAGATCCGTTTGATCAACCCTTCAACAATAAAATGAATTGCCAATAATGACTGTACATATCTATACATGTTCATTGCCAACCTTGGATGCATTCAATGCATCAACTCGATGTGTATGGACACAATACCATTACCCAACTAACAAGGCATATCTGATGCGAACATTCTGTTAAAAGCGGCTACATTATATGCCGTACAATACAGTACAATGCCGTACAATACATCACGACTGATGAACAAGATCTGTCTGAACAGTTCATGGCACCTAATCGTTCCCTCAGCAATCATAGCCTGCATGTTTCCATTAACATCCACCGACATAACACATTTATTATTATTCCATTGTACCAGGAAAATATGGCAATGTTTGCAGATTGCGACAAGCCGACACAAATGTAAACAATTTTGATAGCAACAATTTATTTGAGCAAATCCAACATAACATTTTGCGTCTAGAAAGGATACACGGCAATTCCATTTCCGATAAAATACGCTTTAATATCAGAAATAGCAGAAGAAGAGAAATTCGGAAATGGCCCCCGGAACATTTAGTGAGATTTTAGTTTGGCATACAAAATATTCATGACTAGGTCATGTTGTTTTCAATGAAGGGTTTTTGTGTTTCAACAAAAACAGTCACCACACCGCGATAACAAGACAAGACGTGATACCGTTAACATATTGTTCATGTATTCACTATATATATCACAGTCTTATGGGCAATACAAGACAGTAAACTGGAATTGAAAATGTGCTCTTAATTTCGATTAGGCTTATATTTCCTATGCTCTTTAGGTGTATTGTATTATAATCTAAATGCATCAAAGTAGTTATAACAAGCTTATTTCTTGTAATACTAGGTAATCGCTTTCTTGGCATCTATAAAATCGTTGGTGAAATTCAATTTAAAGGAATTATCTTTAAAAGCTGAACGTTAAAACTCTAATTAATAGCTTACCAGCTGAGCATATGTTAAATCCTACACTTTATATACGAGTACAAACATCACTCACTAGTAATCTGAAAACGTAAATAAAACATGTTAGGTTCAGCAGCTATTTTTAAAAAAAAATCAAGAATGAAATGACTGTCCGGTGAAAAATGGACCGTGTGCGGATTTTAGCTTCAACCAAGCGTTTGAAAGAGAAACGCTCCATACAATAAGTATATTGGCCTCAAATTGCTTTATATGAGTTTCAATTGCAAATACGTGACAGCGCAATCAAACTCGGAAACTTGGAGCTCATAAAAAGGACAATATTCTACGTTGATGGACAATAAACTTGACGAATTGGACGATTCGGCCACCGACGATTTCCGATTGACAATACACTGTAGCATCTGTAAAACAAACCACTCTCAGCAACAATGTATTTTGAAAGCCAGTTTAGACATTTTCACAGTTTTAAGTTAATGAAATACTGAGGTGTACCCACATGCCCTTTTATGAATTAATACAGTCACATATTTGCCTAAATTCAGTAATAATTAATACTCTAATCTACACTTATCTCTATAACCAACATCAATGTCACGCTTACAAAAACAAAGTGCCCTCGAGATAGCATCATCATCGGGACAAAATGTTGAATCTCACTCTAGGTGATGTACACAGTTGCAATATTACATATACGTCATGTCAGTCCCACTGACAAGTTAACCAAATCACTAAAACACTCAACAGTTACTGTCCACCGTTACATACAGGTAAGAATTGCAGGGTTAAGCAATTGTCTTATTGAGTGATATTGGTAGCGTTGGAAAAAGTTGAATTGCTTGCGAAAAAGAAAGTACAATTTGATTGAAAATCCCTTACAAGTCAACTGGTTAGGCCGACTACCAGCCGTATATACCCACAAAACACATCAAATTATTGTACAGCCAGACGGCTTCTGGTAAGTTTAGTCTTTATTAAAGTATCACTGTAGGGGTTTATTGTTAACAAACGTCAGAGCCGGGATTTGGATTATAATACACAATCAGTACTTGATACAGGCGACAACAAACATCGTATACTGCTGGCTTGAAGCAACTAAAGTGATCGAAACAAAAACAAAACCCTTAGCTAATGATTTAACATGCTTGCTTAATGTACATTCGCAATATGCTCCTTCATTAAAATTACATAACTCTACTCCAAAAGTTAGTAAGTAATCAATAATTATCCATACTTTATGACGATAAAGCATGCAGTGATTACGATTAGAAAGTCCTTAATTTAGCGAAAAGTACCGAAAGTAGGTTCAGTTAACAGACGATTACTGAATACCATGTTACTTATGAACTCATTAAGAATACGTCAACACATTTCATATTTCCACAGACTCAGGTACGCCCTTACCACTACAGCACTATATGTATCACTGGTACAGAGTTAAGCAAGCAACCAACAGATCAACCACTTACTTTATTACATGTAATTAGACAATTCATGTAAGAATGAATTCAGTTAGCGTGTAATCACGAAAATATTAGTGTAAGAAAGAAGATAATGATACAAAGTTGAGTCTTGTACGTTTTGCATTGTATTAGATAATGTAACTAATTATAGCTAACTAGTAATACTTGTATTGCGTTTGTATACTTTCTCATGCAGTGAACGACGTAATGTCGAATATAAATGTCTTAAGAAATAGTCTTTGAGCGTCATATGTTTTACATTCGGATTGTTACTTATAATAGTAATAAAGGTAGTGTACATGCATTACTGACCGGTAACCAGACGATAACCCTTAAAATGACAGTGGCAGAAGATGAATGAATTTTTAAAGAAAAAAAGAAATTCAATTAGCATACATCTTCAACGTACAAGACAAGAGCTAGTGTCAACACCTGGTCAAGTATCATTAACATTTCAAGTAGGAACGTTCCACTAAACAGCTTTAACAATAAAATAACACTTCAAACTATCTGAAGACGGTAGACATCTTGAAAGCGCACGATGATTACATGATTCAACGAACTCACAAATTCCCCAACCTACTGAGTCCCACTCGTTAACGTTAATGCATAGTTAAACATATGACCCGTCGTAATTTATTGCAGACAAATGGTTGGTCAATACATGTGGCATTATTTGCATGTTTGGCTACATTAAATGGCATAGGTCAGTGGCACGACATGAACCATACCAGAATAGAACACCATTAATTCTACCATTACAATATATTCCATTAACTTGAAAGTGTACTTGAACTTCTCTGTATTTGTTTACTTATACAAATAGCAGAAATATATTATATTGGGATTTATTGAAGATATATTGAGATAAATTAGAGCACATGTAATATACATAATGAACAATTTGATACAATTGGCTTTTAATTGCCACTTTCTTTTATAAAACATGCTGCATCGGTTAATATTGTTTCTCGTTTATCTGCTTCCTAGTTTTTAGACTTTCCATCGACATGAGTTTATGTACCTACAGTTTTAAAGTCGAACAATGTCTGAACGTTATTCTTGAGTGAATTGTAGGATTCCTTTAGTCTTCACTGTTGGCATAAACTATCTCCCAGCTGTTATATCAGTAAAAAATATCGCTTAATTTTGTTGCGGAATGGATAAATCAACACCAGCAGTGTGGAGATATCTCGTTTATTCAACAATTTGCTTTAAAGTACTTTCATACACGTGTGAGGTCTTTGTATTGGCTGCCGGCCTCCGTTTTCAACAAAGTCCACATCCTGAAACTGATCACAATTCTTCAAACACCCACAAATTGGCTTTAACACCAAACATGAATAGAAAACATTTCATGGTTACATATATATCAAGGACAGATTACATCTTACTCGATAATTTCCTCATACTTATAGTAACAATTCGGATAACTTTGTAAGTTTCAAAATAAATATCTTTAAGTATATCATAGACAAATCCGTCGTTCTATCTATCTTACCAGCTCCATCAAGACGGAAAAATCCCGCACAATGACTATATTTAACTTTTGATTCATATCATCTAAACTGTCTCCTCAGATCATAAATATTAGTTTTTTTGGGAGATTGATAATTGCAAGAGTGATTGCGTATATAACTGTCTATAGTTATAGTTGATAGACGCCCAAGAAACAAAAGTAAGAAGTCCATGTATGTATTGATAACGGAGGGTATGGAGTTCGATTTGGAATCTGAACACACTCGCTACAGAACAGTAGTTGAAAGATGATGCAGTTTCATATAATTACAATTTGTTACAGTTGATTGAAACTTGAAAGGTATTACTGTACATTTAAATCGTATATATTTCAATTTGAAGGGAATCCCCTTATATACGCATTATTTGGAGGTCCATAATGAGGACTTAATTTTAGAGTCAATTTGATCCCTAAATCAACTAAATCAACACCACCCAAACACTTTGTTAAATGTACACTCGTCCTATAGAAGCGATGTCATACGATCGAAAATGCGGTTATAATGTTTTCTAACATCTCTATGACGGAGAAAAAATGCCGTTATACCATACTATAGAAATGTCGACATATTGTTTGAATCAGGATGCTTGTATATAATGCGGAGCACGTGGAATCAGTAAATAAGCAGACTAACAATAAATAGCTTAATAACCATCTCAGACATAGAACTCTAACAAAAAACCAACATCCAGTTCTTATATCCTACTTTCATCAGTATTAAATCGCGTCTAAGATGGTGTAAGCGGATTATGAAGTATATACAAGGATAGTGTCAATATAAGCCCATCTGACTCTCGGAAGCCACGTGATCACCGTATATATTTTGTTAGTATAGATAACATAATTATACTACTTTCACACAATCCAGCTTATAAAAAGATGTTAAGTCCTGCCCATGGACGTAGTGCGATTGTAATAGATTTTTTTATTTATTCCTTTACTTTTAAGCTTCGTTCCTACTTTGTAAAAAGCCAATCAATATCAACTGTAACATCTAATCTGTGAACATATTTCCATATCCCACTCCTGCTCTAGATCCCTGGAACTAAGGAACTATTAGGAATTCAATAATATTTCCATTTGTTTTTCCTTCGACCCAAATCTTATGTGGAGGCAGTGATGTAGTAGGATAGTGTTATCCATTTCCCGCAGTTCACATTTTCCGGACGGGCATCGGACACCACGTGGTTTCAGACAAAAAGGGACTGGCATGTCCAAGTTTGATGAATATTTACAAAAATCACCCCATTTGTTATAAGGAACAACAACTCTAACCATTTTAATACAGGAGAATAAGCCACAATAAGTATCATCTGGGTGTGGCTGCTGCAATGCACTATATAAATGAACCATCTTGAATTGTCAGAACAAATATTATATGATTGATGTTATATTTAACAAAAACCTGCGAGAGTAGAATTATATATTTTTTTCTGTAGCAACCAGACAGTATGGCTGAGGTGAAGTTGTGCACGAATGTAATTTATTTTTTAATTGTAAACTAATACATCCACAGTGCATGAATGCGCGACAAGGACTTAAATATTGATTACTCTAACATCGCAGCCAGGAATCCGGTGACCTTTCTTAGAAATATTTCAATACCATTCCAAAAGTCAGACATTCTATTAAGAACGTTTCATT
This sequence comes from Spisula subtruncata, assembly GCA_963678985.1. Classification (NCBI taxonomy): domain Eukaryota; kingdom Metazoa; phylum Mollusca; class Bivalvia; order Venerida; family Mactridae; genus Spisula; species Spisula subtruncata. The sequence continues at coordinate 66,301,243 of OY787661.1, forward strand.
GTGTAATGCACATCTTCTTCCTTGTAAATGTTTACAAGGAAATATGCACCGTATTTTACTGAATCGTTATAGAAATTCGTCGATATGATTAGATTGATACAATTTATGTTTAGTGCGAATCTGGAGCCAAATAAGTATTTAAATTTGGTTTAAATTTCCAGTAGTAGTATGTGAACAATTGTCATATTTAAAGAAACACAATCACCTGCTGCTCCGATACACTTATCATGGAACAACCCCAGTTAACACTTTGATACTTAATGCACCGAGTGTATGCGCACTTGCCATATAATGACCCGGGTTCAAATCTGAATGATCATATGCAAGCCATATTCCAGCAGAATGCTTACATACTTTGCTCGGTATTTTTAGGAAAGGTGCTTTATAATACCATTTTTTTTCGACTTCGATCAAACACGGTTTCAGTGAATTGCATTAACAAACCAGGCGACGAATTTCGCATGCTTTTAAAGGATCGACAATATAACTATATAAGTATTAGCAAAAATGTAGTTCTATAATATATTTTAATTTTTTTTATAAACTTACTATAATAATATTCAATACATGTAACGAAAAGAACGTTTCGCAATTTACATACCTTAATTAGGTAAATATATATCCCTGTTATTCCCGAACAAATAACATTTAGCTAAATAATTCTGTTACATTATATCCGTACCGTTACATTTTCACTTTGATGTTAATGAATAGATAGCCCTGTATTCGCTGACTGAATATTATCACACAGCCAATAAACGTGTCAATATTGATAGAAAGTTACAATTAATGTTCAAAGCATTTGTAACTTAAAGCCGATTTCAAAGTTATTTCTTATATTTGCCCACAAATCACAACACAATTTCAGTTCAAAAATTGATAAAATATTCAAAATATTAGCTCTTTAAACATTAATTAGTTTCCAATACCGTTTAGTCAATAGTTTAAATTGCTCTTCGGTGTGTTACTCGTCAAAGCAATTGTGTGTATTGATACAAATACAAACGCTTTTATAAATAAAGCCATAGAAAGTTTAAACAGAGTATAACACATTGTTGATATAAAATGTCAATAAATTGTTAAGTCAAGATAAAAATCGAAATGACAGAGTTTATATTATCATTCACTACATTAAGGCCAAATTAAGGTTATCCCAGCGTGTTAGTAAAACGACCGTGATGTCAGTGCTCTTATATGAAATAGCTGTTGTTGAATGACAATTACCCATGAAAAAATACTGCTTAATTCACTAATGTGAATGTTTACAGTAGTTTGCAGAACGGAAAAGCGCTCAACTTTGGGATTTAAGTACTAGTTATTTGGCCATAAAACGGACAACATTATCCATAATTAATCACTCTACACAGTCCTTTGTAAGGCTTCGTTTTTATCCTGAATTGGGTTGATTAATGAAGCATTTAACTATATGTTGACCATACACATCGAACGTCAAGGTGATGTGAGTGAAATATTGCAGAATGTGTTTGAGATTCTAAATGAATAGTTTGAGGAGCTGAGGGACACTTTGGTTAAACTAAAACACTCACCATCTGTCATGTGACTCCCACACAAACTTCATTAAATCGCGAGGTACACAGTGTCCCCTCTTATAAGATTATCCAACATATTGTCCGCATGTTTGGTCCCTTAAATAAATAGCATCGACATCGACGAACATACTACAAACAGTAGAGAATAGGATAGTACATGCACAATAAAATCAGAGATATTTGGGGTTTGTTACTATATATCTATTATGTATCAATGAAGTGACGCAACGATACATGTGTTTCTTTTCAGAATTCCCTTATAATTCGTTCCTGGAATACAATAGCATACATTGACGGCGCGTTCCTTAAAGTAGCCTTCCTTTCAATTAGATCCATCGTTAATATTCCACAATAAAGAGAAGAAGTACGATGGATAGTGACAGGTCTTTTATTTTCTCTCTCACTCACCCTCTATTTGTTGCTTTGTCAATCCTATTTAACAATAACTTCATAACAACTGTGTTTACTTTGTTTTAATGTCTCCCTTTTCTAACCATCTGAATATTTTCTCTTTAGCTATCCAATGTTTCCTTTTAATACAAACATCGAACTATTTCCTCGCCTGTATCAATATTCATTGTTGACTTATTATCTTCTTTTATTATTATTTCTTAAATCGATTCTGACACATATTCTATTAACAGTTATATTTGTCAGTCTTAACGCCTCATTCCTCATTAGCGAGGGTGTCGGATAAGGGACACCAGTTTACCTTCTTAATACTGACCGCTATAAATATCTGAACTTCATTACCTACATCTGCACAGTTTATAGTTTGTCTAGACCTGGCCAAATTCAATGCATTAAAATCGTACTCTTATCACTCGTTACAGACAGGATAGCCAATGAAATTTCCATAAACTGTAGAATACATACAGACAATCACTATTTACACAATGCAATGTTGATTTAATTAGTTCTAAAACAATACTAGAACTGGCGTCAATGACGTGTCTTTATTACTTAATAACTGTCAAATAAGACTAAGGAAATCTAAAACTGGGAGTTAGTTATCTTTTGTTTTCTGTCTCAAGGCTAAATCACAAGTCATGCTATGCAACAAGTACCCAATCTGAAGATCTGACATAACATACTAATATACATGATGTACCTGTCCGTTAAAAATGTTTACACCTATACACATGCTTTATTCTCCAACAAGCACATTGAAGTATGAAGAAAGAACGCTTATGCGGGTTAAAACTTGTCTACATTTGCACAACTACGTAAGCACAACTGTCAGTTATAATGGTATAATCAATATGTGGCACCCGAAGCAAATTGTCTATGCTTAGTTAAACTGATAGACTCGGCGCTGTGCAGCCAAATAGCCTCTAAATAATTCAACTTATTTTAGTATCTAAATTACCACTTAAAACTCCAGTAATAGATGAAAATCAACACCTCTCAGAGAGAACCAACAAACGGAGTGGTTCTTCTAGTAGAACAAGACCTCATGGCGATTATCATTTATCGTTAACAATGGATTATTGTCCAGCAATTAGATTACATGGACGATTTCAGCTTGCGACGTTCGCTGGCTCGCAAAAATCTCATCAATTTAGAAATAAATTACCTAGACTACAGGTAGTCCAAGTTTGCTTAACAACACACCTCATTGTGAGGTCAGCGCGGTGTTATTTCAGTACAATGCACAATTCATGACATTGATTGAAATGGTAAACAAATGAATAAATCGAAAATTGAAAGTGTAATCAGCTTAATTAATGGAGTACATGTTTCACATATACTTTGTTTTCCCAAGAAGCGCAAAGTATAACCATATCCAACAGTGAAATAAGTGAATTAGCTAGCACGATAAAGCAACCCCAATAGATAGCGCAAGCCGGTCGGGCTAAAATACCTATCAACAACAGCGACCAACAGCTAAAAATGGGGAAAAAAGAAAATCGGTCACAGAAGGCAACACTGAAAAGCATCATTTATTACAAACCTTGGTAAATCCAAAACAGCATGAACAATCACTGGTTATAAATCCATGGACGTAACGTTTTAACAACACTTATTATGTCAAGACCGACTTCCTTTAGCATTAAAACGCATCGGAATATAATTTCACAATTTATCTTGAATATACGCAACGTTATAGAACTAACATCGTAACCACTGCTCCAGAACCTCCTATTGGAACGCTAGTATAGCAATTATTGTACACACGAGAAATATATACTCGGCTTTGAAATAATCCAATACTTCTGTGACTGTCAATCATTGCAAATATCAGCCAGCTACTTGTTTGTTATATTCTACATTAAAAACTATACAACTCTAGCTATATAATCATTCACATAGACACAATGATTGAACGAACCAGTCGAGACCTAATGCTGGAATGTAGGGATATCAATTGTAACCTTTTTACGTACGTTCATGGATAAAAGAAGCCAACTAGAAATGTGATAGAGAGCTAATCTGGCGATATGTTTCACTTCCACACATCACACGCATCATAAAAGGCTTTATTCCCTACTGACACTCGGTCATCATATACTCGTACATGTAGTTTGTTACTTGCGAATTTTAACTTCTACGTAGTACATTTTCCTGTGACAAAACTGTGTAACATTTTTTTAAGAATACCCTCGCTCAGTTTGCACAAAATACGGCTATCATATGTGTGCATGTTTCATTGATAGGGCCCAATCATAATATTGAATTGGTGTCTTAATATCGCTGGCTTATAATGAGAAGGCCGTAACTACTACTTACGACCTAGTAAGACTGCTAAATAATTACAATTTCATGAAAATCGGAACTTGTCATGTTGACCAAAATAAAGTTTAAGGAGTTTGATTTACCATACGTAAAGAGTAATTATCTGACAGTTTTTCTTGTTCACTCAAAATATCAATTCTGTAGTTACGGCTTTCTCATTCAGCCAGCGATATGTCATACAAGGTGGAGAAACATTTCAAAACGTTTACGTTATTGAAACATCGTTGATAGAACATCTTCAGTCGTATCTACTGTAACTTGTTGTTAGATCATGTACGTGTTAGTGATCTAAGAAGTCCAGGGTAAGGCTACTTCGTTAATTTCAAAACGGCATGTATACTGTATATCGCTGGTTTAGGATGTGAAGGTCGTAACTACTACTTACGACCTTATGAGACTGATACATATTTGAAATCCGCATCATTAGGCGCTTTTTGTGGTCCTGTTGTGTTTTTTCCATAAGTAAAGTGTAAATTTTAGACAGTTTTTTTGTTGTTTTTTTTGTTAAAAATATGGATTTTGTAGTTACTATTTTCTCATTCTAAACCTGCGATATGTTGAGTTTGATTGGGCATGTTGGACGTTATGTGCTTGTTAAACTGACTAAGACAGCACAGTGTCGTCGAGTTCTTAGGGATTTTGCCACAATGATTGTTCTTCTTTATGTGCTGGTTTTTGCTTTTTCCTTTGAGTGCAGCTTTTTACTGTCAGATTCGCTATTATCGTTTTGCAACAGGTTAAATATGAAGAGTTTTAAAGTGAAACGTGAAGATTATGTGTCCTAATTGTGTCTATCATAGAATGTTTTCTCGATCAGACGTTCTGAACATTCTGAAGGATACAAAACCGCATAACATCTCTGTCCGTCTAAAAGCAATGCATCATGGTTCAATTTTAACAAGGCACTGAGCATCATTTTTTGACTGTTTTTTTCACAATCCCTCGCCTGACACAAGCATGGAATTAACGATCTCCATTTAAAGAATCGCCAAAAGTCTGGAGCGAGTGGGGAAATAAAGAATAATTTATCAGTTTTAAAACATTATCTGATGTCGTTTGGAAGGAACTCTAGCCCGTAATTATTCAGAAAAACCTCTTCGCCAAAAGCATTGTTGGCACGCTCTCTGTAAAAGGTCTGTTATAATGATGTCACAGGGCAGCAGCGTGTGTGTGTTTTAAGCTTCTGCCAGAATATTCTAATGCATTAAAACTGCCCTAGAGATGGACTGATAGTCTAACATGAAGGTTCCCTGCTGCTTCCTGGATGATCGTATTAATGGTTTACCGTTCCCTAGTGACCGTGTACAGATTATATCAGTCAAAAATAGAATAAATTTACATTAGTCTCGATGTCTCCCTCAGTTTACGGTCTCATTTATATGGATAATATCTAGAAGTTGAAGGACTGTGTTATTATCCATCATTATGTTGAGCTATGAAATTTGCTGATCAAATAATATGATAAACTTATGATAAACTCTGTCTGGAACAGTTAGTGTTTCTATCAGAAAGTAACCTTTCCCTGTTTAGGATGTAACATAATAGCTTCCCAAGATATTATTGTGTGCTATAATTGGATATTGCGACGTTTGTTTTACAAATGTATCGGTCATCAGTTGACCTAACAAATAATTAGAGGCATCCATTATCATCATTATAGCTCAACGTTGCCTGTCCCACAAGTAACTGACCAATTATCCACTATGAACGTACCCATTTGATGGAAGAAGCAAACAACTGAATATAATCTAAAAAAGGTAAAGTACCAATTTAAATCTAACACCGGACACGTGTCCGTTCAGGAAGCCGTATGTTTACAATTCGATTAATGAGTCTCAAGTCGGTTGTTGCATGTGGGACTTGACCAAGTACTCATTACTTTATTAGACTAAAATCGTGCGCATTGTGAGTTATTCTTTCCAAAACTTCAGCAGTGTCACATACTGGAGCACTCAGTCCCAAATTGCGGTATAGACCTACCTATGTGCAAGCTTACCACGATATAAACAAAATTGAATTATTTGATGTAACCCTATTTCGATACCAAATCTAACTACGTTCTTTGACACACAACAACTCTATTTCAAAACATCTTTCCACCCACGTCTATATAAAATGTTCACCACCCACATGTGGTACAATTTGTGAGAACGTACATTTACTGGTGCTGAAAGCTGATAGCTGAACATTGTGATTATTTCTGTATCGATTTCACTTGCAGGGGTTTTACTACATTAAACGAAGCAAGAAATAATAATCGTTTTAAACCACGTACTTCATAAATGTTGTATCAAAGAACAATCATATACGTTATGATTTATCTGATCCTACTTTCCAAGTTTTTTCTACTCCAATTAATTTAATGCTTCGTTTCCAGAGCTTTTCGATTCCTCTGTTCAGCAATTCATTTGTTACTTGGAAACAATAAAACGTGAACTTTACTGAACTCTGGGTCAATACCATACCAGGGAAGCCATGAAGCGTTGTTCAATAATGGAGTAATGCGTAACGCGTGTTAATTAAGACATTTTTGTTATTGAATGTCATTAATTAATTATAACAACATGATGGCGTCAATTTATGATATTCTTGGAATTATCCGTCCATTTGGAGTTATTTAATTATACATTTGTGCTTGAGTTAAAACCACCAGGTCACTATTCTTTGTTTCGTAAGTCACACAGAGTATTGATATTTTGCTCATTTCTGTCGCTATCAAAACTAATAGCGGTATTAACTGGCAATGTACGACCGGAAGAAACTGCTTTATCGACTTCCGTTGTATTCACATCGAGACTAACAAATATCCGCGTAACACATTCGCCATTGGGATTTACAGAAACAATTTCTTGTGACGATGAATGGATATATGATAACAAAGTGAAATGTGAATGGACAATTAACTAAACGTGTCAACCCTCGTATTTCATGGTTGGTTGGTGATCAATCGGAATCAACAAAACCTCTACCAGGGGACGTCATTTCACATGTTTAAACATGACAGTAGCCATTAGATGCGCAGCGCAAGGTGACAAATTGACCAGCATTGAATGCATGTCACGACTATTTGATGTTAGAATATTAAATTAAGTAATATAATAACCGAAACTAATAATTATATCTAATCGGAAATGTAATCTTTGTTTAAATAATGACTGCTCCCTGATGTTGCTATAGTAACAAATCTTGTCAGGGGTCTGCAGTCGGTTTACATTACCACTCATAATTCGTCTACTACGCCCATGCAAAGTTGCTCATGTCAGAGAAGGGTTAATTTACTTTACTTATTTTATTGTCATGGTTATTTAAACGGCATGTCAATCACCTGACTTTTAGAACGCTTTTACATTCCAAGCTACTCCTTGTCTTCTATTCAAGCAATGTGATTTACAAAATACCCGATCTCTTACAGGAGGGCATTGGAAGCGGTTTGTGGGCACAACATATACATCGTGGGCACAACACATATCTTGTATATATTTGTACAGCCGACAACCTTCAAAGGATCAACAACAACAAATCGTTTCCAGGTTATTTCTTGTCGCAATTCTGAGTTTTAAGAGAAAATCCAATAAGTTCTCAGCACACATGTTTAGACATTGAGTGATTTCTTGACGTACTCGTAAATTATGGGAAAGTAAGACAGTTATATATCCCTCTATGGAATACGTATATTCGGTTAAAACGTCAATTTGAACGTTGTTGACGAATAGCTGGAGTGTTTTATACAATTATACAGAGAGTATATGACAGAGACGCTGGTGAGATCTGAATGTAGGAAGTACTTGATTTTCCATGTATGTACATCTACTTCGCTTGTCTATGTCGTAACTAACTTTCTGCTAATGATTTAATTGTCTGAAGAAAGTTATATTCTATGGCTATATGTCGCAAAATTGTCTGACGCTGAATATTTACGCCAAGGTAACTATAAACCAGTAAATTACATATGTAGCCCCTAAACCTCATTTATTTTGCTGAAAATGACATTTTGCCTTCACAAGTCTGCATTAAAATCATAAGATTGAGTTGAATGTTTTGCAGTGCAACTATAAGCTATAACCATTTATATTGATATATAGTTTAGGTCTACTGGACAAACATTGCTGACATTGAACATTTTGCATCCATTTTGGCTCGATGGAACAAATCGTTGCCCTGTGAGCACTAAGTGTCTAATATGGAAACATTCCAGAAATAGCGAAAGTTTGATCGGAAATATTCGTGCATAAATGCGCAATGAATTATCATAAGGAGGAATCATCGCACGCGATATGAACATTATTTACACTACATTACTAAATTAAGCTGACATATGCATCAGTTGTTCGCAAAGATCTGCTACACTTCATACAAAACCATATTTCACTCACAAACGGTGCCTCAACCACCGATTATTGAGGCGTCATCTCTGCCACAGTAAATTCTTTAATCAGGAATATATTGTCACTTCGATGGTGTTATAATGAATTCCCACCGAGTCATAGATTGCTAGTATTTGCCACGTTAAACCGTAGAATTAAAACGTTGTGACAGAAGTATTCCATTCCAGGATTTATTTTTATCCAAATAGAATGAATCTGGTATTTGATAATAAATCAAAGAATATTCTGGAATATTTGAAGGCAGGATGTGATTGCCTTGAAGTAGATTTGACTTAATTCTCAGTAATAAGTATTCTCCAATGTATTATGCTTGTGATAACATTCAGCATGCATTTGTCAACTTACCGCTGGTGTGATTTGCCATCTCGTGCTCTTGTAGTGATGTGAACATGAGACGTAAGACTCAGATTTAGGAATAATACGGTCGTACGTGGTTTGTTTTAGTTTGTGTCCTGAGATGGAATTTAATATTGATCTTAATTGACTTAAGGATACATGTAAGGACAACCAATCAGATCACACCTTATTAAACTCTTTGACAGTTACGTCAGCTATGATTAGCTTCCCTTATTTTCCAATAAATGCACTATTGAATACCTCCTTGTATATATTTAATAACAGCGTTTATTAGCTGAATCGACCGGTTATCCAAGGTGTTTATACACCAAGTTTGGCTTATATTAACAGGTGGTCGTTTAATAGAGGCGAAGTGATATAAACACAGATAATGATATTAGCCGCAAATACTAGTATAATGACATACGCATCATACAATAGAAACATAGTTCCATAGTATTTGTGTTGCTAAATATTATTGCACTACACTTGTAAAATATAAACTGTGTTTTGCAAATACATATGACCCTCGATAGTCAATTAATGTTGATTCATTAAGTTATATTAATGAGGCGAATATCCCATGCGAAATAATTACGGGTATTTTTGTTAACTCTGTTACACCCATTTAAACCTATTAAAGGCTTGAAAAGGCTATATAAACATATTTTATCCGGCGGACGAGCATATGTTTATAACGGACTGCACATGTGTCGTAGATTATAAACATATGCTCCATAAATTCTAAACTTGACGACCGAAAAGTCAGAAACCCAATTTAAAATGTAAAAACACAATTATCATAAAGTCTAGTAATATATTTCTACCGACAAACGGTCGATTTTATAGCCACCAGTTCAATTATCGAGTAGTGTACGTACAGTAGGGACAATAAAGTTTGGTATGAAATGCTCAGGGACCAGGTGAAAGGTCAAGTCATCAGTACGTGATAAATTGTGATACGCGATCTCTAATATTTCAATTAACTAGAACTGTTAGAATACGGTTACCATAAAGGGACATCCAGACACGCCATCTAACTCGACTTGTCTTGTAGTCAGCGGGTTGCGACCATATAACCGTTGGTTCATAGCAGGTTCGGTATTTAGATTAAACGGGTGGTTATGTTCTCCTGTGAACATTGTATCGTGCCATTTTCTACTCATGTGGAGAACTTGCAAAGTTGTTATTTGAGTCCAGTACAACTAGTTCGTTCAACGTGATGTAGAATACGACTTAAACTTCATGATCAAAAGTCGAGGAAAACAAAAATGAAAACCAAACGCAATTTGGCAAACATTAGAAAGAAGCGCGACAAGATGGAGTTGGTTTTGTTAGCTGTTATGGCTTCATTCAATATCCATTAAAATCTAGCACAAACAAAAACGTTCAAGCTCTCAGATAATAAATCTTCTTTAAACATTTAATCAACTCTCGTTATATCGAAATTCGTCACAACGGAATTATCGTACAACAACAAACATGATATTGAAAACTATGAGGTTATTAATTTTGCAATTGATCGTACCCAAAGTTAATAACACGACATCACTGCACAATACATTGACTATAATATAGTGTTGCCTGTGTTATAGGCAGGGACCGAAGCAAAATGTTATGACGTCGTACCCAGAGACCAACGATGAGTTCGAAAAAAATGTTATTTGTATTTTGTAACCACGCCAAATATAGCGTGTGGTGGATGCATCCACATGAAGTTAATGCGAAATCGCAAATGTAATATATTTTACCGAAATTCTTTAGAACGGCATAATCCGTTATGGTGCCTGTATTTATAACGGGCGCTGCCGGCATATGTATGTATAATTCATGACATTTATGATCTAGGTAGAGAGATATGGTATATATATGTACATCATCTATTAGATCAGACACTATCCAGGATAGATATATTCTCCGGACGCCTATAACATCAGTCGTATGCCAATGTAAATATAATCATATCATCTAACATCATTTAATAATCAGTATGATGTAGTATCAGGGTCTTATCGTTGTTGTTGCATCTGGGAGCGAGGTGCATATTGCACTGATGTTAGCGAACGTGATCGGTTCATAATGTACATAATGTCAAACTTGATATGTTCCAAACTATATAACATTTAACGTGGGATATTATGTAACCAACAGCTGCCGAGTGTTTCACATTCTACTAAGACTGGAACCAATTACCTTATTACCGCTTCTCTTATTCCCCGACACCGTCTACAATAGTAGGATCCGGGTACCAGTTTGAAGCTGTCATACATTGGCACACCACGTATATATCTGACAATCGCAGTTTATCTTGAAGGTCAAGAAGTTGCTAGAATATGAATGTCTGACTCACTATATTTCTGTAGTAAGCAGACTTTAAGTTGTAAATATACGTTATATTCGAACCAGTGCTGGACATCGGTCCCTTGGATAACATGCATTAGTTAAAAAAACGCGGACGGAACGGATTCTCATAAGATGTTTAGGTATATGATAACCCTCACCAATAGTAAAGTACGAGAGTAATACACCACTTGATTGTACAAAACCATAATAAATGCTGATATACCACGGTTACAGAATGAACCCCGACCTTCCAAATAGGTGCACACAGTTTCAATATAATCAACTGCTTTTAAAGATCCGATTGATCGACCATTAAACAATAAAAGGTACTACCGATGTCTGTTCATATCTATACATGTTCATTGCCAACCGTGAATGCATTCAATGCATCCACTTGTTGTTTATGGACACAATACCATTACCAGACTAATAAGGCATATCCGATGCTAACATTCTATTAAATGCAGCTACATTATATGCCGTACAGTACCATACAATGCCGTACAATATATCCCGACTAATGAAAAAGATCTGTCTGAACAGTTCCCGGCACATAATCGTTCCCTCAGCAATCATAGCCTGCATGTTTCCATTAACATCCACCGACATAACACATTTATTCTTATTCCATTGAAACAGGAAAATATGGCAATGTTTGCAGATTGCGACAAGTCGACACAAATGTAAACAATATTGATAGCAACAATTTATTTGAGCAAATCAAACATAACATTTTGCGTCTAGAAAGGATACAAAGCAATTCCATTTCCGATAAAACACGCTTTAATATCACAAATAGCAGTACAAGAGAAATTCGGAAATGGCCTCTGGAACATTTAGTGAGAGGATTTTAGTTTTGCAGTCAAAATATTCACGACTAGGTTATGTTGTTTTTCAAGGAAGGGTTTTTGTATTTCACCAGAAAGAGTCAACACTACGCGATAATGAGGGTTATCTTCTAATGGATAACCTATGTTATTGGAGGCACGAGACCTTTTCGTTACTTGTAGGTCCTTTGCGCTATTTGGAAATTATGACGATACTTCCTTTTCCGGTTGAATTCTACACCAAGGACGGGTGATCAGAAATTGTATCGATTTTTGTCAAATATATTCTTTCATCTGTTGATATAGAAGTACAAATAATGCAAACCAATTAATGAAATAATAGTTGATTTTATGACGGGTTGTTTTAGATGGATTTGTTTAAAGAATTTGTGATATTGTTGGATAGAATTTTGGAATTTGGATCGGCTGATTCGGTAGGCCAGACATGCCATGATGGCACTATTTATTCAGATTTTGTTGACCTACAGTATGCACTGATGAGTCTGTATTACAGGTGCGTTCGTGACGTGATACTAAATTCCAGATTGTGTAAATCTATAGTATTACAGGTGCAGTTTGAGAGGGGGTACGGCATTTCAGATGTTGTTGATCTACATAGTATTACATGTGTGGTTCATGAGGGGATAAAGAATTCTATGCGTTGTTGAACATAGTATTACAGGTGCAGCTCGTGAATGTATACAGCATTCAATATTATTATACTTCAGTAAATTACAGGTGCGGTTCGTTAGGGGACACAAACTTCTACTGTAGATTTTGTTGAACTTTAGTAATTTACAGGTGCGGTTTGAGAGGGGATATAAAATTCCAGATTTTGTAGATTTATTGTATAACAGGTGCGGTTTGAGAGGGGATATGAAATTCCAGATTTTGTAGATTTATGGTATTACAGGTGCGGTTTGAGAGGGGACATGAAATTCCAGATTTCGTAGATTTATGGTATTGCAGGTGCGGTTCGAGAGGGGATATGAAATTTCAGATTTTGTAGATTTATGGTATTACAGGTGCGGTTCGAGAGGGGATATTAAATTCCAGATTTTGTAGATTTATGGTATTACAGGTGCGGTTCGAGAGGGGATATGAAATTCCAGATTTTGTAGATTTATGGTATTACAGGTGCGGTTCGAGAGGGGATATGAAATTCCAGATTTTGTAGATTTATGGTATTACAGGTGCGGTTCGAGAGGGGATATGAAATTCCAGATTTTGTAGATTTATGGTATTACATGTGTGGTTCGAGGGGGATACGGAATTCCAGATTTGTTGAAAGCAGTAATACATGTGCGGCTCGTGAAGGCATACAGCATTCAATATTTTGTTGAACTTGAGTATTACAGGTGCGGTTCAAGAGGGGATACGAAATTTCAGATTTTGTTGATTGATTGTATTTACAGGTGCGGTTCAAGAGGGGATACGAAATTCCAGGTTTTATAGAACTATAGTTGTACATATTCGGTTCGTGATGGGATACGAAATTGCAGGGTTTTGTTGAATTACAGAGTTACCGGTGCGGTTCAAGAGGGGATACTAAACTTCAGATATGTAGATCTCCAATATTAATACACATATTATTACAGCTGCGGTTTATTTGGTGATATGGTTTTCCCAATATTGTAGATGTATAATATTATTATGCACAGTAGTAAACATATGCGGTTCAAAAGTGGACATGGTATTCCAGATAGTGTTGTTTATAATATCATGTATAGTATTACAGGTGCGTATATGGAGTGATAAGGGAGTTATTTTGTTGCTGTTTTTTTGTCAAACACAGTATATTATGCAGTTGCAGTTCGTGAAGGAATACTTATATCGGTATTTTGTAATATACAGTATACAGGTGCGGATCGTTGAAAGTACTTGAGTCGGTATTTTATTTATAATATAGTACAGTAACTTTGAGTATTTACAAATTGGGTGGTTGTATCTACATGTCACTACCCAATGTAGGTCATTTTACGCAGTGTGCACCTAAAAGTCCTTGTCTTCAGTACATGTGCGGATTCTGAGTGGATACGGAAGTTCAGATTTTAAGTTAGTTGTTATATATGCAAGTGTATTTGCCCTGTTTTGTTTTATACATGATGGATAATCAGAATTTTGATGATAGTTAAATATATATGCAGCATTTGATGATGTACGGAATTAACGAATTTCGGCCTGTGTTTTAGAAATGTAAATTTTCATTAATGGGCTTAATTGAGTAGATAAAGTCCGCATTTGTCTGCCTATTTGTCCATGAGCCTTTGGTTGATTGAGACTAAAATAAAATAATTATATGATATGATTGGTATAAAAACTGATTGGTTGCCACTTTGTTTAGAAGAGGTCATCACCTGGTAAATTAATGAATATCATTTTGCTGGGATTTATTGTTTAAAGCATTGTATAGTTTATTTTCACATTAAAACCCCCCCCCCCCCAAAAAAAAAAAAACAACAACAAAAAACTGCTCTGATAAAGTTTGGTTTAGAATAGAGTGTGTGTTAATATGAATTCCTTTGTATTTTGTAAATGAGCATGTGATTGCAAAGGGGAAATTTACACTAATAGAGTTTCAGTTACTAGTTGACAAGCTGGTGAATTTTACTGGGACTAAAGTATACATTCCAGTTGGGCGTTTGTCTGGTGTTACAATGATATGCATAGCCAAATCCGAATTTGTCTGGTACGGGTTCTTAGCATGAAAAGTGTAAATATGTATGGTAAAAGTTTCTTAATTCTTTTAACAGGAGTTTGTATAAACCTGCTGATGCTTGGTTTGTAGACTTTGATACTAAAATTATAGCTGTGTGCATTATTTTGGTCAAGAGCACGTTGTATGTTACTGAAGTTGATTTTCAATGTGCAGTAATATATCTGTATGTTGTTCCACATCATTTGATTAAACAGCTTAAGAGGACTTAATACGGTATGTTAGGGGTAGACAATAAAAACTGCAATTACGCGTGACTTACAAGTTATCAGTAGCCAATTGCCTTGCTTTTGCTACCTTTTATCGGAGGGCGAGTTGGTTGTCAAGCGCGGAATGATGTTTCAGACGTGTTGTTAATGATTAATTTAATTAATGATTTCATTTTTTAAACGATGATGTTACAATTTTCATGAGGAGTTCTGTGACCGATCAGTACGCATCAGTCAAGTTTTCGATAAATCAGACTATTACTAGTAGTACAATGTTTATCTTACAGCGTAAAATAATTGATAACCGTTCAATTGCAGGCAGTGGTAGACATTTGGTGGACTGTTTCATTTTCATATATATTTTGTCCATAGTAATTTTGTTATTGTCTCATATAATTATCACATTATATTTTGTTCTTACATGTATTCTTACAGTTTAAACAGGGATATTCTGACTGGACAGTAACAATGTTGGTTTAAGGGCCTGGTCCTGGCTGGGCATGTGTATATATTTTAAATTTAACCTTTTGGGCAAATAGATATGATCTTGTCCATTCTTGTTTTGTGCTTATATATTGATGTAGCCTTTGGGGCTTATTATTGTTTAGCCTTATGGGGCTTATATATTGTTGTAGCCTTTTGGGGCGTATTATTGTCATTTGTGTAGCCTTTTGGGGCTCAGATATTGTTTATATGCTGCCAAACAAGTAATACAAATACTTTCTAATGGGTTTTTAACTTCTGCATTAACTCTTACAGATTTGAGGGAACTATTAACGTTCTGAATATAGTGCAAATATGCTTTTCTAGGAAACTGTTGTGTGTGAGTTGCCGTCTAACAATACCAGCCATTGTTGCTTTGAATGAATGTGGTCGAATGTTTACTGTAGCAGTCTGCGAAATTAGAATTTGAATCTACTTGCCCGAATTAATTGCACGACCGTGAACGTTGCTTGTCCAAATCACTTGTCCAATACAAGTGCTAATTTCGCTTACTGCTGTAGAACGTGGTTCCCGTGCTCAACCAGCAATCTGTCTTTGGATATTTCGCTGTGCCAAAACTTAATTTTGGCGATTTAATTTTGGCGTTGACGAAATCTAGATCTAGATCTGCGATGTCGTCATATGGCCGACAGCGATATCCAAACTCAAATATTGTTTTTCAAAAGATCAGTAACATAGCGATTCAAATCTCGTTTATTTAGAAAATAATTTATATAAATTATATTATTGGTACCGTAGCTTCTGATGTTGGTGTTTCGTCATGAGCGTTGTGTTTGGTGTCTGATTCCCAGGGCCATTCGCAATTCAGTGTGTGGCGAGATATGGGCTTCAGTAGTTCAGGTATTTAAGCCTTTTGGACACACTTCAAAATTAGCCCGTTGCAGTTCAAATTTAGCCTTTGGGCCACAGTTCAAATTTAGCCTTTTAGGGCATATATTTATAATCTGGTTTAGTCTTAATTTAGGGCTTAAATATTGTGGTAGCCTTTTGGGGCTTATACGAGTAAATTGTTTAGCCTAGTGCATGGGGCTCATATATTGTTTAGCCTTTTGGGGCTTAAATATTGTTTAGCCTTTTGGGGCAGCCCTTTGGGGCTTAAATATTGTTTAGCCTTTTGGGGCAGCCTATTGGGGCTTATATATTGTTTAGCCTATTGGGGCAGCCTTTTGGGGCTTATATTGTTTAGCCTTTTGGGGCTATTTATTGGTGCCCTTTGGGGTATGCCTTTTGGGGCATTTACGGATTGCTTCCAAAGGTCGCCCTTAACGACAATTTGTCCGGCGTCCTGTTAACCTATTTCGGTTAGCACGTTGAATGCGGGAACCACGCCCATTATTCCAAACCACAAACATTCGACAAGTCAATGTGCTCTAATAATATGATTTGAAATGTTGTTGTTGCTACTTTATTGGTCTGAATTATATGAGTGAAAATTGACCAAGTATTATTGTTTATCGGGTCAATTGGATGTGGGGCAGCGGAGATCATGGATGAAAGCTGTAATTAATTTCTTGATAGCTTTATATCAGTACATTATTTTATGTTTACTTTAATTAGAAAATATAATGAGTTTTCATCCATGTGCTTGTTGCTGGGCGTCCTGTTGTCCTCTGATCTCCCAATAATGAGGGTTATCTTCTAATGGATAACCCATGTTATTGGAGGCACGAGACCTTTTCGTTACTTGAAGGTCCTTTGCGCTATTTGGAAATTATGACGATACTTCCTTTTCCGGTTGAATTCTACACCAAGGACGGGTGATCAGCAATTGTATCGATTTTTGTCAAATATATTCTTTCAACCCACCCACCCATTCCCAGAACATTCTGTTTGTGTTATTTAGCATAATTTATAGTTTTGTTTCAGAATGCAAATGTCGTGCATGTCAAGTATGTCTTCAAAGGTTAACAATTGAAATTATATTTTGGTTGTGTTGCTTTTGTTTGTTTGTCTTTTGCAGATTATTGGTGAAGTGATGTATGTGAGCTTGTGTATACAGTATCCACACGAATAGTAGAACATCAACAACGGCGTGGTTACCTGGATTTTGTGTTTATTGTTACAAAAGTGCGACCGGCGACAGCAATATCAAAATTCAAATATTGTTTTCAAAAGTTCAGAAATATTGACTCAAATCTCGTTTATTTTGAAAATAATTATATAACTTGTATTATTGGTGCCTCTGTGGCTGATGATTCGCCGCTGACGTTGTGTTTGGTGTCTGATTCCCAGGGCCATTCGCAATTTGCCGACAGCGATATCCAAACTCAAATATTGTTTTTCAAAAGATCAGTAACATAGCGATTCAAATCTCGTTTATTTAGAAAATAATTTATATAAATTATATTATTGGTACCGTAGCTTCTGATGTTGGTGTTTCGTCATGAGCGTTGTGTTTGGTGTCTGATTCCCAGGGCCATTCGCAATTCAGTGTGTGGCGAGATATGGGCTTCAGTAGTTCAGGTATTTAAGCCTTTTGGACACACTTCAAAATTAGCCCGTTGCAGTTCAAATTTAGCCTTTGGGCCACAGTTCAAATTTAGCCTTTTAGGGCATATATTTATAATCTGGTTTAGTCTTAATTTAGGGCTTAAATATTGTGGTAGCCTTTTGGGGCTTATACGAGTAAATTGTTTAGCCTAGTGCATGGGGCTCATATATTGTTTAGCCTTTTGGGGCTTAAATATTGTTTAGCCTTTTGGGGCAGCCCTTTGGGGCTTAAATATTGTTTAGCCTTTTGGGGCAGCCTATTGGGGCTTATATATTGTTTAGCCTATTGGGGCAGCCTTTTGGGGCTTATATTGTTTAGCCTTTTGGGGCTATTTATTGGTGCCCTTTGGGGTATGCCTTTTGGGGCATTTACGGATTGCTGTCAAAGGTCGCCCTTAACGACAATTTGTCCGGCGTCCTGTTAACCTATTTCGGTTAGCACGTTGAATGCGGGAACCACGCCCATTATTCCAAACCACAAACATTCGACAAGTCAATGTGCTCTAATAATATGATTTGAAATGTTGTTGTTGCTACTTTATTGGTCTGAATTATATGAGTGAAAATTGACCAAGTATTATTGTTTATCGGGTCAATTGGATGTGGGGCAGCGGAGATCATGGATGAAAGCTGTAATTAATTTCTTGATAGCTTTATATCAGTACATTATTTTATGTTTACTTTAATTAGAAAATATAATGAGTTTTCATCCATGTGCTTGTTGCTGGGCGTCCTGTTGTCCTCTGATCTCCCAATAACAAAACCACACTTGTAACTGTTATCATATTTTGTCTGTATTCACCATATACATTACGGTCTGAGGGACATTGCAAGGCAGAAACTGGAATTGAAATTGTGCTCTTCATTTCGACGTAGTCTTATATATCACGTACTCTATAGGTTTACTGTATCATAATCTATATACATCAAAGTAATAATTACCAACTTATTTCTTGTAATACTGGTTTATTGCTTTCTTGGCATACGTAAAATCGGTGGTAAATTAGATTTAAAGGAATCATCTTTAAAAGCTCAACGTTTGATTTAATAACTTACCTGTCGTGCATATGTTAAATCCTACACTGTATTTAAGAGTTCAATCATCCCACACTGGTAATCTGAAAACGTAAATAAAACACATTAGGTTCAACAGCTATTTAAATCACAATATCAATAATGAAATGACTACAGTCCGGTGAAAAATGGACAATGTACGGATTTTAGCTTCAACCAAGCGTGTGAAGGAGAAACGCTCCATACAATAAATGTGTTGGCCTCAAATAGCTTTATATGAGTTTCGATTGCAAATACGTGACAGCGCAATCAAACTAGAAAACTTGGAGCTCATAAAAAGTACAATAATCTATGTTGATGGACAATAAACTTGACGAATTGGACGAATTGGACGAATAGGCCACCGTCGATTTCCGATTGACAATACACCATCGTATCTGTAGAACAAACCACATTCAGCAACAATGTATTTTGAAAGCCAGTTTAGACATTTTCACATTTTGAAGTTTTTAAAATACCAAGGTGTACCCACATGCCCTTTTAGGATGATTAAATCAATTTAATATAATTGGAATGTTTACTTTTACTCATTTTTTCCGCAATCATTATGTTTATGACATTCAGGCATATAAAACGATAGAAGCTACAAATTTATGAATTTCAATACCGAAAAGTGTTTGCCGATTTCATTAATGAATACTAATTTAACTGCCTATAAAATCAACAGCATACTCTTTCATGTATACACGCTTCTAAGGGTAAAGTGCACCCCAGGTTACATGTAGCACCAGTCAAGACAAGATCAGCTCATAGAACCCAAATGTTTCGTCTCACAAAGTATATTTTACCCAGTTGTAATGTTACCCTAGATACGCCATGCCAGTCTCATACTACACAAAAGCCCAGTGGTCAATTACCCACATAAGTAAAATATTCAACGGTCCACCGTTACATATAGGTAAGATAGCAGGGTGGAGCAATTGTCTTCTCCAGTGGCATTGGTAACATGGGGAGGGGTTTATAGCTTGCGAAAGAAAAAAGTTCGTGTTGGATGAATGAATATCACTTTAGGGGTATATTATAAACAAACTTCACAGTCGGAATACGGAATATAATCCACATTAAAACTTCATCAGTACTTGTTACAGGCGACAACAAACATCGTATAATGTTGGCTTGAAGCAAATAAAGTGATCGCAACAAAAGCGAAACCCTAAGTTAATGATTTAACGTACTTGCATAATGTACATTCACAAGTACGTGCTTTCATTAAAAAATCATAACTCTACTCCAAAAATCAATTAGTAAGTAATAAACAAAGTATCCATACTTTATGACGATAAAGCAAGCCGTGATTACGATAAGGATGTGCTTAATTTAGCGAGAGGTACCGAAAGTATGTTCAGTTAACAAACGATTACTGAATACTATGTTACTTATGAACTCATTAACAATACGTCAACACATTTCATATTGCAACAGACTCAAGTACGCTCTTACTACTACAACACTATATGTATCACTGGTACAGAGGTAAGAAAGCAATCAACTGATAAACCACTTGCTTTGTTCATGTAATTAGACAATCTGTGTAAAATGGAATACAGTTAGCGTATAATCACAGAAATATTAGTGTTTGTAGGAAGGTAATAATAAATAGTTGAGTCTAGTACGTTTTGCATCATCTGAGGTAACGTAAATAATTATAGTCATAATAGTTATATTTGCAGTGCGTTCTATATTGTTAGTGATGCGGTAAGCGACGTAATGGCGAATATAAACGTCTCAAAACTAGTCTTTGGGCGACACAATGTGACATGTTTCATACTCGGAATTTCTCCTAATTGACAAATTACAGTATGTAATACATTACCGACCTTTCTATCGCGGGAAGTAACCGAGTGATAACTTTACCCTTACCAATACGAGCGTACATTGGCATAAGTTAAATGATATTTTAAAATCCAATTAGCATATGGTAATACTTCAATACCATACATCTTGAACATACAAGTGCTAGTGTCAACACCTGGTCAAGTATCATTCACTCTTCAAGTCGGAACGTTCTACTGAATAGCTTACCAATGAAATAACATTTCAAACTATCTACAGTACTGTAGACATCTTTAGAGCGCAAAAATGTTACATCATTCAACGAACTCTTCATTTCAATCAAAACCTAGAAATTAAACACGACGTCCAATTCATGTGGTTGAATTCAACGGAAATCGTCATACACGAAGTTCAAACCAACTTAGTCGCACTCGATAACATAAATGTATAAACTTATGACCAACTGTTGGTGTATGTGGAAAAATGGTTGGTTAATACAAGTGACTGTATTTGCATTACATAGGGATAGGTCAGTGGCACGACATGAACTTTACGAGAATAGAATTGGTCGAAACTTTGCAATACATTCCATTAACTTCAAAGTGTTCTTGAACTCCTCTATATTTGTTCACTTAAACAAATAACAGGAATTTATTAAACTGAGATTTATTTAAGTTATTTTCGTGTGTTTAATTAGAATACACATACTTTAAACAACGAACAATTAGACGAAAACTATTTACTAAAGTAGTTCACTGGACAAACTTTAATCAAATACAAGATGGACGCCAGGCAGCCATATTGAATATCATATTGAAAAAAAACTGAATTAATTTCATTTAGATATCATGGAATATTGTCTCTGGTTAATGCTAGTTGCATACGGAAATGTATATTCATTTGATAATCCAGAATTCCTAAATGTATCGGTTAATTTTATTTCACGTTTCTCAACTTCTGGGTTTCAAGATTTTCCATCGACATGAGTTTCTCTACGTACAGTGTTGAAGTTTAACAATGTCTGAACGTTAGTCACTAGTGAATTGTACAATTCCTTTAGTCTTCACTGTTGGCATAAAATATCCTAGTTGTTATATGAGTTAAAATATCGCATAGTGTTGTGGAAGGAATGTATCAACACCAGCAGTGTGGAAATATCTCGTTTATTCAACAATTTGTTTTAAAGTACTTTCATAAACGTGTGAGGTCTCCGTATTGGCTGTTGGCCTCGGTTTTCAATTAAATCCAAGTCCTGAAACTTACCACAATCTTCAAACACCCACACATTGGCTTTAACAACAAACATGAATAGAAAGCATTTCATGGTTACATAGATATCAAGGACAGATTAGAAATTACTCGATCATTTCCTCATAATTATAGTAACAACTCGGATAATTGTGTAAGTTTCGGAATAAATATACTTAAGTATATCAGAGACAAATCCGTCTTCCTAGCTATATTACCAGCTCCATTAAGACGGAAAAATCCCACAAAATTACTATATTGAACTATTGATTCATATCATCTAAACTGTCTCCTCAGATCATAAATATTAGTTTTTTGGAAGATTGATAATTGCAAGAGTGATCGCGTATATTTCTGTCCATCGTTGATAGACGCTCACAAAACTAAAGTGAGAAGTCCATGTATTTATTGATAACGGAGGGTATGGAGTTCGATTTAGAATCTGAACACACTCGCTATAGAACAGTAGTTGAAAGATGATACAATTTCATATAATTACAATGGTTATAGTTGATTGAAATTTGAAAGGTATTACATTTAAATCTTATGTATTTCAATATAAAGGGAATCCCCTTATATAGGCATTATTTGGAGGGGTCCATAATGAGGACTTAATTTAAGTGTCAATTTGATCCCTAAATCAACACCACACATATACTTAGTTAAATGTACACTAGTTATACGTCCTGTAGATGCGATGTCTTACGATCGAAAATACGGTTATAATGTTTTCTTACATTTCTATAACGGAGAAATAAATACCTTTATACCATACACTAGACATGTCGACATATTGTTTAAATCAGGATACTTGTATATAATGCGGAGCACATGGAATAAGAAATAAGCAGACTTACAATAAATAGCTTAATAACCCTCACAGACATAGAACTCAAAATACCAACATCCAGTTCTCATATCCTACTTTCATCAGTATTAAATCGCGTCTAAGATGGTGTAAGCGGATTATGAAGTATTTATATACAAGGATAGTCATTAGTGTCAATATAAGCCCCGTTAGACTCCCGGAAGCCACGTGATCAATGTATATATGTTGTTAGTATAGGTAACATAATTCAAGTACTTTCACACAATCCAGCTTATAAAAAAGACGTTCAGTCCTGCCCATGGCTTAGCCGAACTGTGAGGTTGTATTTATTTGTTAATTTTTTTAGTTGTGTTACTCCTACTTTGTAATTTTCCAACTAATATACACTTTCTATAACGCATTTACATTACTTATACTAATATTTGACTCGTAATCTGAATATCATGTTCCATGGAGCGAGTAGGTACTTGGAAGTCAATTATATTTCAATTTTTTTCTTAGACCTCAATCTTATGTGGAGGCAGTTATGTAGTAGAATTGTTTAAGTCGTGTACCCACAGTGGGCATTTATATTGCGAGTTAAAGACAGCACGTGGTTTCAGGCAATAAGGGACATGTGTGTAACATTGTGACAACTATTTACAAACAATCACTCTTACTCGATGTTAGGAACAACAACTGAGACCAGTTCGATACAGGGGCATATTATGCAAGCATCATCTGGGCGTGGCTGCTGCAATGCACTACATAAATGAACTATCTTGAATTGTCAGAACAAATATTATTTTGATTGATGTTATGATTAACAAAAATACGCGAGAGTAGAATTATATATTTTCTGTAGCAGCCAGACAGTGTGGCTCAGGTGAAGTTGTGCACGAATGTAATTTCTTTCTTAATTAGAAACTATTACATCCACAGTGCATGAATGCGCGACAAGGACTTAAATATTGATTACTGTAACATCGCAGCCAGGAATCCGGTGACCTTTCTTAGAAATATTTCAATACCAATCTAAAAGTCAGACATTCTATTAAGGACGTTTCATTGTGTTACCAATGCGCATCTTCTTCCGTGTGTATGTTTACAAGGAAATATGCACCGCATGATTTTACTGAATCGTCCAAATGATTAGCTTGATACAAATTAGGTTTAGTGCGTATCTGAAGCGGCAAGCCAAATAAGTATTAAAATTAGGTTTGAATTTCCAGTGACAGTACGCGTACTTTTGTCATGTTTAACGAAACTCAATCATCTGCTACTCAGATACATATTAATAGAAAAACCCTTACAATTAGATTCTTAACACACCGAGTGTAAGCGCACTTGCCATATAATCTGGTGACCCGGGGTTCAAATCTGAATGGAGATACTCATATGTCTGTCATATAAGGTTAACATATAAATAATGGCTTTGATCAGTATTTGATATGAATTTGTTCAGTATTTTTCAGAGATAGTGTTACCACTTATAATAGACGAATTGTGCATATTTTTTAAAAGATGAACAATATAAGTATATAAGTATTTGTAAAAATGTAGTTCTATAATGTAGTTAAACATTTTTTATAAAATAACTATAAGATGCTACAATAACGATAGAGACGTTTCGCAATTTACATACCTTAATTAGGTAAAAAATGTATTCAAGATAATCCAGAAAAAATACATTTAACTGTAATAATCCGTAACAATATATCCGTACCGTTACATTTTTACCATTAACCATAATCACTTTGATGTAAATGAATAGATAGCCCTGTAGTGGCTGACTAAATATTATCACACGGCCAATAATGTGTCAATATTGATAGAAAGTTACAATTAATGTTCAAAGTATTTGAAACTTAAAGCCGATTTCAAAGTTATTTCTTATATTTGCCCACAAATCACAACACTATTTAAGTCCAAAAATTGATAAAATATTCAAACTATTAGCACTTTAAACTTTAATTACTTTCCAATACCATTTTAGTCAATAGTTTAAATTACTCCTCCGTGTGCTAATAGAGAAAGCAATTGTGTGTATTGATACAAATGTACAAATATAAACGCTTTTATAAATAAAGGCATAGAAAGTTTAAACAGTTTCTGACACATTGTTGATCTAAAATGTCAATATATTGTTAAGTCAAGATAAAAATCGAAATGACAAAGTTTATATTATCATTCACTTCATTGAGGCCAAATTCAGGTTATCCCAGCGTGTTAGTAAAACGACCTTGAAATGTCAGTGCTCTTATATGAAAAAGCTGTTGTTAAATGACAATTACCCATGAGACAATACTGCTTAATTCACTAATGTGGATGTTTACAGTAGTTTGTAGAACGGGAAACGATCAACTTCGGGACTTTTAAGTACTAGTTATTTGGCCGTAAAACGGACAAAATTATCCATAATTAATTACTATACACAGTCCATTGTATAGCTTCGTTTTTATTCTGAACGGGATTGATTAATGAAGCATTTAACTTTCTGTTGACCATACAAGTCAAACGTCAATCTGATGTCAGTGAAATATTGCAGAATGAGTGTTTTAGATTCTAAATGAATAGTTAGAGGAGCTGAGGGACACGTTGATTAAACTAAAACACTCACCATCTGTCTTGTTACTCATACACAAACTTCATTAAATTGCGAGGAACACAGTGTCCCCTTTTTAAGATTATCCAATATATTGTCTGCAGGTTTAAGACACTTAAATAAATATCATTGGGACCGAAGGACTAAATACAGCAGTATAGAATATCATAGTAACAATGATATCCGAGATGTTTGTTATTCGTTACTAACGTGCTCATGTTCTTATGATACAATTCTATACAATTCATATGTACGTATCAATGAAGTGACACAATCATACATGTATGTCTTTTCTGAATCCCCTTATTATTAGTTTCTGGAATACAATAACATACATTGACGGCGCGTTCCTTGAAGTGGCTTTCCTTTCAATTAGATCCATCATTAATATTCCACAATAAAGGGAAGAAGTACGATGGATATTGACAGGTCTTTTATTTTCTCTCTCTTTGTTGCTTTTGTCAATCCTATTTAACAATAACTTTATAACTACTGTGTTGGCTTTGTTTTCTTGTCTCCCTTCTGTAAACATCTGAATTTTTTCTCCTTAGCTATCCAATGTTTCCTTATGATACAAACATCGAACTATTTCCTCGCCTGTATAAATACTCATTGTTGACGTATAATCTTCTTTTATTATTTGTTTCTTAAATCGATTATGACAAATATTCTATTGACTTTTTATTTAATCTTATCAGTCTTAACGCCTCATTTCTGATGACATCTATCCATGTTTCAGAGAAGGGTAATCGGTTTACCTACTAAATACTGACCGCTATAAATATCTGAACTTCATTACCTACATATGTTTCAGCACAGTTTAAAGTTTGTCGAGACCTGGCCAAATCCCATGCATCAAAATCGTACTTTTACCACTCGTTACAGACAGACTAGCCAATTAAATGTCCATAAACTGCAGCGTACATACAGACAATCACAGTTCACACAATGCAATGTGGATTTAATTAGTTCTAAAACAATACTAGAACCGGCGTCAATGACGAGTCTTTATTACTTAATAACTGTAAAATAAGACTAAAAAAATCTAAAACTGTTAGTTATCTTTTGTTTTCTGCCTTAAGACTAAATCACAAGTCATGCTATGCAACAAGTACCCAATCTGAAGATCAGACATAACATACTAGTATACATGATGTACCTGTCCGTTTAAATTGTTTACAATTATACACATGTTTTAGATGGTAGTGGTTGACTACCTTAACCTATTGGCAAAATTGGTATTTTATTCAACTTCATGGCTGACTTTCTTATTTCGCATTACGCGCATAATACTGCAATGTACAAAGCGACGCAACTACAATGTGTATTCTCAAACAAGCACATTGATGTATGAAGAAAGAACGCTGATGCGGGTAAAACTTGTCTATATTTGCACAACTCCGTAAGCAAGTGTCATTTATAACGGTCTAATCAATATGTGGCACCCGAAGCAAATTGTCTATGCTTAGTTAAACTGATAGACGCGGCGCTGTGCAGCCAAATAGCCTCTAAATAATTCAACTTATTTTAGTATCTAATTACCACTTAAAACTCCAGTAATAGATGGAAATCAACACCTCTCAGAGAGAACCAACAAACGGAGTGGTTCTTCTAGCAGTACAAGACCTCATGGCGATTATCATTTATCGTTAACAATGGATTATTGTCTACCAATTTGATTACATGGACTGTTGCAGCATGCGACGTTCATTGGCTCGCAAAAATCTCATCAATTCAGAAATAAATTACCTAGACTACAGGTAGTCCATGTTTGCTGAACAACACAACACATTGTCAGTACAAGGTCAGTACGATGTTATTGCAATACAATGCACAATTCATGGCATTGGTTGAAATGATAAACAGATGATTAAATGGAAAATTGAAAGTTTATTTAGCATAATGGTGTACATGTTCTGTATTTGTTTCCCTAAAAATGCAATAAAAAGGCCAATTTATCAGGTGCAGAGCATGACCATATTCAACAGCAGCAAAAAAGTGAAATATCTAGTACGGTACTGCAACAATAACAGGTGGTACAGGCCGGTAGGGTTAAACAAACTATCAACAACTACGCAAATTAGCTAAAACTGATGTAAAACGAATGGGAAATCGGTCAGGGAAGCAACACCATAAAACAACATTTATTACAAACCTTAGTAAATCCAATACAGAATGAACAATCACTGGTTATAAATCCATAGATGTAACGTTTTAACGAGACTTATAATGTCAAGACCAAGCTCCTATAAAAATAAAACAGATCCGAATATAATTTCACAATAGTAGAGAGGTTGCAAAAGCAACGTGTACGGGTACTTGTACGTGTAAATACCCGTACACGTACTCGTACACGTTGTAATTTAAATTTGCTTGCGAAAGATACCGTGTACGTATAAAATCGCGTGACAGTTATAGCACGATTTCCCCATGCATCGAAATGAGTGTTTGTATAGCTTGACTAGTCCATGTTTCTTTTGATAAAACAATTTATCCGTGCCTACGCATACATGTGTGATGTGGTACACATACCTCTACAAGTCCCACTACACGGTTTTAACGTGTAAGCCCTACACATACCTGGATGACGATTTGCTCAAAAAGTAGTTCACTCGTACACGTACACGTTGACGTTCGATTTCGCAACCTCTCTAGTATCTAGAATATACGCAACGTAATATAACTAACATCGTAACCACTGCTTCAGAATCTCCTGTTGGAACGCTAGTATAGCAATTGTTATACACACGAGAAATATATATTCGGCTTTGAAATAATCCAATACTTCTGTGACTGTCAATCATTGTAAATATCAGCCAGCTTCTTGTTTGTTATATTCTACATTAAAAACTATACAACTCTAGCTATATAATCATTTACATAGACATAATGATTGAACGAACCAGTCGAGACCTAATGCCGGAATGTAGGGATATCAATTGTAACCTTTTTACGTACGTTCATGGATATAGGAAGCCAACTAGAAATGCGATAGAGAGCTAATCTGGCGATATGTTTCACTTCCACAGATCACATGCATCATAAGACGCTTTATTCCATACTGACACCCGTTTACCATATACTTGTACATGTAGTTTGTTATTTACGGATTTTTACTTTTCCGTAGTACATTTTCCTGTGACAAAACTGTGTAACATTTTTTAGAATAACCTCGCTCAGTTTGTTCAATATACGGCTACTACTTGTGTGCATGTTTCATTGATAGGTCCCAATCATTATATTGATTGGGGGTCTTAATATCGCTGGCTTATAATGAGAAGGTCGTATCTACTACTTACGACCTTGTAAGAGTGCTACATAATTAAAATTTCATGAAAATCGGAACTTGTCATGTTGACCATAATAAAGTTTAAGGAGTTTGATTTACCATATGTAAAGAGTAATTATCGGACAGTTTTTCTTGTTTTCTCAAAATATCAATTCTGTAGTTACGGCTTTCTCATTCAGCCAGCGATATGTCATACAAGGTGGGGAAACATTTCAAAACGTTTACGTTATTTAAACAAAGTTGATAGAACATCTTCATTCGTATCTACTGTACCTTGTTGTTAGACCATGTACTTGGTAGTGATCGCATGTGCCCTTCTGCATCTATGAAGTCAAGGGTAAGGCTACTTCATTAATTTCAAAACGGCGTGCATACTGTATATCGCTGGCTTATAATGTGAAGGTCGTAACTACAACTAAGGACCTTATGAAACTGATACATATTTGAAACCCGCATCATTAGGCGCTTCTTGTGAGCCTAATTTGTTTTTCCATATTAAGTAAAGAGTAACTTTCAGACAGTTTTGCTTGTTTTTAAAAAAATATTGATTTGTAGTAACGACCTTCTCATTCTTAGCCATCGATATGTTGTGTGCTTTTTTGTATGTTGGGTGTTGTGTTCTTGTTATACTGACCGAGAAAGCATTGAGTTTGAGTGTGCTGAGGGTTTTTGCCGCAGTAATTGTTCTTTATGTGCTCGTTTTTGCTATTTCCTTTGAGTGCAGCTTTTTACTGTCAGATTTGCTATTATCGTTTTGCAACAGTAGAAATTTGAAGGGTTTTAAAGTGAAACGTGAAGATTATGTGTCCTTAATGTATCTCCCATAAAATATTTTCTTGATCAGACATTCTGAACATTCTGAAGGATACAAAACCGCATATAATCTCTGTCCGTCTAAAAGCAATGCATCATAGTTCAATTTTAACAAGGCACTGAGCATCATTTTCTGTCTTCTTTTTCCACAATCCCTCGCCTGACACAAGCATGTAATTAACGATCCCGATTTAAAGAATCGCCAAAAGTCTGGAGCGAGTGGGGAAATAAAGAATAATTTATCAGTTTTAAAACATTATCTGATGTCGTTTGGAAGGAACTTTAGCCCGTAATTATTCAGAAAAACCTCTTTGCCAAAAGCATTGTTGGCACGCTCTCTGTAAAAGGTCTGTTATAATGATGTCACAGGGCACAGTGTGTGTGTGTGTTTCAAGCTTCTGTCTGAATAATATAATGCATTAAAACTGCCCTAGAGATGGACTGATAGTCTAACATGAAGGTTCCCTGCTGCTTCCTGGATGATCGTATTAATGGTTTACCGTTCCCTAGTGACCGTGTACAGATTATATCAGTCAAAAATAGAATAAATTTACATAAGTCTCGATGTCTCCCTCAGTTTACGGTCTCGTTTATATGGATAATATCCAGTAGTTGAAGGACAGTGTTATTATTCATCATTATGTTGAGCTATAAAATTTGATGATCAAATAATATGATAAACTTATGATAAACTCTGTCTGGAACAGTTTGCGTTTCTACGACAAAGTAACCTTTCCCTGCTTAGGATGTACCATAATAGTTTTAGCTTCTCAAGATATTATTGTGAGCTATCAATGGATTTTGCGACGCTTTGTCACAAATTAATCGGTCATCAGTTGACATAACAAATATTTCGAGGATTTCACTATCATCATTATAGTTCGACGTTGCCTGTCCCGCAAGGTAACTCCACAGGAAGACACTATGAACGTCACAGTGCTATGGAAGAAGCACAAAGCTTTTATTCTAAACAAGATAGAGTCCGCATTGAAAGTAAACTTTCAGACATGCGTGTGTTCAGCAAGCCGTATGTTTACTATTCGATTAATGAGTCTCAAGTCGGTTGTTACATGTCGGATTTTCACCAAGTATTCATTACTTAATTAGACTAAACTCAAGCGCATTGTGAGTAATTCTTTCCAAAACTTCAGCAGTGTCACAGACTGAACCTCTCAGCCCCAAATCGCGGACTACACCTACCTATGCGCAAGCTTACCAAGTTGACCCTATTTGGAAACCAAAGCTAACTACGTTCTTCTTTGACAAACAACAAATCTATTTCAAAACGTCTTTCCACCCACTTCTATATTAAATGTTCACCACCGACATGCGGTACAATTTGTGAGAATGTACATGATTTACTGGTGCTGAACGCTGCTGATATCTGCTGATAGCTGAACATTGTGATTATTTCTGTATCGATTTCACTAGCAGGGGTTTTACTACATTAAACGAAGCTAGAAAATAATAATGGTTTCAAACCACATACTTCATAAATGTTGTATCAAAGACCAATCATATACGTTATGAATAATCTGATCCTACTTTCCAAGTTTTTCTACATCAATTAATTTAATGCTTCGTTTCTAGAGCTTTTCGATGACTCTGTTCAGCGATTCATTTGTTACTTGGAAACAATAACACGTTAACTTTACAGAACTCTGGGTCAATACCATACAAGGGAAGCCAGGAAGCGTTGTTCAATAATGGAGTAATGCGTTACGCGTGTTAATTAAGACATTTATTTAATTGAATGTCATTAATTAATTAAAACAGCACGATGGCGTCACTTCATGATGTTCTAGGAAATATTTCGTCCATTTGAAGTTATTTAATTATACATTTGTGCTCGAGTTAAAACCACTAGATCACTATTCTTTGTTTCGCAAGTCACACAGTGTATTGATATTTTGCTCATTTCTGTCGCTATCAAAACCAATAGCAATATTAACTGACGATGTACGATCGAAAGCAACTGCTTTATCGACTTCCGGTGTATTCACTGCGAAACTAATAAATATCCGCGTAACACATTCACCATTGTGATTTACAGAATCAATTTCTTGAGACGGTGAATGGAAATATGATAACAAAGTGAAGTGTGACTGGACAATTAACTAAACGTGTCAACCCTCCTGTTTGATGTTCGATTGGTGATCAATCGGATTCAACAAACCTACACCAGGGACGCAATTACACATGTTTAAACATGACAGTATCCATTAGATGCGCAGCGGAAGGTGACAAATTGCCCAGCATTGAATGCATGTCACGACTATTTGATGTTAGAATATTAAATTAAGTAATACAATAACCGAAACTAATCATTATATCTAATTGGAAATTGATTTACTAATGTAATATTTGTTTAAATAAATACTGCTCCCTGAGGTCACCATAGTATCAAGAACATGTCAGGCATCAGTCAGTTTACATTACCAGAGAACGATTTACGCCCATGCGAAGTTGCTTATGTCAGCGAAAAGTTTATTTACTTGACTTATTATATTGTCATGGTTATTTAAACGGCATGTCAGTCACCTGACTTTTAGAAGGCTTTTACTTCCTTAGCTACTCCCTGTCTTCTATTCAATTATTGTGACATACACAAACCCACCTGATCGCTTACAGAAGGGCATTGGCAGTGGTTGGTGAGCGCAACACATACCTTGTATGTATTTGTACAGTCGACGACCTTCAACGGAACAACAACAAATCGTTTCCAAGTTATTTCTTGTCCAAATTCGGTGTTTTAAGAGAAAATCCAATAAGTTCTCAGCACACATGTTTAGACATTGAGTGATTTCTTGACGTTCTCGTAAATTATGGGGAAGTTAGACAGTTCTATATCCCGCTATGGAATACGTATATTCGATTAAAACGTGGATTTGAACGTTACTGACGAACAGCTTGAGCGTTTTATACGATTGTACAGAGAGTAAATGACAGAGACGCTGATGGTGAGATCTGAATGTAGGAAGTACTTGATTTTCCATATATGTACATCTACACCGCTTGTCTGTCTCGTAACTAATTGCTGCTAATGGTTTAATTGTCTGAAGAAAGTTATATTCTGTTGCAATGCTTGATGTCGCAAAATTGTCAGCAGAAAGTAACACTTTCGGCAATGTTAAATGTCACAGAATTGTCTGGAGTTGAATATTTACACCTAGGTAACTACCCACTAAATTACTCTGATAGTCCTAAACAACTTTTATTTGTCTGGAAATGAGTGTATGTATTAACAAGTCTGCATTAAAATCGTAAGGTTGAGTTGAATGCTTTGCAGTGCAACTGAAAGGTCCACTGGACAAATATTGCTCATCTGGTTACTAGTTGTTTCTCCCTTAACAAATAACGTCATTATGGTCCTGATATAGTGGACAAGCCCAACGTACGTATATCGCTCCAAGACGGAATGGACACAAATTAAGAAAGATTAGAGATATTTTATTCAGTATTGGAGTACACGCATGACTATATAAGTTTGGATTATGTACTGTGACTTGATAGTCTATAGGGTTGGCAAACCGTAGAGTAGGATATTTCAAAAATCTTGGTATGACATATGTGCATATGTCCTATATTCAGATTTTACACTGACACCCTAATGGTAGGAGATGATGTGACTAGAACTATGGTTCGATGGAACAAATCGTTGCCCTGCGAGTACTGAGTGTCGAATATGGACACATCCAATAATAGCCAAAGTTTTATCGTAAATGTTCGTGCATAAATGCGCAACGAATTATCATAAGGAGGAATCCTTGCACGCGATATGAACATTATTTACACTACATTACTAATTTAAGGTGACATATGCATCAGTTGTTCGCAAAGATCTGCTACACTTCAAACAAAACCATATTTCACTCACGAACGGAGCCTAAACCACCGATTATTTAGGCGTCATCTGTGACACAGTAAATTCTTTAATCAAGAATATAATTTCACCTCGATGGCGTTATAATGAATTCCCACCGAGTCTTAGATTGCGAATATTTGCCACGTTAAACCGTAGAATTAAAACGTTGTGACAGAAGTATTCCATTCCAGGATTTATTTTTATCCAATTAGAATGAATCTGGTATTTGATAATAAATCAAAGAATATTCCGGAATATTTGAAGGCGGAATGTGTTTGCCTGGAAGTAGATTTGACTTAATTCTCAGTAATAAGTATTCTCCAATGTATTATGCTTGTGATAACATTCAGCCTGCATTTGTCAACCTCCCGCCCAGTGTGATTTATCATCTCATACTCTCAGAATGATGGGAACATGTGACGTAAGACTCAGATTTAGAAATTATAAGCTCGTACGTAGTTTGTTTTAGTTTGTGTCCTAAGATGGAATTCAATATTGATCTTACTTGACTTAAGGATACATGTAAGGACAACCAATCCGATCACACCTTATTAAACTCTTTGACAGTAACGTCAGCTATGATTAGCTTCACGTTGATTCATTAAGTTATATTAATGAGGCGAATATCCTATGCGAAATAATTACGGGTATTTTTGTTAACTCTGTTACACCCATATAAACCTAAAAAAGGCTTGAAAAGGCTATATATTATTTTACTCGGCGGACGAGCATATGTTTATAACGGACTGCACATGTGTCGTAGATTATAAACATATGCTCCATAAATTCTAAACTTGACGACCGAAAAGTCGAAACCCAATTTTAAATGTGAAAACACAATTATCATAAAGTCTAGTAATTAATTTCTACCGACAAACGATCGATTTTATAGCCACCAGTTCAATTATCGAGTATTGTACGTACATTAGGGACAATAAAGTTTGGTATGAATGAAATGTTCGAGGACCAGGTGAAAGGTCAAGTCATCAGTACGTGAAAAATTGTGATACGCGATCTCTAATATTTCAATTAACTAGAACTGTTAGAATACGGTTACCATAAAGGGACATCCAGAAAAGGCATCCAACTCGACTTGTCTTGTAGTCAGCGGGTTGCGACCATATAACCGTTGGTTCATGGCAGGTTTTGATTAAACGGGTGGTTATGTTCTCTTGTGAACATTGTATCGTGCCATTTTCTACTCATGTGGAGAACATGCAAAGTTGTTATTTGAGTCCAGTACAACTAGTTCGTTCAACGTGATGTAGAATACGACTGTAACCTCATGATGAAAAGTCGAGGAAAACAAAAAATGAAAACCAAACGCTGTTTGGCAAACATTAGGAGGAAGCGCGACAATATGGAGTTGGTTTTGTTAGCTGTTATGGCTTCATACAATATCCATTAAAATCTAGCACAAACAAAAACGTTCAAGCTCTCAGATAATAAACCTTCTTTAAATATCAACTCTGGTTATATCGAAATTCGTCACCACGTAATTATCGTATAACAACAAACATGATATTGAAAACTATGAGGTTATTAATTTTGCAATTGATCGTACTCAAAGTTAATCACACGACATAGCTGCACAACACATTGACTATTACATAGTGTTGCCTGTGTTATAGGCAAAGACCGAAGCAAAATGTTATGACGTTATACTCAGAGACCCACCATGAGTTCGAAAAAAATGTTTTTTGTATTTTGTAACATCGCCAAATATAGCGTGTGGTGGATGCATCCACATGAAGTTAATGCGAAATCGCAAATGTAATATATTTTACCGAAATTCTTTAGAACGGCATAATCCCAGGGAAAGAGATATGGTGCCTGTATTTATTACGGGCGCTGCCTGCATATGTATATATAATTGATGACATTTATGATCTAGGCAGAGAGATATGGTATATATATGTACATCATCTATTAGATCAGACACTATCCAGGATAGATATAGTCTCAGGACGCCTATAACATACGTCGTATGCCAATGTAAATATAATTATATAATCTACCATCATCTAATAATCAGTATGATGTAGTATCAGGGTCTTATCGTTGTTGTTGCATCTGGGAGCGAGGTGCATATTGCAATGCTGTTAGCGAACGTGATCGGTTCATAATGTACATAATGTCAAACTTGATATGTTCCAAACTATATAAAATTTTACGTGGGATATTGTGTAACCAACAGCTGCCGTATGTTTCACTTTCTACCTAGACTGGAACCAATTGCCTTATTATACCGCTTCTCTTATTCTCCGGCACCGTCTTCTACAGTAGGATCAAGGTACCAGTTTGAAGATGTCATACATTCGGCACACCTCGTATATATCTAACAATCGCAGTATTTCTTGAAGGTCAAGAAGTTCCTAGTATATGAATGTCTGACTCACTATAGTTCTGTAGTTAGCAGACTTTGAGTAGTAAATATACGTTATATTCGAACCTATGCTTGACATCGGCCCCTTGGATAACATGCATTAGTTAAATAAACGCAGACGGAACGGATTCCCATACGATGTTAAGGCATATGCTAACCCTCACAAATAGTAAAGTACGAGAGTAATACACCTCTTGCCTGTACAAGACAATAATAAATAGTGGTATGCCAAGGTCACAGAATGAACCCTGACCTTCCAAATAAGTGCACGCAGTTTCAATATAATCAACTGCTTTTAAAGATCCGATTGATCGACCATTAAACAATAAAATGTATTGCCAATGACGTTAAATATATATACATGTTCATTGCCAACCGTGAATGCATTCAATGCATTAACTTGATGTTTATGGACACAATACCATTACCAGCCTAACAAGGCATATTTGATGCGAACATTCTATTAAAAGTGGCTGCATTATATGCCGTACAGTACCGTACAATGCCGTACAATATATCCCGACTAATGAAAAAGATCTATTTGAACACTGAACATTCATGGCACCTAACCGTTCCCTCAGCAATCATAGCCTGCATGTTTCCATTAACATCCACCGACATAACACATTTATTCTTATTCTATTGTATCAGGGAAATATGGCAATGTTTGCAGATTGCGACAAGCCGATACAAGTGCAAACAATATTGATAGCAACAATTTATTTGAGCAAATCAAACATAACATTTTGCGTCTAGAAAGGATACACAGCAATTCCATTTCCGATAAAACACGCTTTGATATCAGAAATAGCAGTAAACGAGAAATTCGGAAATGGCCTCCGGAACATTTAGTGAGATTTGAGTATTGCAGTCAAAATATTCACGACTAGGTCATGTTGTTTTTCAAGGAAGAGTTTTTGTATTTTACCAGAAAGAGTGAACACTCCGCGATAACATGACAACACTTGGTACCGTTAACATATATGTCCTCTATTCATTATTAAGGACATTGCAAGACAGTTAACTGGAATTGAAAATGTGCTCTCAATTTCGACATAGTCTTATATTTCACGTTTTTCTTTGGTTTATTGTATTTTAATCTAGTAAACACATTAAAGTAGTAAAAACCAAATTAATTTCTTGTAATACTAGGTAATTGCTTTCTTGGCATCTATAAAATCGTTGGTGAAATTCAAGTTAAAGGAATTATCTTTAAAAGCTGAACGTTAAAACTCTTATTAAAAGCTTACCAGCTGAGCATATGTTAAATCCTACACTGTATATACGAGTACAATCATCACTCACTGGTAATCTGAAAACATAAATAAAACACGTTAGGTTCTGCAGCTATTTTAAAAAAAATCAAGAATGAAATGACTGTCCGGTGAAAAATGGACCGTGTGCGGATTTTAGTTTCAACCAAGCGTGTGAAGGAGAAACGCTCCATACAATAAATATATTGGCCTCAAATTGCTTTATATGAGTTTCAATTGCAAATACGTGACAGCGCAATTAAACTAGGAAACTTGGAGCTCATAAAAAGGACAATATTCTACGTTGATGGGAAATAAACTTGACGAATTGGACGAATAGGCCATCGCCGATTTCCGTTTGAATATACACTGTAGCATCTGTAAAACAAACCACTCTCAGCAACAATGTATTTTGAACGCCATACAGTTAAGACTGTTTCACATTATTAAGTTATCAAAATACCGAGGTGTACCCACATGCCCTTTTATATGATTAAATCAACTTAATATAATTGGAGTTTTTACTTTTGCCTGAAATAAAAATGAATGTTCGTGCGTGAAAACGATACATGCATAGTATAAGTGAATTTTAATACCGTCACATATTTGCCTCATTTCAGTTATAATTTTAAAATACTTTAATCTACAATCATCTCTATAATCAACAGCATAGTCACACTCACAAGAATAAAGTGACCATCGAGATATCATCATAATCGGGACAAAATGTTGAATCTCACTAAGGGTGCTGTAAAAAGTTGCAATGTTACCCTAGTAACATGCTGCCAAATCCCACTGATCAGTTAACCAAATCACTAAAACACTCAACCCCAGTTACTGTCCACCGTTACATACAGGTAAGAATTGCAGGGATAAGCCATTAAGTCTTATTGAGTGACGTTGGTAGTGTTGGAAGAATTTTAAATGCTTGCGAAAGAGAAAGTAGAAGTTGGTGGAAAATCCCGAACAGGACAACTGGTTAAGCCAACTGCCAGCCGTATATACTGCACCCGATGAACACACCGAATCCTTGAATCAAGTACAACCAGACAGCTTCTGATAAGTTTATTGTTTATTAACTAGTATCACTGTAGGAGTATATCATAAAAAACTTCAGAGCCGGGATTTGGAATATAATACACATTAAAACTTCATCATTACTTGATACAGGCGACAACAAACATCGTTTAATGCTGGCTTGAAGCAACTTAAGTGATTGGAACAAAAGCGAAACCCTTAGCTAATGATTTAACGTACTTGCATAATGTACATTCACAAGTATGTGCGTTCATTAAAATAACATAACTCTGCTCCAAAAACCAATTAGTAAGTAATAGATAATTATCCACACTTTATGACGATAAAGCAGACCGTGATTACGATAAGGATGTGCTTAATTTAGCGAGAAGTACCGAAAGTAGGTTCAGTTAACAAACGATTATTGAATACTATGTTACTTATGAACTCATTAAGAATACGTCAACACATTTCATATTTCCACATACTCAAGTACGCTCAAACCACTACAATACTATAGCAATCACTCGTACAGAGGTAACCAAGCAATCAACTGATGAACCACTTGCTTTGTTCATGTAATTAGACAATTCTTGTAAGATAGAAAACAGTTAGCATGTAAGCTCAGAAACATTAGTGTTTGTAAGAAGGTAATAATACATAGTTGAGTCTAGTGCGCTTTGCATCATCTGAGATAATGTAAATAATTATAGTCATAATAGGTATACTTGCAGTGCGTTCTATATTGTTATTGATGCAGTCAACGACGTAATGGCGAAAATAAACGTCTCAAAACTAGTCTTTGGGCGACACAATGTGACATGTTTCATACTCGGAATTGCTCCTAATTGACACATTACAGTATATACATTACCGACCTTTCTATCGCGGGAAGTAACCGAGCGATAACCTTACCTTAACCAATATGAGCGTACATTGGCATAAGTTAAATGATATTTCAAAATCCAATTAGCATATGGTAATACTTCAATACCATACATCTTGAACATACAAGTGCTAGTGTCAACACCTGGTCAAGTATCATTCACTCTTTAAGTCGGAACGTTCTACTGAATAGGTTACCAATGAAATAACACTTCAAACTATCTACAGTACTGTCGACATCTTTAGAGCGCAATATGGTTACATCAATCAACGAACTTTGCATTTAAATCAAAACCTAGAAATTAAACATGACGTCCAATTCATGTGGTTGAATTCGACAGAAAAAGGCACACACAATGTCTACACCGAACTAAATATCACTCAATAACATAAATGTATAAACACATGACCAGATATTGGTGGTTGTGGACGAATGGTTGGTGAATACAAGTGGCTATATTTGCATTACATATCATAGGTCAGTGGCACGACATGAACCATACCAGAATAGAATTGGTCGAAACATTGCAATACATTCCATTAACTTCAAAGTGTTCTTGAACTCCTCTATATTTGTTCACTTAAACAAATAACAGGAATATATTATACTGAGATTTATTTAAGTTATTATCGTGTTTTTAATTAGAGTATACATACTTTAAACAACGCACAATTAGACGAAAACTATTTACTAAAGTAGTTCGCTGGACAAACTTTAATCCAATACAAGATGACGCAATATTGAATATCATATTGAAAAAAAAAACTGAATTAATTTCATTTAGATATCATCGAATATTGTCTCTGGTTTATGTTAGTTGCATACGGAAACGTATATTCATTTGATAATCCAGAATTTCTAAAACTAAACAATATTCGAATAACTGAAAACAGCTACATGTACTC
This sequence comes from Spisula subtruncata, assembly GCA_963678985.1. Lineage (NCBI taxonomy): Eukaryota > Metazoa > Mollusca > Bivalvia > Venerida > Mactridae > Spisula > Spisula subtruncata. The sequence continues at coordinate 66,341,261 of OY787661.1, forward strand.
ATCATTGTATTCACAGTACTACCACGTTACAAATATAATAACATGAAGTAATCGGAAACGAAAATGTTGTGTTTTAATTGCAACATTTTCTTATAAAACATGATGTATCGGTTAATTTTATTTCACGTTTCTCAACTTCTGGGTTTCTAAATTTTCCATCGACATGAGTTTCTCTACGTACAGTGTTGAAGTTTAACCATGTCTGAACGTTAGTCTCGAGTGAATTGTAGAATTCCTTTAGTCTTCACTGTTGGCATAAAACATCTCCTAGTTGTTATATGAGTTAAAATATCGCATAATGTTGTTGCGGAAGGGATGTATCAACACCAGCAGTGTGGAGATATCTCGTTTATTCAACAATTTGTTTTAAAGTACTTTCATAAACGTGTGAGGTCTCCGTATTGGCTGTTGGCCTCGGTTTTCAATTAAATCCAAGTCCTGAAACTAACCACAATCTTCAAACACCCACACATTGGCTTTAACAACAAACATGAATAGAAAGCATTTCATGGTTACATAGATATCAAGGACAGATTAGAAATTACTCGATCATTTCCTCATACTTATAGTAACAACTCGGATAAGTTTGTAAGTCTCGGAATAAATATACTTAAGTATATCAGAGACAAATCCGTCTTCCTAGCTATATAACCAGCTCCATCAAGACGGAAAAATCCAACACAATTACTATATTTAACTATTGATTCATATCATCTGAACTGTCTCCTCAGATCATAAATATTAGCTTTTTGGAAGATTGATAATTGCAAGAGTGATCGCGTATATTTCTGTCCATAGTTGATAGACGCCCAAAAGACTAAAGTAAGAAGTCCATGTATTTATTGATAACGGAGGGTATGGAGTTCGATTTGGAATCTGAACACACTCGCTATAGAACAGTAGTTGAAAGATGATACAATTACATATAATTACAATGTGTTACAGTTGATTGAAACTTGAAAGGTATTACATTTAAATCTTATATATTTCAATATGAAGGGAATCCCCTTATATAGGCATTATTTGGAGGGGTCTATAATGAAGACTTAATCTAAGTGTCAATTTGATCCCTAAATCAACTAAATCAACACCACACATATACTTAGTTAAATACTAGTTATACATCCTGTAGATGCGATGTCTTACGATCGAAAATACGGTTATAATGTTTTCTTACATTTCTATAACGGAGAAATAAATACTAGAAATGTCGACATATTGTTTAAATCAGGATGATTGTATAAAATGCGAAGCACATGGAATCAGTAAATAAGCAGACTTACAATAAATAGCTTAATAACCCTCACAGACATAGAACTCAAAATACCAACATCCAGTTGTCATATCCTTCTTTCATCAGTATTAAATCGCGTCAAAGATGGTGTAAGCGGATTATGAAGTATTTATATACAAGGATAGTGTCAATATAAACCCCGCCTGACTCCCGGATGCCACGTGATCAATGTATATATGTTGTTAGTATAGATAACATAATTCAAGTACTTTCACACAATCCAGCTTAAAAAAAGACGTTCAGTCATGCCCATGGCTTAGCCGAACTATGACGTTGTATTTATTTGTTAAATTTTTTTAGTAGTGTTACTCCTATTTTGTAATTTTCCAACTAATATACACTTTCTATAACGCATTTACATTACTTATACTAATATGTGACTCGTAATTTGAATATCATGTTCCATGGAGCGAGTAGGTACTTGGAAGTCAATTATATTTCAATTTTTTTCTTAGACCTCAATCTTATGTGGAGGCAGTTATGTAGTAGAATTGTTTACGTCGAGTACCCACAGTGGACATTTATAGTGCGACTTAAAGACAACACGTGGTTTAAAGCAATAAGGGAAAGGCGTGTACCCTAATGACAACTACTTACAAACTTTCACTCTAACTCGATGTTAGGAACAACAACTGAGACCAGTTCGATACAGGGGCATATTATGCAAGCATCATCTGGGCGTGGCTGCTGCAATGCGCTACATAAATGAACTATCTTGAATTGTCAGAACAAAAATTATTTTGATTGATGTTATGATTAACAAAAATACGCGAGAGTAGAATTATATATTTTCTGTAGCAGCAAGACAGTGTGGCTCAGGTGAAGTTGTGCACGAATGTAATTTCTTTCTTAATTAGAAACTATTACATCCACAGTGCATGAATGCGCGACAAGGACTTAAATATTGATTACTGTAACATCGCAGCCAGGAATCCGGTGACCTTTCTTAGAAATATTTCAATACCAATCTAAAAGTCAGACATTCTATTAAGGACGTTTAATTGTGTTACCAATGCGCATCTTCTTCCGTGTGTATGTTTACTAGGAAATATGCACCGCATGATTTTACTGAATCGTCCAAATGATTAGCTTGATACAGTTTATGTTTCGTGCGTATCTGAAGCGGCAAGCCAAATAAGTATTAAAATTAGGTTTGAATTTCCAGTGACAGTACGCGTACTTTTGTCATGTTTAACGAAACTCAATCATCTGCTACTCAGATACATATTAATAGAAAAACCCTTACAATTAGATTCTTAACACACCGAGTGTAAGCGCACTTGCCATATAATCTGGTGACCCGGGGTTCAAATCTGAATGGAGATACTCATATGTCTGCCATATAAGGTTAACATATAAATAAAGGCTTTGATCAGTATTTGATATGTATTTGTTCAGTATTTTTCAGAGATAGTGTTACCACTTATAATAGACGAATTGTGCATATTTTTTAAAAGATGAACAATATAAGTATATAAGTATTTGTAAAAATGTAGTTCTATAATGTAGTTAAACATTTTTTATAAAATTACTATAAGATGCTACAATAACGATAGAGACGTTTCGCAATTTACATACTTTAATTAGGTAAAAAATGTATCCAAGATAATCCAGAAAAAATACATTTAACTGTAATAATCCGTAACAATATATCCGTACCGTTACATTTTTACCATTAACCATAATCACTTTGATGTAAATGAATAGATAGCCCTGTAGTGGCTGACTAAATATTATCACACGGCCAATAATGTGTCAATATTGATAGAAAGTTACAATTAATGTTCAAAGTATTTGAAACTTAAAGCCGATTTCAAAGTTATTTCTTATATTTGCCCACAAATCACAACACTATTTAAGTCCAAAAATTGATAAAATATTCAAAATATTAGCACTTTAAACTTTAATTACTTTCCAATACCATTTTAGTCAATAGTTCAAATTACTCCTCCGTGTGCTACTAGAGAAAGCAATTGTGTGTATTGATACAAATGTACAAATATAAACGCTTATATAAATAAAGGCATAGCAAGTTTGAACAGTTTCTGACACATTGTTGATCTTAAATGTCAATATATTGTTAAGTCAAGATAAAATCGAAATGACAAAGTTTATATTATCATTCTCTTCATTGAGGCCAAATTAAGGTTATCCCAGCGTGTTAGTAAAACGACCGTGAAATGTCAGTGCTCTTATATGAAATAGCTGTTGTTAAATGACAATTACCCATGAGAAAATACTGCTTAATTCACTAATGTGGATGTTTACAGTAGTTTGTAGAACGGGAAACGTTCAACTTCGGGATTTAAGTACTAGTTATTTGGCCATAAAAGGAACAAAATTATCCATAATTAATCACTCTACACAGTCCATTGTATAGCTTCGTTTTTATCCTGAATAAGACTGATAAATGAAGCATTTAACTATCTGTTGACCATACAAATCAAACGTCAAAGTGATGTGAGTGAAATATTGCAGAATGAGTGTTTTAGGTTGTAAATGAATAGTTTGAGGAGATGAGGGACACTTTGATTAAACTAAAACACTAACCCTCTGTCTTGATACTCATACAAAAACTTCATTAAATTGCGAAGAACATAGTGTCCCCTTTTTAAGATTATCCAATAACATCCATTGACGGCGCGTTCCTTAAAGTAGCCTTCCTTTCAATTAGATCCATCATAAATATTCCACAATAAAGGGAAGTAGTAGAATGAATAGTGACAGGTCTTTTATTTTCTCTCTCTTTGTTGCTTTTGTCAATCCTATTTAACAATAACTTTATAACTACCGTGTTGGCTTTGTTTTCTTGTCTCCCTTCAGTAAACATCTGAATATTTTCTCCTTAGCTATCCAATGTTTCCTTATGGTACAAACATCGAAACATTTCCTCGCCTGTATAAATTGACACATATTCTATTAACGCTTTATTTAATTTCATCAGTCTTAACGCCTCATTCCTGATGACATCAATCCATGTTTCAGAGAAGGGAAACCTGTTTACCTACTTAATAGTGACCGCTAAGAAAATCTTGGTTTTATTACCTACATTTGTTTTAGTACAGTTTATATTTTGTCTAGACCAGGCCCAGTTTCATGCATTAAAACCGTACTTTTACTATACATCGCAGACTGCCTAGCCAATGAAATGTCCATAAACTGTAGAATACATACAGACAATCACAATTCACACAATGCAATGTGGATTTAATTAGTTCTAAAACAATACTAGAATTGGCGTCAATGACGAGTCTTTATTACTCAATAACTGTAAAATAAGACTAAACAAATCTACAACTGGGAGTTAGTTATCTTTTGTTTTCTGTCTCAAGGCTAAATCACAAGTCATGCTATGCAACAAGTACCCAATCTGAAGATCTGACATAACATACTAGTATACATGATGTACCTCTCCGTTTAAAATGTTTACACCTATACACATGTTTTATGGGGCAGTGATAGGCACCCTTGACCTATTGGCAAATTGTTATTATATTAACTTCATGGCTGACTTTCTTATTTCGCATTACACGCATAAACTGCATTGTACAAAGCGACGCAACTACAATGTATATTCTCCAACAAGCAGAGTGATGTATGAAGAAAGAACGCTGATGCGGGTAAAACTCGTCTATATTTGCTCAACTCCGTAAGCACGTGTCATTTATAATGGTATAATCAATATGTGGCTCCTGAAGCAAATTGTCAATGCTTAGTTAAACTGATAGACGCGGCGCTGTGCAGCCAAATAGCCTCTAAATAATTCAACTTATTTTAGTATCTAAATTACCACTTAAAACTCCAGTAATAGATGGAAATCAACACCTCTCAGAGAGAACTAACAAACGGAGTGGTTCTTCTAGCAGTACAAGACCTCATGACGATTATCATTTATCGATAACAATGGATTATTGTCTAGCAATTTGATTATAGGGACGATTGCAGCATGCGACGTTCATTGGCTCGCAAAAATCTCATCAATTCAGAAATAAATTACCCAGACTACAGGTAGTCCATGTTTGCTGAACAACACAACTCATTGTCAGTACGAGGTCAGTACGGTGTTATTCCAATACAATCCACAATTCATGACATTGATTGAAATGGTAAACAGATGAATAAATCGAAAATTGAAAGTTTATTTAGCATAATGGTGTACATGTTCTGTATTTGTTTCCCTAAAAATGCAATCAACATGCCAATTTTCCACAGGTGCAGAGCATGACCATTTTCAACACCCGCAAAAAAACGTGAAATCTCTAGTACGTGACTGCAACATTAACAGAGAGTACAGGCCGGTAGGGTTAAAAACATATCAACAACTGCGCAAATTGGCAAAAAATGATGTAAAACGAATGGGAAATCGGCCAGGGAAGCATCACCCTAAAACAATATTTATTACAAACCTTAGTAAATCCAATACAGTATGAACAATCACTGGTTATAAATCCATGGATGTAACGTTTTAACGACACTTATAATGTAAAGATCGAGCTCCAATAGAATTAAAACGGATCTGAATACAATTGCACAAGTTTATCTAGAATATACGCAACGTTATATAACTAACATCGTAACCACTGCTTCTGAAATCCACGTTGGAACGCTAGTATAGCAATTGTTATACACATCAGAAATATATGCTCAGGTTTGAAATAATCCAATACTTCTGTGACTGTCAATCATTGCAAATATCAGCCAGCTAGTTGTTTGTTATATTCTACATTAAAAAGTATACAACCTTAGCTATATAATCATTCACATAGACACAATGATTGAACGAACCAGTCGAGACCTAATGCCGAAATGTAGGAATATTAATTGTAACCTTTTTACGTACGTTCATGGATATAGGAAGGCAACTAGAAATGTGATAGAGAGCTAATCTGGCGATATGTTGACTTCCACACATCACACGCATCATAAGACGCTTTATTCCCTACTGACACTCGTTCATCATATACTCGTACATGTAGTTTATTATTTACGGATTTTCACTTTGTAACATTTTAAGAATAACCTTGCTCAGTTTGTACAAGATACAGCTACTAATATTTCGCTGGCTCAGAATGAGAAGGTTGTAAGTGGCACTTACGAACTAATAAGACTACTACATACTTAAATTTTACACACCCATCACAAGCACTTCTTATGAGCCTCTTTTCATGAAAATCGGAACTTTAAAATGACCTACATACTGTATATACATGTATACATGTATATTGCTGGCATATAATGTGAAGGTTGTAACAACTACATACGACCTGATAAGACTGATACACTTTTTTAAATCTGCACCATCATGCGCTTCTTGTGAGCCTATTTTGTTTTCTCCATATTAAGTAAAGATCAAATTTCAGACAGTTTTTCTTCTTTTTTTCGACAAAATATGGATTTTGTAGTTACTTTTTTCTCATTCTAAACCTGCGATATGTTGAGATTTGTTGTGTATTTTGGACGTTATGTGCTTGTTAAACTGACTTAGACAGCACAGTGTCGGCGAATTCTTAGGGAATTTGCAAGAATGATTGTTTTTTATGTGATCGTTTTTGCTATTTCCTTTGAGTGCAGCTTTTTACGTTCAGATTTGCTATTGTCGTCTTGCAACAGGTGAAATATGAAGAGTTTTAAATTGAAACGTGAAGATTATGTGTCCTTAAATGTATCTCCCATGAAATGTTTTCTCGATCAGACGTTCTGAACATTCTGAAGGATACAAAACTGCATAACATCGCTGTCCGTCCAAAAGCTATGCATCATGGTTCAATTTTAACAAGGCACTGAGCATCATTTTCTGTCTAGTTTTTTCACAATCCTTCGCCTGACACAAACATGGAATTATCGATCCCCATTTAAAGAATCGCCAAGAGTCTGGAGTGAGTGGGGAAATAAAGAATAATTTATCAGTTTTAAAACATTATCTGATGTCGTTTGGAAGGAACTGTAGTCCGTAATTATTCAGAAAAACCTCTTCGCCAAAAGCATTGTTGGCACGCTCTCTTTAAAAGGTCTGTTATAATGATGTCACAGGGCACAGTGTGTGTGTGTGGTTCAAGCTTCTGCCAGAATAATCTAATGCATTAAAACTGCCCTAGAGATGGACTGATAGTCTAACATGAAGGTTCTCTGCTGCTTCCTGGATGATCGTATTAATGGTTTACCGTTCCCTAGTGACCGTGTACAGATTATATCAGTCAAAAAAAGAATAAATTTACATTAGTCTCGATGTCTCCCTTATTTCACGGTCTCGTTTATATGGATAATATCCAGTAGTTGAAGGACAGTGTTATTATCCATCATTATGTTGAGCTATAAAATTGGCTGATCAAATATGATAAACTTATGATAAACTCTGTCTGGAACAGTTAGTGTTTCTACCACAAAGTAACCTTTCCCCGTTTAGGATGTAACATAATAGCTTCCCAAGATAATATTTTGTGCTATCAATAGATATTTCGACGTTTTGTCACAAATTTATCGGTCATCAGTTGACCTAACAAATAATTAGAGGGATCCATTATCATCATTATAGTTCAACGTTGCCAGTCCCGCAAGTAACTGACCAATTATCCACTATGAAATTACACAGTGCGATGGAAGTAGCAAACAACTGAATATAATCTAAACAAGATAAAGTACCAATTTAAATTTAACACCGGGCACGTGTCCGTTCATCAAGCCGTACGTTTACTATTCGATTAATGTGTCTTAAGTCGGTTGATACATGTCGGATTTTGACCAAGTACTCATTACTTTATTTGACTAAAATCGAACGCATTGTGAGTAATGATTTCCAAAACGTCAGCAGTGACACCAGACTGGAGCTCTCAGCTTAACCTTCCTATGAGCAAGTTTACCACGGATGTTATTTGATGTAACCCTATTTCGATACCAAAGCTAACTACGTTCTTTGACACACAACAAGTCTCTTTCAAAACGTCTTTCCACCCACTTCTATATTAAATGATCACCACCCACATGTGGTAAAATTTGTGAGAATGTACATGATTGACTGGTGCTGAAAACTGCTGATATCTGCTGATAGCTGAACACTGTGATTATTTCTGTATCGATTTCACTCGCATTAAACGAAGCTAGAAATAATAATCGTTTAAAACCACATTCTTTATAAATGTTGTATCAAAGAACAATTATACACGTTATGATTTATCTGATCCTACTTTCCAAGTTTTGTTCATCTCCAATTAATTTAATGCTTGGTTTCCAGAGCTTCACGATTCCTCTGTTCAGCGATTCATTTGTGACATGGAAACAATAAAACGTGAACTTTACTGAACTCTGGGTCAATACCATACCAGGAAAGTCATAAAGCGTTGTTCAATAATGGAGTAATGCGTAACGCGTGTTAATTAAGACATTTTTTTAATTTAATGTCATTAATTAATTAAAACAGCATGATGGCGTCATTTCATGAAGTTCTAGGAAATATTTCGTCCATTTGGAGTTATTTAATTATACATTTGTGCTTGAGTTAAAACCACCAGATCACTATTCTTTGTTCCACAAGTCACACAGTGTATTGATATTTTGCTCATTTCTGTCGCTATCAAAACCAATAGCGGTATTAACTGACGATAAATGACCGGAAGCAACTGCTTGATCACAGGGCGACTAATAAATATCCGCATAACACATTCACCATTGCGATTTACAGAATCAATTTTCTTGGGACGGTAAATGGAAATATGATAACAAAGTGAAGTGTGAATGGGAAATTAACTAAACGTGTCAACCCTCGTGTTTGATGTTTGATTGGTGATAAATCGGACTCAACAAAACCTCTGCCAGGGACGCAATTACACATGTTTAAACATGACAGTAGCCATTAGATATGCACCGGAAGGTGACAAAATGTCCAGCAGTGAATGCATATCACGACTATTTGACGATAGAATATTAAATTTAGTAATACAATAACCGAAACTAATAATTATATCTAATCGGAAATTTATTTCATAATGTCATCTTTGTCTAAATAATTACTGCTACCTCATGTTACTATAGTAACAGAGCATGTCAGGGATCAGTCGATTTACATTACCACGTATAGTTTTTTTACAACGCCCATGCAAAGTTGCTTATGTCAGAGAAGAGTTAATTCACTTTACATATTATATTGTCATGGTTATTTAAACGGCATGTCAGTCACATGACTTTTAGAACGCTTTTACATTCTAAGCTACTCTCTGCCTTCTATTCAATTATAGTGATATACACAAACACCCGGTCTCTTACAGGAGGGCATTCACAGTGGTTGGTGGGCGCAACTCATAGACCTTGTATATAATTGTACAGTCGACGACCTTCAAAGGAACAACAACAAATCGTTTCCAAGTTATTTCTTGCCCCAATTCTGAGTTTTAAGAGAAAATCCAATAAGTTCTCAGCACACATGTTTAGACATTGAGTGATTTCTTGACGTTCTCGTAAATTATGGGGAAGTTAGACAGTTCTATATCCGTCTATGGAATACGTATATTCGGTTAAAACGTGAATTTGAACGTTACTGACGAAAAGCTTGAGTGTTTTATACAATTATACAGAGACTATATGACAGAGAAGAAGATGGTGAGCTCTGAACGTAGGAAGTACTTGATTTTCTATATATGTACATCTACTTCACTTGTCTATGTCGTTACATATATAACTAACTTCCTCCTAATGATTTAATTGTCTGCAGAAAGGTATATTCTGTGGCAATGTTATACGTCACAAATTTGTCCGGCGTTGAATATTTACGCCAAGGCAACCTCAAATTACTCAGGTAATCCTTAAACAGCTTTTTTTGGCTGAAAATGACATTTTGTCTTTACAAGTCTGCATTAAAATTATACAATTGAGTTGAATAATTTGTGCAGGTGTTTGTGACGGAATGCAACTGAAAGCTTTTACTTTATATTGATACATGTAATACAATATACGTACTTTTAGGTTACGTACATTTGTACTTTTAGAATCGATGGACAAACATTGAACACTTTGCACCCATTTACTTAATCTATTAGCCTAAAGTCGTATACCCAATTGTCCGAGTAAAGTTACACTCAAACAGACACAACAGAGCAGATGGACAGTGCAATCATTTGTTTCCACCTTGAACAATTACGTTGAGGTATAGTTGAATATCCCAATGTGTACAACATGCACATGTCGCAATGAGCACAAGTTGAGATTATGCACTGTAACTCAGTAGTTTACAATGTTACCAAACAGCCAGAATGTAAGTAGGTTATTAAACAGATATTGGATTGAACATATATATGACCAAAACTATGGTTCGGTGGAACAAATCGTTGCCCTGTGAGTACTGAGTGTCTAATATGGACGCATTCCAGAAATATCCAAAGTTTGATCGGAAATGTTCGTGCATAAATGCGCAATGAATTATCATAAGAAGGAATCCTCGCACGGGATATGAACATTATTTACACTACATTACTAATTTAAGCTGACATATGCATCAGTTGTTCACAAAGATCTGCTACACTTCATAAAGAACCATTTTTCACCCACAAATGGTGCCTTAACCACCAACTATTTAGGCGTCATTTTTGCCACAGTAAATTCTTTAATCAGGAATATATTGTCACCTCGATGGTGTTATAATGAATATCCACCGAGTCTTAGATTGCGAATATTTGCCACGTTAAACCGTAGAATAAAAACGTTGTGACAGAAGTATTCCATTTCAGGATTAATTTTTATCCAAATAGAATGAATCTGGTATTTGATAATAAATCAAAGAATATTCCGGAATATTTGAAGGCGGAATGTGATTGCCTTGAAGTAGATTTGACTTAATTCTCAGTACAAAGTATTCTCCAATGTATAATGCTTGTGATAATATTCAGCATGCATTTGTCAACCTCCCGCCCAGTGTGATTTATCATATCGTTAAAACATGTTTCCCATAAATTCTTCACTGGATCAACGCAAAATTTCAGAAACCCAATTTAATAAATGAAAACACAATTATCATAAAATATAGTAATAAATTTCTACCCACAAACGATTGATTCTATAGCCACCAGTTCAATTATCTAGTATTGTACGCACAGTAGGGACATAAACGTTTGTTATGCATGAAATGTTCGGGGACCAGGTGAAAGGTCAAGTCATCAGTACGTGGTAAATTGTGATACCCGATCTCTAATATTTCAATTAACTAGAAACGTTTTAATATGGTTACCAGAAAGGGACATTCACAAACCCCTTGGTTCAGTCCTAGGCTATTTCATTGCAAATCCAGGTTCAGTAATTAGATTAAACGGGTTTTTTTTCTTTTTTGAACTTGGGTTAGGGTTAGGATTAGGGACGTAGGCTTGGGTAAAGTTCTACACATGACTGTGGAGACGTTTTAAATTGTTTATAGAGTTAAGTACAACGTCGTTCAACATGGTGTTGAATATGACTGAAATATCGCGACGAAAAGTCGAGGAAAACAAAAACGCAAAACCAATCTCTGTTTTGGCAATAAGTTTGAAGGAAGCACGACAAGATGGAGGTGTTTTTGTTAACTGTTATTGCTTCATTCAATATCCATTAAAATCTAGCGCAAACAAAAACCTTGAAATCTCGGATGATATGATCTGCTTTAATCAACTCTCGTTATATCGAAATTTGTCCAAACGGAACTATCGTATAACAACAAACATGATATTGAAACATATGAGTTCGTTAATTTTGCAATTGGCCGTACTCAAAGTTAATAGCACGGCATAACTGTACAAAACAAACATCTATTATATAGTGTAGCCTGTGTTATAGACAGATACCGAAGCAAAATGTCATGACGTCGTACTCAGAGACCCACTATGAGTTCGAAAAAAATGTTATTTGTACTTTGTAACATCGCCAAATATAGCGTTTGGTGGATGTATCCACGTGAAGTTAATGCGAAATCGCAAATGTAATATATTTTACCGAAATTCTTTAGAACGGCATAATCCGATATGGTGCCTGTATTTATAACGGGCGCTGCCTGCATATGTAGATATAATTGATGACATTTATGATCTAGGCAGAGAGATATGGTATATATATGTACATCATCTATTAGATCAGACACTATCCAGGATAGATATAGTCTCAGGACGCCTATAACATCAGTCGTATGCCAATGTAAATATAATTATATCATCTAACATCATCTAATAATCAGTATGATGTAGTATCAGAGTCTTATCGTTGTTGTTGCATCTGGGAGCGAGGTGCATACTGCACTGATGTTAGCGAACGTGATCGGTTCATAATGTACATAATGCCAAACTTGATATGTTCAAAACTATATAACATTTTACATGAGATAGTATGTAACCAACAGCTGCCGTATGTTTCACATTCTACCTAGACTGGAACAAATTGCCGTATTACCGCTTCTCTTATTCTCCGTCACCGTCTACAATAGTAGGATCCGGGTACCAGTTTGAAGCTGTCATACATTCGGCACACCTCGTATATATCTGACAATCGCAGTATATCTTGAAGGTCAAGGAGTTCCCAGTATATGAATGTCTGACTCACTATAGTTCTGTAGTAAGCAGACTTTAAGTTGTAATTATACGTTATATTCGAACCTGTGCTGGACATTGGCCCCTTGGTAACAAGCATTAGTTAAATAAAACGCGGACGGAACGGATAACCTTACGATATTAAGGAATATGGTAACCCTCACCAATAGTAACGTACGGGAGTAATACAGCACTTGATTCTACAAAACCATAATAAATACTGATATACCACGGTCAAAGAATGAACCCTGGCCTTCCAAATAAGTGCACACAGTTTCAATATAATCAACTGCTTTCGAAAGAACCGTTCGATCCTTCCTGCACTATAAAATGTATTACCGATGACTGTACATATCTATACATGTTCATTGCCAACCATGGATGCATTCAATGCATCAATTTGTTGTGTATGGACAAATACCATTACCAGACGAGCAAGGCATATCTCATGGGAACATTCTTTTAAATGCAGCTACATTTTATGCCGTACAATACCGTACAATACCGTTCAATATATCCCGACTAATGAACAAGATCTATCTGAACAGTTCATGGCACCTAACCGTTCCCTCAGCAATCATAGCCTGCATGTTTCCATTAACATCCACCGACATAACACATTTATTCTTATTCCATTGACAAGCCGACACAAATGTAAACAATATTGATAGCAACAATTTATTTGAGCAAATCAAACATAACATTTTGCGTCTAGAAAGGATACAAAGCAATTCCATTTCCCATAAAACACGCTTTAATATCACAAATAGCAGTACAAGAGAAATTCGGAAATGGCCTCTGGAACATTTAGTGAGATGATTTTAGTTTTGCAGTCAAAATATTCACGACTAGGTTATGTTGTTTTTCAAGGAAGGGTTTTTGTATTTCACCAGAAAGAGTCAACACTACGCGATAACAAAACCACACTTGTAACTGTTATCATATTTTGTCTGTATTCACCATATACATTACGGTCTGGGGGACATTGCAAGGCAGAAACTGGAATTGAAATTGTGCTCTTCATTTCGACGTAGTCTTATATATCACGTACTCTATAGATTTACTGTATCATAATCTATATACATCAAAGTAATAATTACCAACTAATTTCTTGTAATACTGGTTTATTGCTTTCTTGGCATACATAAAATCGGTGGTAAATTCGATTTAAAGGAATTATCTTTAAAAGCTAAACGTTTGATTTAATAACTTACCTGTCGTGCATATGTTAAATCCTACACTGTATTTACGAGTTCAATCATCCCACACTGGTAATCTGAAAACGTAAATAAAACATATTAGGTTCAGCAGCTATTTAAATCACAATATCAATAATGAAATGACTATAGTCCGGTGGAAAATGGTCAATGTACGGATTTCAGCTTCAACCAAGCGTGTAAAGGAGAAACGCTCTACACCATAACTATATTGGTCTCAAATAGCTTTATATGAGTTTCAATTGCAAATACGTGACAGCGCAAACAAACTAGGAAAGGACAATATTCTACGTTGATGGACAATAAACTTGACGAATTGGACGATTCGGCCACCGACGATTTCCGATTGACAATACACTGTAGCATCTGTAAAACAAACCACTCTCAGCAAAAATGTATTTTGAAAAACAGTTTAGACATTTTCACATTTTTAAGTTATTAAAATACCGAGATGTACCCACATGCAATTTTATGAATTAATACCGTCACATATTTGCCTAATTTCAGTAATAATAAATACTTTAATCTACACTCATCTCTATAACCAACAGCATATTCACATTTGTAAGAACAAAGTGCCCCTCGAAATAGCATCATCATCGGGACCAAATGTTGAATCTCACTAAGGGTGCTTTACAAAGTTGCAATGTTTCCATAGTCACATGCTGCCAAATACCACTAATCAGTAAACCAAATCACTAAAACACTCAACGGTTACTGTCCTCCGTTACATCCAGGTACGAATTGCAGTGTTAAGCAATTAAGTCTTATTGCGTGGCATTGGTAGTGTTGGAAGAAGTTTAAATGCTTGCGAAAGAGAAAGTACAAGTTGATTAAAAATCCCGTACAGGACTTCTGGATAGGCCATCTGCCAGTCGTATATACCCGATGAACACACCGAATCCTTATATCAAGTACACTGGTAAGTTAATTGTTTATTAAAGAATCACTGTAGGGGTAAATTTTAAACAAATTTCAGAGCCGGGTTGTGGAATATAAGCCCCATTAAAACTTCATCAGTGCTTGATGCAAGCGACAACAAACATCGTATAATGTAAGTTTGACGCAACTGAAGTGATCGGAACAAAACAAAACTCTTAGCTCATAATTTAACGTACTTGCATCATGTACATTCACAAGTATGTGCGTTCATTAAAAACAATAACTCTACTCTAAAAATCAATTAGCAAGTAATAAATAATTATCCATACTTTATGACGATAAAGCATGCAGTGATTACGATAAGGATGTGCTTAATTTAGCGAGAAGTACCGAAAGTATGTTCAGTTAACAAACGATTACTGAACACAATGTTACTTATGAACTCACTAAGAACACATCAACACATTTCATATTTCCACAGACTCATGTACGCCCTCACCACCACAGCACTATAGGTATCAGTTGCACAGAGGTAAGCAAGCAATCAAGTTATGAACCACTTGCTTTGTTTATGAAATAAGACAATCTATGTAAGATGGAATACAGTAAGCGCGTAATTACTGAAACATTAGTGTTAGAACGAAAGTAATGATACACAGTTGAGTCTAGTACGTTTTGCATTATCTGAGAGAATGTAAATAATTATAGTCATAATAGTTATACTTGTAGTTCGTTCTACAGTTAGTGATGCAGTCAACGACGTAATTGCGAATATAAACGTCTCAAAACTGGTATTTTGGAGACACAATGTGACATGTTTCATACTCGGAATTGCTCCTAATTGACACATTACAGTATATACATTACCGACCTTTCTATCGAGTGAAATAACCGAACGATAACCTTACCCTAACCAATACGAGCGTACATTGGCATAAGTTAAATGATATTTAAAAATCCAACTATGATATGGTAATACTCCAATACCATACATCTTGAACATACAAGTGCTAGTGTCAACACCTGGTCAAGTATCATTCACTCTTCAAGTCGGAACGTTCTACTGAATAGCTTACCAATGAAATAACACTTCAAACTATCTACAGTACTGTACTGTAGACATCGTTAGAGCGCAATAATGTTACATCATTCAACCTATTCTTCATTTAAATCAAAACCTAGAAATTAAACATGACGTCCAATTCATGTGGTTGAATTCAACAGAAAACGTCATACACGAAGTTCAAACCAAATTAATCGCACTCGATAACATAAATGTATAAACATATGACCAAATGTTGGTGGTTGTGGACAAATGGTTGGTCAATACAAGTGACTGTATTTGCATTACATAGGCATAGGTCAGTGGCACGACATGAACCGTACGAGAATAGAATTGGTCGAAATTTGGCAATACATTCCAATAACTTCAAAGTGTACTTGAACTCCTCTATATGTGTTCACTTAAACAAATAACAGGAATATATTATACTGAGATTTATTTAAGTTATTTTCGTGTTTTTAATTAGAGTACACATACTTTAAACAACGCACAATTAGACGAAACTTTTTGCTAAAGTAGTTCGCTGGACAAACTTTAATCCAATACAAGATGGACGCCATATTGAATATCATATTGGAAAAAAACTGAATTAATTTCATTTAGATATCATGGAATACTGTCTCTGGTTTATGCTAGTTGCATACGGAAACGTACATTCATTTGATAATCCAGAATTCCTAAAACTAAACAATATTCAAATAATTGAAAACAGCTACATGTACTCATCATTGTATTCACGGTACAATCACGTTACAAATATAATAACATGACGTCATCGGAAACGAAACAGTTGTGTTTTAATTGCAACATTTTCTTATAAAACATGATGTATCGGTTAATTTTATTTCACGTTTCTCAACTTCTGGGTTTCAAGATTTTCCATTGACATGAGTTTCTCTATGTACAGTGTTGAAGTTTAACAATGTCTGAACGTTAGTCTCGAGTGAATTGTAGAATTCCTTTAGTCTTCACTGTTGGCATAAAATATCCTAGTTGTTATATGAGTTAAAATATCGCATAATGTTGTTGTGGAAGGGATGTATCAACACCAGCAGTGTGGAAATATCTCGTTTATTCAACAATTTGTTTAAAAGTACTTTCATAAACGTGTGAGGTCTCCGTATTGGCTGTTGGCCTCGGTTTTCAATTAAATCCAAGCCCTGAAACTTTCCACAATCTTCAAACACCCACACATTGGCTTTAACAAACATGAATAGAAAACATTACATGGTTACATAGATATCAAGGCCAGATTACAAATAACTCGATCATTTCCTCATACTTATAGTAACAACTCGGATAATTTTTTAAGTTTCGGAATAAATATACTTAAGTATATCAGAGACAAATCCGTCTTTCTAGCTATCTCACCGTGTCCATCAAGACGGAAAAATCCTGCGCAACTACTATATTTAACTATTGATTCATATCATCTTAACTGTCTCCTCAGATCATAAATATTAGTTTTTTGGAAGATAGATAATTGCAAGAGTGATCATGTCTATTACTGTCTATAGTTATAGCTGATAGACGCCCAAGAATCTAAAGTAAGAAGTCCGTGTATTTATTGATAACGGAGGGTATGGAATTCGATTTGGAATCAAAATACACTCGCTATAGAACAGTAGTTGAAAGATGGCAAAATTTCATATAATTACAATCTGTTACAGTGGATTGAAACTTGAAAGGTATTACATTTAAATCGTATATATTTCAATTTGTAGGGAATCCCCTTATATACGCATTATTTGAAGGTCCATAATGAGTACTTAATTTGAGGGTCAATTTGATCCCTATATCAACACCACACAAATACTTTGTTTAATGTACACTAGTCCTATAGATGCGATGTCTTACGATCGAAAATACGGTTATAATGTTTTCTTACATCTCTATGACGGAGAAAAAAATGCCGTTATACCATACTATAGAAATGTCGACATATTGTTTGAATCAGGCAGCTTGTATATAATGCGGAGCACGTGGCATCAGTAAATAAGCAGACTTACAATAAATAGCTTAATAACCCTCTCAGACATAGAACCCTAACTAAATACCAACATCCAGTTCTTATATCGTACTTTCATCAGTATTAAATCGCGTCTAAGATGGTGTAAGCGGATTATGAAGTATTTATATACAAGGATAATGTCAATATAAGCCCCGCGTGACTCCCGTAGGAACTATACACCGTATATTTGTTGTTAGTATAGATAACATAATTATACTACTTTCACACAATCCAGCTTATAAAAAGATGTAAAGTCCTGCCCATGGACGTAGTCCGATTGTACATGTGTAATAGTTTTTTATTTATTCCTTTACTTTTAAGATTCGTTCCTACTTTATAAAAAGCCAATCAATATCAACTGTTTACATCTAATCAGTGAACATATTTCCATATTCCACTCTTGCTCTAGATCCCTGGTACTAAGGAACTATTAGGAGTTCAATAATATTTCCATTTGTTTTTCCTTCGACCCCAATCTTATGTGGAGGCATATGGGACGGGCATCGGACACCACATGGTTTCAGACAAAAAAGGGACAGGTATGTCCAAGTTTGATGAATATTTATAAAAATCACCCCCATTTGTTATAAGGAACAACAACTCTAACCATTTCAATACCGATGAATAAGCCCCACCAAGTATGATCTGGATGTGGCTGCTGCAATGCACTATATAAATGAACTATCTTGAATTGTCAGAACAAATATTATATGATTGATGTTATGATTAACAAAAACCTGCGAGAGTAGAATTATATATTTCTGACAGTGTGGCTCAGGTGAACATGTGCACGAATGTAATTTCTTTCTTAATTGGAAACAATAACTTGCACAGTGCGCGACAAGGACTAAAATATTGATTACTTGAACATCGCAGCCTGGAATCCGGTGACCTTTCTTAGAAACATTTCAATAACGATCTAAAAGTCAGACATTCTTTTAAGGACGTTTCATTGGGTAACCAATGCACATCTTCTTCCGTGTATGTTTACAAGGAAATATGCACTGCATGATTTTACTATATCGTTATAGAAATTCAACGAAATGATTAGCTTGATACAATTTATGTTTAGTGCGAATCTGGAGCCAAATTAGTATTTAAATTTGGTTTAAACTTCCAGTTGCAGTACGTGTATTATTGTCATGTTTAAAGAAACCCAATCATCTGCTACTCAGATACATATAAAAAGAAAAACCCTTACAATTAGATTCTTAACGCTTCTCAATTCTGGGTTTCTAGATTCCCATCGACATGAGTTTCTCTAAGTACAGTGTTGAAGTTTAACAATGTCTGAACGTTAGTCTCGAGTGAATTGTAGAATTCCTTTAGTCTTCACTGTTAGCATAAAATATCCTAGTTGTTATATGAGTTAAAATATCGCATAATGTTGTTGTGGAAGGGATGTATCAACACCAGCAGTGTGGAAATATCTCGTGATGAAAGGGGGGGG